>JASANN010000521.1:471475-616853 GCA_031762395.1 Calameuta pygmaea | reverse complement strand
CTTTGATTTTATATAAGGTTACCTACCTCACAGTGTGATAACCACTGTTATTAATTATATTATTATTATTATTATTACTACTTTACATATGTCTTTGATTTTATATAAGGTTACCTACCTCACAGTGTGATAACCACTGTTATTAATTATATTATTATTATTATTATTATTACTACTTTACATATGCCTTTGATTGTATATAAGGTTACCTGCCTCACAGTATGATAACCACTGTTGTTAATTATATCATTATTATTACTATTGCTACTTCACATATGTCTTTGATTGCATATAAGGTTACCTGCCTCACAGTATGATAACCACTGCTGTTACTTATATCATTATTAATACTACTATTATTATTCATACTTATATTAATCGGCACTTATTGTTATAATTGTACATAAGGGGTCCTTGGGACCTCGATATAATAAATTGCATTCTCTCTCTCTCCTAACGAGAGCTATGAGAATTTTTCAAAATGCTCCGTATTAAAGAGAAATTAAGAAAAAAAAGGAACAAAACACACAGAGAACCCCTTAGTAAAAATCCTATTTAAATATCAATAATTTAATCGACGTTCATTTCCGGTTTACCTTAAAGGAGCCAAAAACGAAATCTCTTATCCGTGAAAAGTGAATGGGCCGAAGGTAAATCGAAAATGTAAAGGAAAAGTCCAAAGGCAGATCCCGCATCTCCATTCCACGTAGGCAAACAAATCTTCTCCTGAGCCTGAGTGCATCGCATCTGCCGTCGATGCTGGGAAGAGCAAGTTTGCGCTTCCCATGGTCCATGCACCTGGATGCACCTGGTGCTTGGATACTAGGTGCGCAGTTGCTCCTCCTTCCACGTAGATATGCTCTCCTGAACCTGAATAGAATTTCGGCTCGGCGTTCAATGGCCGCCCCGCGGTGCCAGGACCATCGTCAACAGAGATTTATCTAGCGCCGATTCAGGATGTCGTCAACGCTTAACCGAACTCGTGAAATCCCCAAGTGCAGCGCAGATCATCTCCGGGATATCATCAGTGAATTTTCAGTAATCAATTTTTTATCCATCTCCTGATAACGGATGCTGCATCGAATTGCATAAGATTTTTCAGATGAGATTCACGAGAAAAAAGATTTTTGAGATGAGATTCAGGAGAAAAAAAATTTTTCAAGATGAGATTCACGAGAAAAAAAAAAGATGCTGCGATAGATGGTCCAGATCGTTACGATAAAATTTTTTTTTAATTAACGTAACCGATACCGCGTATCGATTGATTGATTTTAAATCGATTAACCTGTGTCAAATAAATTTCATTAAAAAATTTTCTTTGTGAGATTTTCATGTTTACTTAAAAATTCATTCTTAAACACACCAGAGGATATGCACGCTCGGCTTAGTACCGCTTGCGAATTGCTCTTATCTCCGACTTTCTAACGCTTTCACCGCACAAGCATAACGGCAACAATAGAACTATAATCGACTTATTATTTACGATAGGACTTACGTAAGTATGACTTACGACTTCCCGGTGGAGCCGAGTGCGGCGGCATCGGGAACCATCTGGCGCGATTCGAATCCGAAAAGCAAACTGCGGAAAATTAGGTGACATGTGGCCAGGCATGGGAACGGATTGGAGCCATTAAGCAATGTACCATTTAACAATGTAGCACGTAGAAAGAGAAACCAACGATATTTATTATCATCTATATATATATATGTATATATAGATTTAATATACATAACACATAAATATGCCACAGGCCCCTTTCTTTTTTAATAGTGACGTCACGCATCGCCTCCTAATCCACGACGAAAGATTTTCTCCTTTTGATTTCAATACGAAATCCTCGATGATATCTACCTCGGTTTAATTATAACTGATCGCCAAATTAATTAGGCAATAAATCAGAGCAACGATTACATCCAATTTGACACAGTGCTTCGTATCCTTGGAACGATTCCCCCTCCCTCCCTCCCACGGCTGTCTCTTCGATCGAAGATTCTCTCTCGGTCGATTCGATTAATCAGTGGATAATTAAGAACGGCTCCTCTGGTCCGTATGGATGGATGATCTCAAGATGGAAGATAACCCTGTAGTTCGTTATCATATGTATTCCTTTTGTCTACGAGAAATCCGGTAATTTTCATATTGGTAGCTGATTAGAGGTCACGTGAATCAGTGCTTTGACCTTTGGTATCTCTCGAATGGATATTTCTCAATGGCAGAATTATTGAGATGAGGTGTGCAGGATCGGTAAATGAGAGAAAAAGGAAGAGGAGGTAAGAGGATCGATTGGCGAATTGAAAATATGTAAATAAGAAAGAAATAATATTTTAAGGCTAAAAACAGCCTGGCTTCGGCCTCTCTTGGGATAATAAAGAAATAACTTCGCTCTCGAAGAGATAACTCAAGATATAACGGCGAACTCAATCTCGTTGTTGGTCCAGGGTGAAACTTCTCGAGGAGTCGTAACTTTCTTTTACGCGACCTGCCTCACTTCTGTCAGCATCCTATGAGTTATGGAAGACTCCCAAGAAGCCCTGAGTCGACGCGGGCGTCGCGACGCCCTTGTTACGCTCGCTCAGGATATCCCCAGTCTCCTCGAGACCCATTGATGGGTCCATTTGAATTTTTCGGTAACTTTACCGAACCTTAGGCATTTATCTTTTCAATGAACTATCAGATTAGGGTCTAACCTATACATGACCTTTGACCCTAACCTATAAATAAAAGGGTTAGTATAGGTTAGACGAAATCTTTCTTTCTGCTCAAACTTTTTTTTTGTCTCAAATTTCCTTTCCCCCCCCCCCCCCCCTGTCTCATCCTGACTCCAGGAAACGTGGGATCTTCCGCTTCCATCCCGTAGGATAAAGGAAGCAGGAACTTGCATTGTCACGTATATCTCAGCAAACGTCCAATGAGGGACGTGAGGATGCAACTCATTACGACAGCTGTCTTTGCTATGGGAAAAGTATGGGATGCGCGTCGATGACTTGGATCATGTATTAAGATAATTTGAGTTTTTGTATTTCGAAGCAGAAAACTAGAAAGTGAATTTAAAAATTTCTTTATCCAAATCATCAGTCCGTATAGAATTTTTGTAGTATTAATTTTTGATCATGTATTAAGACAATTTGAGTTTTTATATTTCGAAGCAAAAAACTAGAAAGTGAAATTAAAAATTTCTTCATCCAAATCATCAGTCCGTATAGAATTTTTGTAGTATTAATTTTTGATCATGTATTGTGATAATTTGAGTTTTTGTATTTCGAAGCAGAAAACTAGAAAGTGAATTTAAAAATTTCTTTATCGAAATCATCAGTCCGTATAGATTTTTTTTAGTATTAATTTTTGATCATGTATTGTGATAATTCGAGTTTTTGTATTTCGAAGCAGAAAACTAGAAAGTGAAATTAAAAATTTCTTCATCCAAATCATCAGTCGAATGAAATCCAAAAGCGAATTTAGATTTGTATAATTAATTAACTAAAATTTAACTTCCGTTTTGGAATCCTAATTTTGACTTACCGAGTGCCAAAATCTAAAGTCTAAAAACGACGCTGGGATTCCTGATGAAGAAACGGCGGCTCGTCCTGGGATCTTTGGTACTGTGAAGAATCCGGCGTGAGTCGTCGAGTCGAGCTGCGTCGCGGCGCTCTCACAGCCTTCAAGATGGAACATATGGTCCATGGGGTTACGAAGCGGGAGAGTCTCTCGTTCATTGGCTACCATGACGGTCTCACACGAAACTCGTAATCTTCCTATTTATCACAGGATGCGGCACGAAGCCGAAAGAAATATGCGAGCAAAAATCCTTGTGATTTAGGCTGCTGAAAGTTTTTCAAAAAAAAAAAAAAAAAAAAAATCACCTTACCGCCGGCGCAGATCCTGAAGAGCGAAGGGAAGAGGCTGCCAGCGTTATTTGTCCCAGATTGATGCTCGACGGTCCTGACTGAATTTTTTTTTTTTTTCTGCAAATGGCGATTCAGCCGGATGCTGCAACGTAGGATCTCTGTAGGATTCTCTTTGTTCTAAGGGATACAGGAATTCATTGGTCATTGAATCGAACGCTTCATCAATCTGGATATTAATTATTTATTAATTAGCTATTATTCTGAAAACGTATGAACATTTGTACATGTGTTTTGTATCATGAGGTACTTGTGTATGGCATCGTCAATACATAATTCATAATATTCATATCGATCGTTAGTTTCGCTATCGTCATTACGGTGGCGGCAGTGAAGTTTTCCTTAGGATATGACGTCACATAACTTTTTCCTCTCTCCAATCTATTTAATCACGATCGATTATTGGTTATTGAAAAATTTTACTTTTTTAACCTAAAAAAAGTTTATCTTTATTTTAACTATTACTCGTTATTACTAATCGATCGGACAGTCAATGGAAAAAATATATTGTGCACGCAAAAGAGATCGATCGTCGTGTTTACTTTGGACGTTTACCAGAAAAAAAAATACAATAATTTCTTCGAGTTCGATATCCAACAGACGATCGATCGCTTATTGGGTAAATTTAATGCGAGAGAAAACGATATTGTGATATTTCGTTCGTACAGGTAGCCTCGATTTAACGCTAGCTGTACGATGAGATTGCGAAAATACGTGCAAAATTACGAGCAACGTGTGCGCTTGCACGCGATATTATTTTTGGCCGGGTTTGTACCAGATAAAATATTTTTTCCCTCGATATCTCCTATCCCGTGTAAACGTTAAGAATTTTCGAGTGAAAAATTCGAGGAAATACAGGAAAACTTTCGCGAGCCGCCACACAGCTCGTTGATTCTCGTTTTCTCTTAATAATTATCCTAAAATTGAGACATACCAAAAAACATTCGTTCACAACGAATTAAAAAACATAAAAATTTTAGCTAGGAGACGTACAGTATAGTAGAGTAGACTACACCTAACATCATTTTCTTTTTTTTTTCTCATTAACTTTAGTTACTCCTAGTAATCGTAGATAGATCGCTCAATATTGCTTCGTCATCAGGTAGATGTTGCCTAAACCTAATTACGATGAAATTCTCATTATCGGTTAAAGTTTCGCCACTCTTGTCAATCGTTCATGCGTTTCGCGACGACGTTAAGGTAATCATTTTTTTTTTCCCTCCCAGACTGTACGACGATCGATTTTCCTTATTTGCTGTTTTGTCTTTTCCGTAATTCCTGCGATTACCGATCGACGGAAACACGTGGATCTTCAAAATTATTTTTTTTCTTTTTTTTTTTATGACACCACGTGGCGACGGGTCACGGGACTATTCCGTGACGACTCACTAAATTACAATAAAATGCCCAAAAATTGGTGCGTCGACGAGCATCATAATTCCTCTTTTTTTTTTTCGCAAGATCCTCATAATTTGCCGACGACTAATCGATTGACCTTTGACCCTTTGGGACTCGCCAATTTGTCACTACGGGGTCGCGCAGCCAGGCCAGAAATTATATTGACGAACAGAGGGTAAAGATAATGAAAAATAAGAACGATGTGTTAAGGTTTGAGAAATAAAATATATTTATAAAAACAAAATTAAACGCATATAAAATAATACAAGTCGTAATATTATACTTTATCTCGATAGTTCTTCATAACGGCCGTATACAGGAACAGAAACCACGTGTCATTAAATTACAACCTTTTTTTTTTTTTTTTTTTCTTTTATTCGTTCGCTGCCAAGAGAAAAGAAAAAGTTTTCTTTTGTTAAATAAAATCGGTACGCATAACTCGTGGGTGTCGCTATTACATATATCTCGTCTTATGGCACAAGTGAATATTGAAAGTTAAGAGTAACAATAGTAAATAGAGACAGATACGAGAGACTGAAGCGAAACGAAGAAAGAAAGTAAAAAAAAGAAAAAGAAAAAAAAAGTATACAGAGACAGAAGTAACGTCGATACAAAAATTAATAGACAAGAGAAGAAAACATTCGCCTTCTTGAAAAAGAAAAAAAAAAGAGAGGAACGTTTACCGGCACGTACGATATTTCCTCGTGTGATTTCAAAATTGACGCAAAAAAAAGGCCCAAAAATATTAATTTACAGACGAAACTTACAACAATCGTTATCTAGAATGCCCGCAGCGTTAAATTAAAAACACAGAAAGATAAGGAGACAAAATTATTTTTTAATAATAATAATAATAGTAATAAAGTCTGGCACAACCGATAATAGTTTGGTACCGTAATGTCCTTTGCGAATAACAATGAGGATGATTGTAATTAAAAAAAAAAAAAAGAATAAAAAAATAAAAAATAACGACTGACATACAAATATGGCGGATACTATGAGATTTCAGGATGCGATAAGCCGATGGAATGTTTACAGAGATAATGATAAGAAAAAAGTATGGCAGGGGACGTGAATTAAAAAAAAAAATACACACAATCCACAATAATAGATCGAGGTAAGACTCCGATTCCGAGGGTTCGTCTTTCGAAAGACAAAATCGCCGTTAAATCATAAAATCGTTTCGCGAGGAATGCCCAGATATCAATAAAACGTACGCTAATGATATGAGTAAGAATATGTATCAATTTTTTCGTTTTATCTCTTATCCTTTAAGCTGAGTACAGTAATACTGCTTGATATGTCTCTAATGTACGATTTCTCTTCTATTTTTTCGTTTCATTTTTTTTTTTTTTTATATTAAATTTTTCATATGTCTATTACACTTATGTTATGGTTAGCCGGCGGGCGACGGCGAGGAACTGAGGAATTGAAAAATTGCTCGGAAAATTGGCAGTACGCTTGTAAAAAGGGTATATTTATATGGCAATAACGCGCGTATATCTATATCTATCTTTGCTTCGGTACACCTACATGTATATATGTATATATACGCGTGCGCGCGCAGGCAACACGAGACACGTGGCTGTCGCCGCCGCCTTTGGATTCGGATAAGTTAAAAACGCGCGCGCGCACGCGCACTGGCAACTAAACGCGCACTAGTATAACAAGGAATCGCGTCCCGCCCGCCAGACGTATTTTGTATTTTATAATTATTGCATTGGTTTTCGTCTTTAATTTTCTTTTTTTTTTTCTTCTTCTTTATTTAATCTTCATTACTTTTCCTTCGTTTAATTCCTGAACTCTGAGGTAGTCTGTTCTGGGATATTATTTTTTTTTCTTCTCTCTCTCTCTCTCTCTCTCTCTCTCTCTCTCTCTACGCAATAAAATGGCAAGAGCTAATTCGTCATAGTTTTACGAGTAACTAAAAAACAATATGTACAAATAGTAAATAGCAGAAGTCGTCCCAATGAAATATGTATATATATATATATATATATATATATATATGTGTCTGTATGTATATCAAGCTATAGGTACATGTAATAAATTGTGTGGGTGGATTTGGGCACCCGGAGGGGTAAGGGAGAACAATAACAGAGAGACTGTGACAATTGTTAACAACAAAGACAATAAGGGTCCAACAGGTGGTAAAAGACGCGATGCGAATCGAACGATGAAGAAACGCGAGAAGAGAAGATTCAGTTAATTAACGCGATTTAATTAATCGATCAAGAAATGGTCGTTAAGATTTATGTATACATTCGTAGATGAATAATCGAAACAACGAGTTTTGTCAAACAACAACGAAGCGAGGTTTTACAAATCTTTGACCTCTAATACAATCGATAACACTCTTGAAACACGAGAAAACAATTCATTCGCGAAGCAACCAATTATCAACAAATAAACAATTGTTAAGTCGCGACGAGGGATCGAACTTCGATTTTTAACAGGCAAATCGGATTTTACGTACCGCGAGATGAACCGGAAGTCGTCGACGGATATTAATTAATTAATTTTTTTTTTTATCAATTTTACAATATATATATAGTATCAACAGCGTAACAGTGGCTTTAATTCGGGTGCAGATATATTAATTGTCAATTGGTCATGGACCACGGGGAGATTCACCTCGAGGAACGTGGAATTTCGCGACTTAGTTCTAGCTTAAGCTTAGAGGATAGACAAGCTATTTCGGAAAACGTGCGGAATATCGGATTCTGGAATGTGAACGTCGATAAGAATTTTTGTTGAACAATGAATTTTTACGCGAGATAAAAGTAAAGATCGTACGATAAAAGAAAAAAGATATGTAAATTTATAAAAAAAAAAAAGATTCGTCAATCCGATTCGTTTTCGAAATACATTTTCTACGATTGGGTTTGTTCGCTTTGCCCGTCACTATAGGTCTATATGAATGTTTTTACGTATGTATATATATAATATATAACACATATATATATAAATATATTTATTCATATATTTATATATATTCTTTACTAGCAGCTATCTCTCTCCTCGCGTGCAACTTAACAGATAATTTTTGGGTAGAGAAAAACAATTAGATTTGGTTCCGCCGGGTAAACATTAGTTTTAACATTGGATGAATAATAGTCGTCAGCTTCATCGTAAGTTTCTTCGTCTTATTATTATTATTATTATTATTATTATTTTTTTCTTTCTTGTTGCTGCTTTTATCGTCAATAAAGTATCATTAGTATATACGCTATAAAATACGAGTATTACGAGTAGGGGAGGTAAGGGGGTGGGGGGGGGGGCGGGACTGTAATCAATTTCTAGTTAATATTAAATCAATAATTACAATAATATGCCTATACATTTAACGTATTTTGTACAATCGATAAGCTTCAAAGTTTGATATCCTTTTTAATATTAGTTAATTCATTAATTATTACTCGTTTAACCAGTGATTTACAATCAGAGCGAGCGAGCACGGCCCGCGGATAAGATCGCGGTTTCCCCTGTCAAGCACAACACGATTAAGATCGACACGGGACACCGCGATTCATCGATCGATTCGCGCCGAGGATTCATTAAATCAATTGAGAACTCGCCATTACTGGCAGCCAAGAGTATATACGGTGGGAAGCCTTGTAATCTTGGCAAAGTTAATATTCTTAAGGCCTCCTTTTCACTTCTCTGCGGCCAACCGACGATACTCGCGTTCCCATCGGAACTACAAGACATCGGCACTTGCGACAAACATATTCGCGCTTATCGATTCTCGAATTGATCTCGATCGGTATCCTCGGCTTACCCGGTCAAAATAAAATAAATAGTGTTGAGCAAAAAACCAATATTCTTCTAATCGTCACTAGGAAGCTGTGCGAGGTCACGAGGTCAGGAGGTAAAGGCTCTTCCGGGATATTCGCTTCCTTGTTGCGAACCCATGTGCGATAAGACTAAACTGAATGATATGGAGGGGGGGGGGGGCGGGGTGTCAAAGAGGACGCTAGGAGCAAAGACCCGAAGAGTCCTTTCGCCTTGTGGGGGTTCCGGGCTGTGGGGGGAAGAGAGGTAGGTTGGTACACGTATAACTAGGTTAATGTTAGGTTCGAGTAGAGGGTATTAGAAGGGGGCTAAACGTTTTCGAAAGGGGGACGAAAAATCGCATGGTGCCAATAAATACAGAGGGACCGGCAATAGTACCTACGAGGGGCTGATCGGATCCTGACGTGATGGGGGGCTGCTGCGGTGACCTGACGGTGACTGCGGGGGTCGACGTGGCCCGTGTAATCTCGCATTACGCCCTCAGGTGTACGTGGCTGTTGGTCTTCTTCTTGTGCGTCTCCAGATGCTTCATCATGTGGTCCTTCCTGATAAAGCCTTTGCCACAATTATCACAGGCGTATGGCTTTTCGCCAGTGTGGAGGCACATGTGCCGCCTGAGGTCCGTCTTGTGGTTGAACTGCTTCGGGCAGATCTCGCACTTGTAGGGCTTATCGCCGGCGTGCTTCTGCAGGTGCTCCGCGTGCAAGTACTCCAGGGGGAAGCGCTTGCCGCACTGATTGCATTTGAACGGCTTGTCGCCAGAGTGGAAGCTCTTGTTGTGTTGGGTCAAGTAGCAGGCCTTGTTGAAGACCTTGTCGCATTCGATGCACTTGTGAAAGCCATCCTGGGAGATGTAGTGGGAGCCGGTATTGGTGCTCGTCACTTGATGCTCCTTTGTGATCATCGGCATCTTCTTCGCGTCCTCCTTCTCGTTGCCGTGATGATCGGCAGGAGGTTTCGTGTTGATGTTTGCGTTCAGACCAATTCCGAGATTTCTCTGATCCTCTTTGTTGTGAGGTAGGTTGTTGTTGGCCTCGAGAGTCTGTCTAGGTTGAGACATCTCGAATTGTTTTATGATCATTCCATCGGTTTGATGCTGCTGCTGCTGATGATGATGATGATGGTGGTGGTGTTGCTGTTGTTGTTGATGCTGCTGCTGATGTTGATGCGATTGTTGTTGTTGCTGCTGCTGTTGCTGCTGCATAACCTCCATGTTGGCGAGGGACTCGTACCTTGGCGGTGAACTGCGGTATGGATCGTAATTCGATCCGGGGGAATCGAAGGATCTGTCTTGAGGAAGATTCTCCTCCGGACTTAGCCCCCCCACGTTAACGGCCTGCGGCTGGTTGGGGCCTACTAGAAACCCGGACATGCCGAACTGATTGAAGCTCGGTAGGGGCCTCTGATGATTGCTGAAGGTCCCGAATCCGGGTAACATCTCCTGAGTCTGTTGAGCAGGTGGTAACTCGTTACCAATAGTAGTTAGCTGGCTGGTGATAGACTCCAGCAGACCCGGGATGTTGGTAGTAGGTGTAACGTGGGGGGGCAAGGCGTTTGGGTACGGCTGATGAGGCATCGAAGTACCCCCCATCGGGGGCGAATTCATTGGGGCCCCCATTATTGGAGACGGCGAACTCATGTGGTGTGGGTGCGAGCCCATTGGCGAAGGCGAATTCAGGTGCGACGGCGGCGGCGGCGGCGCCCCCATGGGCGACATGGGTGAATTCATGGGGTGGGCCCCCATTTGTGAGGGCGAACCCATTGGTAGATGGTGTCCCGGCATTTGGGGCGACGCCGACGGCGAACCCATTCGATGGTGCACCGCTATTGGGGATGGCGCCGGGGAATTGAGGGGGACCATTGTGGATGCCAAGTGGATTGTTGAAGGCGGTTGCTGTGGAAGGGTTGCCGAAGACTCGTTGCTGCTGGAATTGCTGCTGGTGTAGAGGGTGCTGGGCGTGTGGAGCAGGCCCCTCGCCGCCTCGCCCGAGGGACCTGCCATCAAGTTTGGGGGACTCCCAGAAGAAGATAGCTCCGGCGACCTCGCCGATCCTCTGCCTCCTCCACTTCCCCCGAGGCTCGCAGCATCCCTACCCGGATGATGATGGGCGCTTATCGGCATGTTAGCCGGGTCCGGCTGGTTGCTCTGCTTCACGGCATTCTTATGAAGCGTCGTGTTGTAGTGCCTCTTCAGATGTCCGGAACTCGTGAACCACTTGTTGCACGCGGTGCAGTTGTAGGTCTTTGGTCTCCGCGCCTCGTTGCTCTTCCAGGACTGATTGGCCATTGGCGGAGGCTTCGGTGGCTGCTGTAACAACCCCGGGATCTGGTGCGGTGCCATCTGTTGGGTACTGCTGATTATTGGAGAGCCAGGATGTCGCGGTGGTTCGACGGGTATGTGCGGTGCGGCCCTCATGAACTGGCCTTGATCGGGAATTGGAGAGACATTGTCCACCATGGGCCCAGCGCCCATTGGCGAGACTCCTGCGGGATGATACTCGTGGGGTTGTGCCGGAGGCCACCCTAGCATAGAACTCACCGAATGAGATCCTCCGCGTTGCTGCTGCTGTTGATGCTGATGTTGTTGCAGAACCGCCTGCTGCTGCTGCTGCTGCTGTTGGTGCTGTTGCTGTTGCTGCTGGTGCATCTGCATCTGCATCTCCTGCTGCTGCTGCTGATGCAGTCGCATCAGCTCCTCCTCGTATCTGTGCGTCTGCACCTTGTGCGAGTCCAGATCGAGTATCTCGGCCTGCTCCTCCGGTTCCTGCTTGATTTCAACCTTAATGCCAGACTGCTGGGCTCCGTTGTAATCGTAAGCTTGCTGCGTTTGCTGATTACTCTGCGGCGGCGAGGCGTGCATTTGCTGCGGAGCCTGATGCGGAGGACTTCCGCCGAGTTGCTGGTACTGCGCCTGAGAATTGTAGGCACCGGGCGAGGTCGGATGACTCGACCTGACATGTTCGCCAAGCTGATTAGCGTCGTCGTAAACAGCGCCGCACTTGTCGCACTGCAAAGGACTCCGCGGGCTGGTCGAGCTGACCGAGTTGGCTCTCTCGGGAGGAAAGTGTTGCTGATGCTGATACGGATGATATCTGTAGTTGCTCGGCTGGGCCTCTTCCCGGCTCGGCGAGAACTGATGGGGCAGCATGTAGGCCTGATCGTTCTGCATGAAGTAGCTGGTCTCGCTGAACATCGGCGTTTGAAAATGATTATAATTCTGTGACGAGGGCGCCTGCTGTTGAGACCCTTGCAGTCCCTGTTGCGGCTGACTGGATTGAACTTGCTGCTGACCCGGTTGTGCCACCTGCTGTTGACCGGGTTGCTGCTGTTGACCAGCCTGTTGTTGATTAGCCGGTGGACCCTCGGAGGGCGGCCTCGACGATGGCTCACTCGAGTCCGCCGGGGCCGTCACGCTCTCCCTCTTCGTCGCCACATGACTGTTGTGATTTCCGGCCTTGCTGTTGTTGTTGTTGCTCTCCTCCTGTTGTGCCTGGCTGGCCCACTGGCTCAACAAGTTGTCCTGATGGTAGCGCAGGTGCACCTCGAGACTCTTGTCGCTCTCGAAATACAAACCGCAGTCCTTGCAATGATGTTCGGCGTTCGCGCTGCCTCCCACGTACTGTTGCTCGACACTCGCCATTTCACTCATATTGTCTCTCTTCGCAAAGTGTCGTGACCGGTGACCAGCCGATCGGCAGTTCGCGCGCGCGCGCGCACACGCACCGGATCTCTTCTCTCACGATGTCGTCCTTTCCGGTCTGCCTGGCGAGTTACCGTCACGAGACGACTTCACCCCGACGCGATCGCACTTTCATTAACGCGGCCAGAGTTAATTGAAGCGTGGGGAGACGAGAGCTCGGAAGGGAACGATCTCACGAGGAACGATCAGATTAATTACGCACCGACGCAATTATCCTGGACCGTTCGGAACGCGATAAATTTCCTTTTTCTCTTTATTACAAACGAGACGTAGACAGTCTTTAGAATTCACACGCAACACGGCAAGTCTCTTTCTTTGTTTACACGTAAACAAACAGAACACCTTCTCTCTCTCTCTCTCTCTCTCTCTCTCTCTCTCTCTCTCTACCTTCAGACTTCTTTGAGCTATTCCTCCTTCTCGGCCAGCCTTTAAGGTTTCTCGTGAAAACAGGCCTTCACGATCTCTCGATCACCACCCGCACACCGTCCCACTTCCTCTTACTGGAGTTACACGTCCGTGTCTCCTTTCTTTCTTCCTCTCGAGGAACGCGGAAAAAAACGCGACGCTCGAAACTCAAGAAGAAACGAAAAGCATACAACGTGTTCTACATTTATCATATGATTAGTGACATCGCGTCGAACACTGTCAAAGTCCAGATAACCGGGTGACGCGAGACGATTGTTGATTGCGACATTTTCGATTTATCGTTGCTCGCCGTATCGGTCGGTCACTAAATATTATTGTCCCCTTTGATATCCTCTCTCTCTCTCCAACCGCAATTATCCTTCCTCGATGACCGGCGATATGCGCGTGCGCGCATTCGAACGCGTGTGTACCCGCGCGAGTCTAGATATATATATATATATATATATATATATATAACGCGTGCTCTATGACTTTTACAAAGCGTCTCCGAACCGAAGTTCACGACGGACAACAATAAGCGTTGGCTAGTCGAAGTCAAACAAAACAAATAATTTAACGGGAGGAACGAAAAGTAAAACACGTCACGCGCCTCGAGTGATTTACATATTAACGAGTATTGATACTGTCACTCACGTTTCCCGACGACATCCCACGAACCCGTCTCCTCTCTCGTTATCACAAGCTATCACTGCTCACTGTGCCCAACACTGACCGCATCTTCGCAACCGATGCCACTCTTACTCCTTTTCTTCAAGTCGGTCCAAAAATATATTCAGTCCTCTCCGTCTCTCTCCGTCACGCGAGTCGAGCGTCGCACAAAGCCGTAAAATATTCGTGGTTCGACGAGAGTCCGTTTCTTTCCTTGTCCTTCTCGGCGTCGCGCCGAGTCGAGAAACACTAATTCTGCGGCGGGCGGTTATCGCACGCGTCAGTAAATCAAACTCGTACTTGAGACCCGCGTCGGGTGAACGCCGGCACTATTCTGTCGCTTGGAATTCCAGAGTTTGGAGTCCTCGGCTCGACTCGCGCCAAGAAGGCGCTCACTGCTTCCCCCGGCGCCCCACCATCCCGACGCCGAGCCACGTACAACCCCCTCCGTGCCCTGACGACTCTCTCTCTCTCTCTCTCTCTCTCTCTCTCTCTCTCTCTCTCTCTCTCTCTCTCTCCTGTCCTCTCCCCGCCGACGCCCCTCTCTGCCACTTACCGTAGTAACTCCCCGCTTCCCCGCCTCCCCTGTCCTGCCGAGTCCTCTCCCCACCGCCGGCCGAACCGTCGTGCTAAGCAACCGGCCCGAGATAGCCAACCAAATTTGAGATGTTCTCCGCTCCTTGCCCCCACTACCCTCTTCGATTCTTAGCCGACCTACCCCGACCTACCCCGCGTACCCTCTGCCCTCCTCTGTGCTCCGAGGACCACGACGGAGAATCCTGCAGGACGTTCTACTCTCTTCTGCTCTGCTCTGCTCTGCTCCGCTGGTCTCTTCCCCCCCCCCCTCTCACCATTTGCTTCTCTCGGACCCACCCCCCCCCGACCCCTTGCCTTCGACTTCACCGTCCCTCGACCCCACCGACTCTTGGACCACCGACAAGCTTCACCCCCGCCGCCTTCGCCACTGCCAACTTCTCCTTAGCCCTCTTTCCCCTTCCGATTCACCCTCTCTTCGTCCTGGTATCGCATTCACTCACTCTCTCTCTCTCTCTCTCTCTCTCTGTCCTTTGACGGCATCGAGAGTTTTCATGGCAGACGACGAGGGGATCGAGGGAGACCAGGGATGCGCATGCCAGAAGAATCCTTGCGCGCCGTACTGGAATCCTCGATAGCCTCTGTGTGTCCTTCCGAATCTCTATAGCCCTGCTTTTCGGACTACTCGCTTTCCTTCCGATGGACCCAACGCCCAACGCACAAACAACTCGATAGGAGCGAAGGCGCGCGCGTCTAAAATTACGACGCCGTCCGTCCAGGCGTCTACCGTACTACCAGGACGATACCAAAGCCCGGCTTGATTGGAGCCCAGGAAGTTCCTTCCTTCGACCATCTCTTTTTCTCTTTTCATTGTCTCCACTGACGCTTCCAAGAAAAACATTGAGAATTCCTGGACGCTTCGATATCAGAGCCAACAAATACACCTGGGATACGTCACAGTGCGATTCCTATTCCTTGAGTCCTTGCCGAAAATTCGTAAACTTTCTTCAGAGAGAGATTCAAGAAATTAATTAACCAACTTGGCTTCGCTCGAAGTCGTCGTCGTCGGGATCCACGTGGCCGACATCGGCTCAAATATTTTATGCGATTCTTCCAGATCAGAAATGACTCCTCGATCAAACCCACGCTGACTGATGCGGATTAAAACAGGTACACGTTACGTTCGGCTCACTCGTTCATTTGGCTATTTAATCATTCTTCATTGTTACCCATCATATCAGTTTTCGAAGGTCAATATTTTCTTGATAGTTTTAACCCTTACCGGTTCAGAAGCCAGTACGATCGACCGTTAGGTTATCCGATAAACTACCGTAAGCTATCGTAGGAGCACGTGGGTTAACGAAAAAAAAAAAAAAAAAGTTCCTCTGAAAATTTATCATAAAATCCAAAGTATCCGTAATGGCGGGGTGGCATTTCAACATTAGGCTCAATACGCAAGGGATAAGCCACGAGCCAAAATCTACGAGGTAATGCATTTTTCTTCTTTCTTTTTTCTTTGCCCTACTTCCTCCACGCCCAACGGACCACCAAACCCACTTGGCAAGCTGATCCCGAAATTACCTGATTTCGAGGCTAATAAACGTAACTTGCCACGATCCCCTAACTTTTTATTAGGTCGAACTCCTGGCAGGAAGGTTCGACGTGGATGCGCAGGGCAAGTGTCTGCGAAAAACTGAATGTATTATCATAAGCGAAGTCCTCATAAACCCGAGCCTTAACCTCCGTGCGGTTCGCGAATAAAAAATGTGGGTAACCTTGCATTTTTTCTGATACCTCTTTCGTTTTTTTTTCCCCTATCGGCTCCCCGCCCGAAGTCAAACGAAGAGCCCCCGAAGACTGTAGGTCCTCGTGCACTTTGCATACAGAATGCGTCACCCCCATGAATATGTTTATCATATTGCACTGTAGCCACCTAATAAAAAAAAAAAAAAAAATTCGCATGTGTGACCAGGATTTTTGCCACGTGGTGTGTGTCAACGCCTACTGTAATATCCACGAATTCCCAAGGGAGAGGGTTAATGCACGTGAAACAGGCTGGGTTACCTGCGAAAGGATTTTTTTTTTATACATCTTTTCATCTCTGCCAGTTCGTCATTCCTTCCTTTAGCTTTTTTATTACGGTTTTTTTTGTCCTTTCTTATATTTTCATATCCCTGCTCACTGCGTCTCTTATCGCTTACTCTCACCTTACGCTTGATCTCTGCTCTCTCTATACTTCTGTCTCAGGCTTATCAGTGTCGTTTGATTGGGGGAAGAGAAAAAAATTTTTTTTTTTTTTCTTACAAGGCATCATCCTTTCCTTTTTTCTTTTTTTTTCTTTGCTCGCTGCTCCTCGACAAATCTATGTAGTATTCATGAGTCCGAGGTCACGCGGGATAGTCGCATAAAGTGCGAATTAGGTTATGAGATTTCTCGCAAAGGCACGTTTTACAGGACGAAACTATGGGGGCACAGAACGGCGTAGCTTATGCGTGGCCATGGTCTGGGAAATTGAATCAAATATTCAATCGATCCTTTTATTGAATCTAAAAGGAAAGCGGAATGTCATAAACATGACGGTAAACTTTCCCAAAGCCGGGACGTTACGGCCTCTTTTTGCGTACGAATCGCCCTATTACATGGTTTTAGTGGCAGTTTATTTATTTCGATAACAGGGATGCTCACGGCCTCTTACGAGCCATTTTTTTTTCTGCCACGGGACAATTTTTACCAAATCGTTATTGGCCTACAGGTTATCCCACCTTGGTCCAAATCTCCATGGTCCTTCCTAGATTTTCCGATTTTCATTGAACTTGCACATTTTTTAAAGAAGTTTCCTACCTTACCTGCCGGGTAAGTCAAGTCCGATCGTATTGCTGAACGCTCCATACCGTTGCGTGTAACTTTTGACTTAACGAACCCTCGACACGAAAAAGGCTCTGTCGTGTTCATGAGGGGTGATTTTATAAAAAAAAAAATACAATGAAAAAATTGTATACCTACGTCTTATGCTCAATAAAAAAAACGTGCCCCCCCCCCCCCCCTCCTCACCTAATTCCCGGCCAGACAAGTGCTTTAACGTACAAAAGGGGATAAAGCAGGGCGACACCCTCCCTCCACGTATAGTTATGTATATTTTTAAAACCATTTTCCAAACCCGTATGCGAATTTGTTCGGGTGAACTCGGCCTTCCTCGGGAATTGTTCTTCGGGCGCGGCTTATAAAAAAGGATGAGGGGTGGAACGAATTTGAATAATACATTTCCCGATAGCCATGTCACACGTAAAGCATGTACCGCGGGACGTGGAGGCAAAGTAAATATTGTTGAAACTCCGTAAACCTCCAATAGGAGTATATATATATATATCTACATATAGCCGTACATTAAAGCATACGGGAAACGAAGGGGAAAAAAAAAGAAAAATTGCGATGGGTACAGTTCGTTGAATTTCGAGTTGAAAATGTTGATTATTAAATGGGCTACGGGGGGATGCTTATATAATTCTACAGCGATACTGTATTCGATGGATAATAATTTTCATATCAATGTTATCATAGATAGCCCCATGGACTACTCGTTGTACCACGTGCTGGGCTAGGATAACGCTAACCTGGCAAGAGAGGGCCGACCACCCTGACTCCCTGCCAGCCTATCCACAATGAGAGGCTAAAGCAACCAGGAGTTTAGGTACCGGAAGTCACGTTGAATTTCCCATGGAACCGGATGGACGTTGTGTGCTGTTTATTTTGAAAATTCGATAATTTTTTATTATTATCAAAATTCAGTAATTACATTAAATTCGTAGGAGAGTGTACGTGGGGTGAAATTATATTCTTTTTATTTTCATTATCTCTGAAGGACCCTCGGAGACCCGGAAGAAAGGATTCGTACTATTTCAGCCAATGGGAACAAAGTTCCATGGGAATATCGTTGATCCCCTTGGGGCGGAAGCTCTGGGGTGGCTCATGTCAGATTGAATCAGCCTAAGCAACACGCTCCCTCCTTTAGATTTTCCCTAGCAACCCCACCTAGTAGCATCTCCGGCTGGACACAGAGCTGACCAAAGTACTATCAGCTAGATATTCGCTTGCGTGGCGTTTGCGCCCCATTTTATTAAAGAAAATTCTAACATCCCTTGCGTGAGCTGGTGAGATACGCTGGAACTTGGGGGGGAGGGGTCAGAATGTCAGATGAAAGTTCGAATCCAGTCAGACACGTGACAACCGGGTATTCCTTGAATTTCGATCTCGTTCGACGTAACGAATTTTCACGGTTTTTAAGATCAGATTTAAATTCACTTGGATACGTAAGATTATGGGAGACAGAGTGAGAGAGAGATAGAAAGCGAGAGATAAGGACTCCTTGGCTTTCACCGGGAACACGTGTTATACTCCGTGATCCTTCGATGTCGAATTTAAAATTTACCACCTGTCCTTTGGTCACCTGGACAATGCGTGCTTAGAGAAATAGGAGTCGCGAAAAGCACAAGGTATTTTAGAGTAGAAAAAAAAAGGAAAGACGTTCTTTGAGAAATTCCTTAAATTTTGAAACGTCATGGACTCTCCTGCTTCTTCGTTGTCGGACAATGCGATTCGACGTTCTGGCGCCTGATTTTTTCTTTCCCGTTCAATTAATCTTCAGGGGAGAAAAAGAGGGACGTTCGGCTATGTCGAGTCTCGTTAATTTTTCAAATACTCCAATGCGAAGGAATCATTGGTACTGTTGGCTGTGACGACTCGAAGTAGCTCGTTGGCCAAAGTAATGAATATATTTGGCACTCGGCCAGGACGCTGAAAATAAGAGGGACTTGTCATTAGTGAAAATTATAACAAAGTGACGTCAGGACACGAAGAATGAAATTATAAAAAAAAAGTGATGCCAACTGATGAACGATTGCGGAGGTCGAGGAAGAGAGTGAAATGGGACGAGGATGAGCTCATGGTGCACGATGATCCTCTGGTAGTCAGTGTTGGCTCCTGGCTATGCTGATGTTGCTGGGAGCAACGGTGGATGAGCAAGAGCCGAGCTGGAAAATGAATTGAAAATTTAATAATTCCTCATCCAAACGTGGCTCCCTGTCCTTGGACTTCATGATCCTCAGTACTTTTCATCTGGACCACATGACCTCAGCCGTGGTCCAAGTAGCCAGTCTCTTCGTTAGGTTTTTCAATCAGAATTCAACCCCTAGCACAGTGGGTCCGGCAGGATTATGGAAGAAAAATGAAAAGAAAAAGGACAAAGACAAGCATAACAAGTTTGCTTCGAAACAAAACTTTTTTTTTCTCATGCCCCCCCCCCCCCCCCCCTCTAAACTCCAGTCCCGTGGTACTGTCGAACGCGGGAAAATTAAAGATCGGACTACTCGAGAGGCGATCTGATTCCGAAGGGATCCTGGTGTGGACTGTTCCCAATGTACCCGGTGCTCGAATTTGAAAGAAATCTCCGAGGCTGGGAGGAACTCAAGAGATTCGAAGCCATTGAAGATTTATTGAGAAATCGTGAAAGTTGATCGTGCCCCGACCACGTGTACAGCAGCGGATGTCTCTGAGCTTGTCCGAGTACTTTTTCACGTGTTGGATCATCGGTCAGAGTGAAAAGGTAGCATTGTGCGCAATTAGAACCCTTCTTATGGTAATTCGATTACCAGTATGATCGCCAGGCGCTCGGCCTGCGACTAGGCTTCGTCTTTTAAGGTTTAAGGCTGCTTCTCGATTACGGCTGTACGGGGTTTCAGCCTTTGCTTTAATCGTCGAACGGGATTCCTTTATTCAAATGGGAATTCGGAAACGACTGCTTCTTTGGTTTCATGAATAACTATATCGGGACAGTCTAAGATTTCATTTCGTTTCAAATCGTGTATTCGTGACTGGTAACGGTCTAGCGGGTCAAAGGGTAAACTCAACGTGCGAGGTTTATCGTGAAAATTTGTTACTTTTCTACGGCATCTCAAACCTGTTTCCATCGATCCTTTTCCTTTTTTTTTGTTTTTCGATCTTCCTTGTAAACGGTACGAATCCTTTCTGCGATGAGACTCTCAAAAGGATCACCGCCGAATCACTTTTCGGCTAATTTCGACGAATCTTTTTTTTTTCATCCTTTTTGCAATCTCGTCCAGAGACGAGAAGCTGTTACAGGCGAGTAAACAGACTCGATTAAGAACCTCGTTATTTGAATCGTATTTTTTTTCCAAAAAAAAAAAATAAATAATCCATTCTTCATGCACAATCTCACACGGTCAATGTTCCAAGGCAAAAGGTAAAAGGTCGGAGGTCGTAGTAGGAGTGAATCTCGCGACCACTCTCCGCTCCTTCGCACAGCATCCTTTGTCCGCTCGCCGAAGAGGCTGGACCACGAACTAAAACTAAAACTAGTCTAACTGCATCCTGACGTCATCCACAGCGCGATTTGCCTTAACCTTGGGAGCTCCTTTTGTTTCGAGCAGTTTGGCAATTAAAATTGGCTCACGCGGCAACGCGTCTCGTACGAATTTGCCAAATTAATCAAGAAGAGTCGTTTCGTTGTGTACTACCTTAACGATCCCCCCCCCCTCCCCCCTCCCACCTCACCGGAATCCCCTCGAGGCGTCACCTCAAAAAATATCAATTTTCTTTCTTCCAGCTGATTTTTTATTTTCCCACCACCGAGACCAAAAATAAAATTCAGTACGCAAGACCCAAGATGGCTTCCCAAGAGAAACAGAAGACGATTAATAGACAAATTTTTTAATAGATACAGTTTTGACTTTTTTTTTCTTTTTTTCCAATCTCACAGTCTTCAATCTACGATTGCGAGATTTCAGCCTCTCTTTGTCGGTAGTGAAATATTCCTTGGGTTGGTATTGCTCCTGGCGTATGTCCACGTAAGAGTTTGCTCCTGGTATGCATATCCACGTAAAGAGACAACACGACGACGAATCCTGTCGGACGTCGGGAGAGTCGAGAATCGAATAATTCAAACCGCGAAAACCTATAATTTTCGGCTACGGGCTCAACGAAGATCTTATCGGCGAAAACGAAGAAATATCATCGATTCTATTGGTAAATACAGAAATACCAGTCCCGCGGGCGAAACCCGCCGACCAGTTTCATGGTATTCACATTAATTTCCAATACGTCGTTCGATACTCGAGAATTCTTTTTTAACGAGCGTCACGGGCGCACGATCTTGCATTCGCTCGTAAAGTACCCTAGGGCGTCTGTCTATTTTTTTTTTTTTTTTTTTTTTCTTTCCTATGTCCTGTATTTAGACTTCTTTTTCTTTTACCTCTTTTCACATAAATCTACGATCCAGTTGAAATACATGAAATTTGACAAACGATAATCTTATGCTATTCGGTTTATTATTCTTAATTACTTTTTAATGCTATGTTTGTACTTTTTCGTACTTTTCTTTTTCGGGGTGCACCCATCGTTCTCTCTCTCTCTCTCTCTCTCTCTCTCTCTCTCTCTCGCTCTCGCTCTCTCTCTCGTTCAATATAATCTTCTCCAGGCTTCTATCTCCGTTCATTCCGACATCTCACGTCAAAACGAAAGAAAGACTACAGGCGTGCATTATCGTCGCGTTTAAACCAATAGAGATAAGCCTTTCGATTATAGGGAAAAATATCGTTCACAACTTTTAACTAATCCCTATCGATCAGATGACCCTTCTACAAACTTCTGATAGTTGACCTACGATTATTTCGAACGTATATCAGATCGTATATATTGAAAATTTTTCCAAAAAAAAAAGAATGTTGAAAATAAAAAATTTTTTCGCTATTACAAATTTTCATTATTCT
This sequence comes from Calameuta pygmaea, assembly GCA_031762395.1. NCBI lineage: Eukaryota > Metazoa > Arthropoda > Insecta > Hymenoptera > Cephidae > Calameuta > Calameuta pygmaea. Next base: position 594,668 of record JASANN010000521.1, on the reverse strand, counting down.
ATTCGATATTAGACTGTAGCGTGTTTAGGGATTTGTCAAAGGGGCCTTGATTTGTAAATACGTAATCCTTTTTGGGCAAAGGACAATATGGTATCAATTTCACTTTAGATATCCTTTCCTTTGTGCAGTTTTACCATTTCACATGCAGATTTCCGATGCATAATTGACTACGGTGCATCGGGGCTGCGAAAACCTGCGAAGGGGGTCAAAGTTCATTGGGGTTTATGTGGTATTTATCAACCAAGGGAGGAGCCACAACAGAGTGCAGGGGTTTGGGATTTTATTTCTATACCATCGGAATCGTCTGTTTGCATTCATCAAATCCAATAGAGATTTTAAATGCATATCTCACACATAGTATTTAAAGGACCATCCAATTCCGTACAGGTAACTGATTGTACCAGCGCTATTCAGCTGAAGTTGGCTACATTATAAAAATCTAATAGAGTACCTACCTTCGGGTTGGTACGTCTGACCCGAACAACCGTACACAGTGTATAGATTTATTACAAACCATTGTGGCTGTCATAATTTCGAAAAAAAAAATTATTGCGATTTTTTCCAATAGGAGAATACAATTTTCATATCTCACAGACACAAGAATAACATTATGAATGCCAATGTTCAACTATTATACCGGGTGTCTATCCTGTAATCAGATGACTCTAATCTATGGTGTAATCGGGTATCGAAAATTACTAAACACCGACTGCCCACCAGAAAATTACTGATTTCCGGACAAGTATAGGCTCATTAAAGTAATTTACTATAATCGAAATTCTAACAGTAAATTTAGACCGTACAATACATATATATATATATATATATTTTCAAAATTTTGACACCAACAATAAATTGTATCAGTGTCGAAATTGAAAATAATATGAAACTAATAGTTATAATAATTAATGAAAATCACACCGGCCAGTGCGTACGAGCAAGTCGTTAAAATATTAATTGTAAATTAAAGATGTAAAATAAATAATTTGTCACGGCAACGAGTACCGTTCAGCCAAAAGTAAAGCCGTTCGCTCGGAAAACGGATTATAAACTGGGGCAATTGAAATTTATGTTTAAATAACCAAAGTAAGAATGAGCGGTTCACTTGCTGGAAGATTTGTCATTGTCTCCATTGTGGGTCTTTGGGTTTTGCTAGGAAACAATTATATTGGCAGGCATTGTGCTAAAGTTCAGGTAAGAGGACTAAAGTGTAAAAGGGCCCTTCGGGTAATACCGTTACGCGCTATTACTTTATTGCGGTAATTTACGGATTAATTTGTGGACATCGGTATTAAGCCATCTGCCTGGTGACACAATGGGTGGTATTTCCGTAATTATCTTGTTTCACTTTCCATTTAATTTTACATCGATCCATATACAAAATAATAAGACATTCGGCTCAGACTATTGGCTTCGTTAATTTACGGCTGCAGCTTCTTTTATTGTTCGTACGGTTCCTCGTCGATTGGACGGCTAATAATTTCGTAGCTTATTTACATCAGAACCGGAATCCATTTGACGACGAACATAATGAGACATATGATAATCAATGCCTTTTGTAGAAATATTCATAACGCGACAATGGAGACGCGAAATTGTATCAAACAAGAGGATTGTATAATACTTGTATAAATTTCCGTCGATCACGTGTTCCTGGGAAAATTTTCATTGGTCATACGTAATTGCACGTGTAGGTTGACGTGATAGTGAAATAATGAAAAAAAGTGCATAAATTAACCTTGAAAAAAGTAAGAGCGTTAAAGCGAACCAGTGTATGATGCAGACTGGCGTAAATAATTATTAGCGCGAACGTTTACGTTAACAATCGGTAATTTTGAGTAAGTCATCAATCACGCCAGGCTGCGAGTGGATGCCGAGGAGCGGATTGGCTGTCCCGTCAGGGGGACGCCGAAATACCTGGCCGTGATTGGTCGTGCCGAGTGTGAGAAAATTCGAGAATGCTCGGTGCGTCCCGACGCGGTGCTCGGCGTCTTCTCAATGCCTGTCCTCGAAATGATTTATCGCAATGACGTTTTTCCTTTCTGCCTTGGGGCAATCGGCATGATCGCTCGCTTTGCCAATGGAGAATGATTCCCGAATGCTATTGGGAATCTAAGCTGCTAGACTACCGTACTGCCCGAATATACAATGTGGACGAATGATCGAGCTATTTTCGCAGGTGTTCGTCAGGCTGAAATAGAGAAATTAGAAATTTTTATTCAAAATTTCGCCAAGAGTTCGGTGCACCGGGACAACGTGACGTAGATGTAATACGAAAAAAATTTGGAGTAAAATAAAATGCTACACTAGAGAAGAGAGGGTGAAGATCGAGGAGGAGGAGGAGGAGGAGGCGATGTTAAAAAATAAAGACAGATATGGGCTAAAATACAAAAAAGGGTTGTGAGCTGTTTTGAAGACTCAAAAAGAGAGGGAGACATGCGCCTCTTTGTAAAACGTATGTCAATGACCCGAGGCTTCCCAAGGGTTGACGGGGTTGGTTTTGACGGGGGTGGGCGATGTTTGGGTATGTTTCAGCATTTTTCTGGGTTTGGGGTGCGCGCGGTTGCCGCTCCCCGAGGTTGACCTAGGTCGACACACCGAGCCAGAGGGTTACGGGGTGAGTCGAACAAAAAAAAAAGCGCTACGAATTTCGCACGTGATCCTGGCATTCGTCCTGGTCAGAAAGTTCAGCCAGTCATCAAGAGCCTCTTCGGCCGATTAGGAATGATTTTGGAGAGTTTTGAAAATTTTCAAAAATATCACGTAAACACGATATATCATCTCCTAAGGCGCCTCGAGGATCCACATCGTATCATCCCCTGGACTGGTAGCCTCTTTCCTTCGTCCCCTTTTCCAAACTCTCATCCCCTCAGCTAGAAGGTGACAACAAAATCTGAGAAATCGCTGAGCTTGTCGGCGCTCCGACACGGCCTTTAATTGCCACGAAAGATAAGCTCGGCCTGACCCAGCCACTGACGCGTCTCCGTCGACGTCTCCTTACGTCTACCAGGGGAACCTGGATGCTACCCAAGGAACAGGGAAGATCAAGATCGCTTTCGCGAAAATGAAATACGAGGGGATTGGAGGGAGGCGTCGGCGATGGTGCGAAATTCACTCTGGGCCAAGCGAAGCCGACGGCTTATCGCTGTCGCGAGCGATTCGTCCGACGAATGAAATCTTGGCCAGGAGGACTCTGGGTCGCCTTGGTCGTTCGGTCGGCCAGTCGCTGGTCGACTGGGTCGTCATAGTCGCTTGTTCGTTTCCCGAGATAGCCGACGTCCATTTGCAATATCTAATCTCACCGGCTGGCGCCTGGAGGCTCACCAAACGCCAGGATACCGTAGCTGAGCTCGCATGGGGAAACAATGCTTGGCTCTCGCTCTCTCGTCAACGTTCATCCAGCTGGCTCTCTCGCTCCTGAGATTCTTCGTCTGAGTCAACGTTCCGCATTGTCTTCCGGCTTTAATAAATGTTAGTAGAAAGGCGCCACAACGTGCGTCTGCAGCGTACAGCGCGTGTCTATGTAAACGTCACTTTAAGAATTACCAGTGCTTAACGGCGCCGTCCATTGGACTCTCGGAGCTGCCGACGATTTACTTACCGAACGGTGCAAGAAGAGAGACACACGGGTCAACATGGCGAATTAAAAATAATTTTCGCATTAGAAATTCCCAATCTTCATAACCACCGAAGTGATCGAGTCCGGCATGAAATCGGCACGTTGCTCACTCGGTGAAATTCTGAATACGAAAAATCGCGTTTACAGCGAACGCTGGCACGAAGGAAACATAATTTTCCCACGCATCCAGATATATCGGAGTCAGCAGGATTTTTCAAAAGGGACTGAGATAAAAGGAGATTATTTTTTAACGAGCACTTAACTGGCCCTTCTCAATGAACCAAAATATCGTTCGGCTCTTGTTCCATGGCAAAATCTTATTACCGAATTGCATCAGTAGTTTTTAAAACACCAAACGCTCATTTACACTGTGAAATTAATTCCGTGTCGAGTTCATCTTAATTTTTCATGCGCTACCCTCGAATGGTGCGAAATAAAAAAAAAGTTTGAAATCACGGAAACAGCGTTGTAGATGGCGCTGGGTGCCGCTTTCAGTATTCCATACCGATACGTACGTGTAAAGGTTCTGAGGTTTCATCGGCAAGTATCTATATATAGTTTGCGGTGGACCTAAGCAAAAAGTGACTCGGGCTGCTGGCTTTGGGTTCGATATGGCATGGTCGTAGATATACGTAGCTGATGTGGCTAACTATACTGTATACGCAGATGGAAAGGGAAGAAAATGGAAGGGTAGGGGATGGGGGGGGGGGGTGCGAGTGAGGGAGAGAGGACGAGTGAGTAGTGCTCTGGCCATACAATGTTATTAATCACGCAGGATCCAGTGGTGGGGTTGGGGGGGGGGTCTTGCGAACTTAATTAATTAAATAATATAATGGCCAGTGGTAGGGGGCTGCCAGAGGGCGAGGGGAGGGTGCTCTTGCCTATCGGAAGCGTCCATCAGCCGCAGACTCCCCGAGGCATTGTTTCACTTCGCCATCCAAACCTCCTGGCGAACGCATAAGATATCGTTAGCCAACGCACCAGGACGTAATGCCGTTACGCACGTACGAGCCATCCACGCAGCCTTTCCTGTGCATATATCTATGCTCTTACGCTTTCGACCTTCCCCTTCTTTATAGCCCAATATATTGGCAGGAATAGGGTAGAAGCATTATGGACACCTTGGTACTTCGGAAATGATGGTATAGAAATAATACAGATAACCTTTTTTTTTGGAAAAAAAAACTGAAATTTGTTATTTTCCTTTATGGCAGGGGGAGGGGGTGAGTTTTACGTGAAGATATACACGTCGAGGTGGGGATTTTGGGATACACTTTTTTTCATGATTAACTAAGGTACTTATTTTGGATATAACTATGGGCCAGCTGATCTTGAGTTTGGCGATCCTACCGGAAACTCCAGAAGGAGATGACCCTGCGGCATTTTCTAGGAAGGAGAAGCCTCCGGGATGCCAAAGCGGTTCGATCTGGCCTTCTGCTCCTGAGCGAAGGATCGGAATAAGTTAGGTGGTTACACCTGAAGGGGTGTCGGGGGGTCAGAGTTAGGGTCGTAAGGGCCACATCGCCTGGAGCCCTAGTAACGAACGGGAAGGTACTCGATACCCTGGAGAAAGTGACGGAGGTTATTCTCGCTGGAGGATATCGGCCGAGAGAGATGATCAAGAAGGAAGAGAGAAGGAGGAAGAGAGAGAGCGAGAGAGAGAGAGATAGACAGATAGAGGAAGAGGGTTCGTCTCCTGGCGGATACGTCAAGATGCCCGTCGACGTCGCTGTGGCTAGGAGCGTCGCACTGAGAAGATCGACGCATTCGTTATTGATCGTTTCACTTGGCCGCTAAGGCTATCCGCCTCTAAAACTCAGCCCTCTCTCGTTTCGGCAGTACTGGCACCCAGCATCACTTGGACCGCCATCCCCTGGTCATTATTTGGTTAGTTAGTGTACGGTCGGCGCCGGTAGACGCCGAGTCCGGCATGCATCATTAGGCCCAGCGTTTGCTAACGTTCTGAGCTTGCTTGCGCGCCCACCGCCGCCTGGAACCACCTCATCCTCGTGGTCTCTCTCTCTCTCTCTCTCTCTCTCTCTCTCTCTCTCTCTCTGGAGCGCTTTCCAGTCCCCCAGCCAGTCCTCTCTTCAGCACCCCCTTGGCAGCCCCTGTACCGACCAGCTATCCCGGTACTTTGGCAGCCTCCACTGGCCCAGTCAGCGTCATCCTCATCCCTTGTAGGAACTTTCTCTCTCTCTATCTTTCATCCTCCCTGAGTCGGTTGCCGCTACTACGTGTACCGCCAGTAGCACCACCATCACCACCCTGGAGCTTTAGCCCAATTCCCCCTTACGCTAATTTATCTTAATTACATTCTACGTGCGTACGTGAGCGTGTGACGGTGTACGGCTGGGCCGCAGACGTACGTACGTGCGGTTTAATCTCTACGCTGGGAAATATCCGCGAATCGCTGGGGCCACCAGGAACTCCAGGTCCCTTCGCAGGGCACGCTTGGATCTTCACGAGGTCTCAATTGATTTGCGATTCGCAAACGACTGTTAAACTCCCACGGGTTTCTCAATTCAGGGCTGGCTCGGTAAGGATCGAGAGGCTCAGGTGTGGCCTCGCTCTTGATCAGTCAAGAGAAACGCAAGAAGAGTCCCCTGGTCGAAAAAGCTCCTGGACCAAGTAGATTCACGGGTTTGACTGCATAGCGGATAATTTCAACGGTTAAGGGTGGTTCGCGAGAATGACCTGGTCTCCCCATATGTATACCAGAATGGCTCGGCTCTAATATCCTGGGAGCGTTTATCTTGAGATTGGGCATTAGGATTCAGTATGGTGCCGGCCTTGCTTCGCGAAGATAAGGGATAATTTCTAGGCGTCGGGGTCAGAACTGCCCGTAGCTCATCTCTCCAGGCCCTCTTGGCTACTCGAGTCATGGGGGTCGTAAGGGTTGCGGGGGACGCATGGGGCTAGCGCGTAGACCATCCCCCATGGCGACAGTCCTTTCCAAGATCTTAGCCAGCCGTTTCCTACGGTTGGCTTGGCTTAACCGGCATGCAAATTAGATGCGGGATCTTATAGTTCCAGATATGGGGGCCAGGAGGCTGGGATAATTAACGTTGTATGTTACGCCTAGTGGCCTCCTAAGCCAGAGCTCATCGTACTACTCGATCCGGACCAAATTCTCATTCTCCGCAATGTGGGCTTCTCTTACTCGCTCTCGCTTCCAGATCTCCAGTTTCCTCTTCGGGAAGAAACACGAGCAGTCAAAGTATCCCGGAAGTCAGCCTACCCACTAGGAAGTCCACTCTTGAAGCGTGCATACTTAACTTCCGGTTCGTTCGGGAAAGTAAATAGAGACTCTAGGAGCAGAGTTTTCGTAAGGATCTTCTCTCGCAGCCCATTAGGATCCATCGATCCTTACCTTCTGAGGTGCTGTTCTGCCTTGTATACTTTTTTTTAAGGTATTTTCCTAAATATTTACTTCCAGTGCTCACTCCTTCTTTTTCGATCTTCGGACGTTACAGCCACCGGGAAAATAAGCGTCCTCGATTCCTCTTCCGCTTCCTCTGCTCGTTCCTCTTCGTATCCGATTCTTATTCTATCTCTTTCTCTTGGCTGATGCAGTCTCTATTCGCTGAACTCTAAATCTCTCTTGCTCTCGAAAGCAGAGTCCAGTCTTGGGTCAGCTGGTGATTCCGGTTAACCGATCGATTCTCGGATCGCTTCGCTATGCTGTATACGTGGCAGCCGAACCGCAGAGGTAACTCCGGGTACGAAGTTTCCCGGTGATTTACGGAGTCCACGTCCCTCCGCAGCAACGTTCGCAGGACCTTAGGAGCTCGCCGTTGAATTTTCGCATGTTACGGACATCGTCTACGTGGCAACCCCTTCGCTTCTGCGTCCAGCCGACACCCTCGCGGCCATCTCTCGCGGACATTGGCGTAGGCTCCTCTTTCATTTGAATATTAGACCCACCCGACAACAGCCCCAGGTCTGATTCGCACGTGAAAATCCATTCACGGAAAAGTCACGAAAGTCAATGTCTGATGAACCGGAACAACAATGAAGATGATCTGATGGCAAAGAAATTGTATTGATGATGAACGAAGCAAATAATAATAACTGCACTGCCAGTGTAGATAGTTAGGATCTCAGATCTCGAGGGTTAGGATTAGGTTTTTAAAAATAAGGGATGACCGTACCATTCGAAGAAGAAATAGATCCATCCAGTTCGCCGTGGAACTAAGGCAGCTCCGAGGTCCGCTAAAATATTCATGAAACTTTCTTAAAATCCTCATCTACGCCAATGTCGCGTCCACCCTTGGTCAAGGGAGTCTAAGGGGTGGTGTGGGCGTATAAGCACAAGGGTGAGAAGCGAAGGGCGAGAAGAGAAGAAACGGGCCAGGGCTCGAGGGCCGGAGAGCCGGAGAGCCGGAGGAATCCACAAGAGAGACAGAGCCTGTAAGGGCGTGTGCGTGTAACGTTTCTCCGAGCGAGGGTAGTTTCACGTAGCTGCGAACGTGTCCCACGTTACAGTGATGGAGACTGAGCAATGTTACTGTTACTTTTCTCTGTGTGAATAAGGGTTGGCTGTGCGTATACATAGCGCGAGAGGGAGAGAGAGAGAGAGGAACTGGGAAGAGTGCGAGAGAGAGAGAGAGAGTAGCCATGTCCAAGCGAACAGGGCTATACCCTGACGAGAGAGAGAGAGAGAGAGACTAAAGGAACAAGAGAGTAGTAGGGGGTGGTCGAGGAGAGCCACAAGGGGGTGGGAGCGAGGGAGCAAAGTAGAAGGGGTTGGCCTCTATCTCCTGCACTCCTAACTAACATGTATTTTGCATAAAGCTTACATTACTTGAATTACAATGCTACGCTGCTGTCTCATCCCTTCGTGCCGAGATGCTGCCATGTAAATTGCTTCAGTGCCGCAGCTCGAGCTCAGGGGTGTGTCCGTATATGTGAGGGCTGTTTCGTGCTTTCTCTTTCTCCCCCTCCTCTCTCTCTCTCTCTCTCTTTCTCGCGATTCTCAACAGATTCTCTTCAGCACCACCCTTCACCACCCACTACATGGTACAACCTTCAGCCAGGAAGGTATACATACCCCTCCCCTCCCCCCATCGTTGTTTCTCTTCTTGATTCAGCCTATTCCTCCCACCCCCATCTCCTTCCTAGTAGCTCAGTGCTCTCCCGAAGGAGACACGCGTGAAAGAGATTCCTCAGCAGGTTCCTCAGAAGATTCTGAAGTAAGCCTCCGAGAGGGTCCACGAGAAGAGATCAGGAGAAAATTCATTATCTCCGTCATTCCTCTTGGTCGCCGCGCATAATATAATTGATCGTTAGGCTGCTCGGGGTCCCGTTTCTTTGCCTGGGCAAATCGTCGCCGATTAGAAGTTCTGACCGTGCCAAGATCATCCCCTCAGTCCAATCCCAGTCTTACGAGCCTCTTTTCTTAGACTCTTCCTCTCTCCCTGACCCTGTCCGCATCGTGCACACGCTCGAAACGCGGCCCAGCTATACGGTCTACTCGTCGTAGGTCATCGGAGAGGGAAAAAAACGAGGGCTCTTGGCGTGGATAAGGAAGGGAGAGGACGAGCAGTCAGGAGGGTTGAACTCGGAACGAGGATATAGGGAAAGGATATAAAGTGAGGGTGGAGGGCAAAGGGTTGCGCAGGTGACGTAGAGAGTTTGCGGTTTTACCTCCTGTCCACGTTTACTAGCTCAAGCTCTCCTTACTTTATGTAGAGGCGACTGTAGGCAGCCATCGAGCCATCCCGGCATCCAGTCAGCCAGCCGCGACTATAATAATGCACGCACAGTCGTTGCCGGTAAGGGAGCATGTGTGCGCATAATGTTGAGCCGGCCCTGAGTGTGTGGTCGTTCGTAGGTGTGTAATAAGCAAACCCTGTGCCCCGGTGCCTAAGATAATAGGGGTGGACGTGAGTATGCGTGAGGCCTCGGATAATTACACATTTGTGCTCTCAGTGCGTGGTGGTGCCCTTTCTCCGAGCAGGACATCTACATAGATAGTACGATGTGGTGGAGGTGGTGGCGGAGGTGGCGGAAAGGGAGGAAAAGGAGGATGAGGCCGAAGGGTTCTGGATGTATAATAGGACAGGATACTGGTAACCGGAGGACAAGGTGTGTAGGGGCGCTCCTGTAAATCACTGCTCGTATCACTTGGATGCGAGAGTGGAGGTCGAGCGATAAGCTGACGATCATCAAAACATGTCCCCTTGGGCCCCTCCCACCCACCTCGCCCCTTTCCGCCTTATTCTCTTTCGACTCGTTCTTACGTTTTCGAAGTACAAGGGACATTCCCGACGTCTCGGTCTCTTTTGACTTTTTGGCGTCGTCCATTTTTTTCGCCTTTTTTTTATTTGCCTTCTCTCTGTTTTTTTTCGTCTTCTTTTCCCTTATCGACGATTCACGATCTCTCATGTTATTATCAATCCCGGTTTTAGCGACGTCTGAAAATATTTGCCGATCGACGCACCCGTAACGTGACGATCGTACGTCGTGGGACATGTCAGTGGGTTTTTATCCCGATCACAATAAAAGAACAGGACGATCGGGAATCGTATAAAGTCGCGGAGGTTTGCCGACGCCTGGCTGATCCTAAAAATTGTCGTCATACGGACGCTTCTTATATTTTCTTCTAGTTATTACGTCTTTGGCTATAAAAAAAGTTTACGTCTCTCTCCCTCCCCCCCCCCTCTCTCTCTCTCTCTCTCTCTCTCTCGATATCATTCCTCTCGCAGTCTGATACTGCGGGTCGAACCCCTGAATCGTCTCCTCGTAGCCCTGCTTAGCAACCCTTAGGATGATACCGCGAGCACGCTGCTCTCCTTTATGGAATATAAATTCTACTAATATCACGAGTTCGCCAAGTAGAAACGTGGTCTGCTAACCTGCTAGCCCTTTGACCTCTTGAACTGTTCGATAACTCCGTTGGCAATAGGGTACAAAGTTCATGCGAATCTTCTCGAAGAATTGGTCACTCGAGGATACCCTGAATTATTGATATCAAAATTATCCTATCAAAATATCGATGACGGAAGACCATGGGAACGGGTGGTAGAAAAAGAGACAAGATTAGGACACGTTCCGATCGAATGTCGGATTAGTAGATCAAGCTAGAAGAAAACGTCATCTGTGTCCCCCCCTGGCACGTGGGAGGGTTGAACGTTCAGGGTTTCCAAATCGCTCGAGGTTAATTCGAATATCGTGACGTTCGGATCGCTCTCTAGTTTCCCCAAAGCGAAAGAAATCTTCCGGTTCGGAACGAACGGCCTCCTCGATTTCTGCTTCCTCATGGAGAAACTAGGTCCGAGAGGCACTGAGACTGCGGCAATGAAATGGGCTGAAGTGGACCAGGGGAGTGAGATAGCATGACTGAAATGGACAAGAACGAAACGCTATCACGTGGTCGTAAAAACAATGCCAGCAGAAGACGTCCGTAGAGTTCAGAGGACGCGGATAGCTGGTTATGATTGGTTACTGACTGATGTGGCCTAAGGGTAGCGAGAACAGCTCCTACAGCTCGCGTAGCTCGTACGGCTGATAAGGCTGGTCCTAGGCACTAGTAGGCAGAGGCTACTTTGTATGTACGCACGCTGACATCTTACCCACCCGGACCACCCGAGGGTTGGGGGGGTGGACCAGGAGATCAATACTGGCGCCCCCTGGACCAGAGCTACCACTACCACTGGCTCCGGTACGACCATCAGCATCACCAGCGAGAGCAGGAGCACCAGTACCACCATCCTCCCTCTTACCTCCTACCATCCCCCGCCTCATCCTTCGCCGCTCGGCCGTCCCCTTTCCATTGCCGAGCAACCCACGTATGTGAGCGCTGGACCTCTTAGAATCAGCAACCCCCAAAACCCACCCTGCCAGGCGCAACCCCAACCATCCTCCGGCCATCTACTCTCACCCTCGCCGACGCTGCCGACGCTGCCGCCGCCGCTGCTTTAAAGCGATGTGCTCGTATTAGAATATTACCTCACGTGGCTCAACAGACTCTATCTTTATCTTCGTTCGGGTTTCTATACATTATTTTCTTCCACTTTCCAGTTCTCTGCTTATCTTTCACTTTCTTTCTCGACACCTCTTCCATACTACGTAAACGGCACTTTGGCTAGGATTTTATCCGACCCAGGTCTCACGGGTTCGGAAAACACTTTGTGGGTTGATACGATTTTTGTCATTAATTACGTAAACGATTACTCCTTTTTTTCCTGGTCTTCTTGCCGCCTTTACTTTTTCATCGTGTTCCTTGCTATCTTGGACCTTAGACCTCCAGGCTGTTCTGTGTTCTCAAAATCCAAGCGGATTCCATCGGGCAAGGACATTGCTGGGTGTCACTTTAAAAATATTTCTAGACTCGCCTCAGCCTGTGTCACGTCGCCCGTCGTCTCGTTCGTGCTTATTCGCTCCTTTACGTGAACAATGTCCGAGAGAAAGTAGGAAATGTTCATCAAGTAAAAATGCGAAACCAGTAAATGGACTGTCCAAAGGAATAGGTTATCGGCAGATCTCCTCAGACCTTTTTCGCTCAAATTCCCATCGTTCGTTCACGAAACGATCTGCCGCCAGACCTTCTTATAGGTACCTATTCGTCACGCACCCCTATTATATAGGTTATTTTAACAGCCTGCAATTAGTCATATCTCATTACTCTCACCGTGTTCTTCTGTCGCTGGTGCGTCGTATTGCGGTGAAAAAGAAAGAAAAGAAAAAAAAAAGATTCTTTCGCCAACCGCCTTTCGAGGGGATGGATAAGAACGAAACGGGGTAATAAAGGCCTCTGGCAAAGGGTGGAAGGGAGGGGGGGGGGGATGGATGATAAAATTCGGAGGGTGAGTAGCAGCGGCCACTGCCGGAGCGACCAGGAGAGACGAGGAACGGTTGGCCGCAAACACGAGGATGGCTAGTCCTATCATTCCGTTAGCCATCAGACTTTTTGCATGAGAATTAATCCTTAGACGTAATGGCCCTGATCCTGGCCACCTGGCCCCGAGGTTTCGTCGTCCCGACGCCGACCGGAGGACAATGCGATCCTTGGGCTCTCCTCTTGTTTTCATCAAGGGGGACGCGTGAGATGACCTGCATCTTAAATCGCAGCTTCCCGCGACTCTAATCCTTTAGAAATGCTACCAACTTCTAACGGCCAACCGGACCAATGGACGTCGTCGTGACGTCAGATTCCCGTTGAGAGAGGATCTCGGGGGTTGAGCTCTTCCCACGGGGAACCCCCTGACAGCGCTCTCACGAGATTCCTGACTGCGAAGTAAAATAGAAATTTGTATTTCGAAAATGAAAAGAGATTGACTTTGAAAAAAAAAAGGGAATTCAAACCAACCGATATTATTGTCGTTAAATAAAAATTGAAGCGTCCTGGTCTTCCTGAGACAGCAAGTTCAAAGTTCATCCGGACACGTTCCGCATAATCGTAGGAACGCGCAACCTCAGGAGGGTAACCAGAAATCGGTAAGTTGGCTATGTGGCTGAACCCTTGACCCCTGGCCGGTAGAATTACATGCTCGTCAAACCTAATGACAATATAATGATTGTCGGGTTATAGGTGCTCGCGCGTCGACTCCCGGGGGTAACTTTCTTCATGAGTGATGGTCATCGGAGTACCGGTGGACACTGCTGGCTAAGGGTCGAATCTTTCGCTAATCCTGATTAATCGTAGAGCGCAGGTCAGCAACATCATTTTTACAAGAGGATAGAACAAGGGTTACGCGTCCGAGTGATACCCACTCGACCTCAAGCACGTTCCTGCGCTTTAAGGCTTTCGCTATTCGTCCTTAACTCGGACCTTGCGCCATTATACAGAAACAACCTAAATATCCTGAACCAACGAAAAAATATCTGAATGACATAATTTTTCTATTATTCATAAATTAGTTACGTATCAATTTATAAAAATTATATTTCCAATTTACAGAACGTAGATTAAAAATCCTCAAACTTCCATGGACCACTTAAGATTTTAAGATTTTTTTTTTCGATTCAAGTAAAAGTTGTAATTTTACAAAAATTTTTAGTCCATTGATTAAAGTCTTTTTTTTCGTATTTTGCTACAGAGTCCAGCGATGTCCTGCTTCGTCCTGGTACCAAGTGAAATTAAATTTGAAGCTACCCCTTCTACCGGGTAACAAGGTGTTCCTATGGAACGACCATAGGTCACAGCTGGGCGTTGCCCAATCCTATCGAATTTCAGTAGCAGGTCGCAGGCTACTGGCCGAAGAAATTCTTATTGTTTGCAGGTAATACGTCCGTTCGTTACGCCATTGATTACGCTCGTCTGTGCCTCGACCCACAAAGACCCAATTGCCTGCGTATGCTAGACGCTAGAAATACGTTACACCTTTTGAGAATATGTTACCGATCGGACAGACGCAACGGACCGACGTCGGACGTCGTTGAGAAAGGTTTGCAGGAGCCTTTAGAAGTAACGAAGCAACTGTCCCTAACGGATATGCTAATTCCGTTGTTACATATAAAAAAAAATGATTGTCCGTATGAAGAAAAAAAAAAATTAGATAAAAAAAATAAAATCCCATATTAAAATCAATCGATTGATAAATTAGCCATAGGATCGAGTTTTAAAATGAACTACGGTCAGTTCTGTCTACGTACAGGTGTAACTAAGGGGTTAATGGAACATTAAAATTCCTTCATCCGGACTGGACCAAGTGGTAACGCGTGTCTCATCTCCACTTTCTTCTCTTGTTATTCCCGGCAGGGGGTAACCGGTTTCTTTTTTTATTTTCCTTACAGTGACCACTGGTCAGTTGTCTTGGCTGAACTTGACCACTTGTAAGAGAGAGAGAGAGAGAGAGACGAAAGCAAAATTCCAAGGGAGATGAGAGGAGATTAGAGTCAGGACGAGGGGAGCCGATCGGATGGTCCTGGTAGTAGGGGGGATAAAATAAGAAGATGAAACGTATAAGAGATCCAAGAGGCATTTGTCGCGTCTCGTCTTAATCCGTGGAGTCGCGAGTGGGACACGCGCCAGAACCTTCAACGCCTTTTTGTTTGTCCGTTGAGTGTGGTCAGTTGTCGGTCGGTTTGGATCTACCCGGAGGAAGGTCCATCTTTCCAGCATCACGGATGCTGATGCTACTACTGTCGCCAATTTTACACAGACGGATGCTGTGTGCGACGATACTGACAAGACGAGGACCAGTAGTAGTGACAGTGCCGGTAGCAATAGGAGCACCGGAAGAGGAGACGGTAGCCAGTGGGTGGTAGAGCCTGAAGGATCACGCAGATGGGACCTGGTCTATTAGGTCGGGAATTTTTTATCTTTCCGGAAGTTCGCCACGGAACCGTTCGGAAGTTTCGTTCTGGATAAGAGGCCACTGATTAATGGGATTCGTATTCCAGTTTGATTAAAATAGTTAAACTGATCTGTCGCTGAATTATCTTGAATTCCATGAAAATTTTCAAGGTTCGATTTAACCCTGTATAATTTAGGTGATCATCACGCGACTTTACTAGCAAGCTCAGAGATACGTGGTCAGTGACAAATTATAGCTACGTCCCTCGGGACCCTAACTGACCTTCACTACTTTTTCGGTTATGGATGCATTAACACTTGTACGTGTCTACGGTCACTTTTCACCTGGTCAAAATAATTGCATATGATATATATATGTATATGTACTGTATTTAGATACGTGGTAGACCGCATGTCAAAAATCAACTTTTTCAACTGTCTGATCGACCACGTAGGGTTGACGTGTCGAGTAGCCGAGTAGCGTCCATCAAGAGAAACATTAATCAAAAACTTCCCTGTTTCTCGTATTGGATGCACGTAGTCCTGTGGGGTTGGGACTCTTAGCAAATGGTCTTCCAGTACAGTCTGAATGTTTGCTTTAATACCTTCGGGACGTTCCAGCTGGTTTAAATGAGGACTGAGTGGAAATTGATTTCACTATATTTTTTGTAGAATTCCAAAGTGTCCTTTTTGGATCGACCGAAGGATCCATTGGGTTCTTCGAAATTGTCAATCTTATTTTGAGAGTCCCATAGGAATGCTGCTGGGTTTAAAATTTCTTTATCGCAACTGCAATGGGTTGCTTTGACATTTGTATTCTTGTAAACTTAAATTTTTTCTAAAGTCTCAAACCCGTGCGCGAACTCGGAGCTTAGACGTTCGGTTTGATAATCGAAAAAAGGTGGGAAAGACTAGGACGAATGACATTTTGAATTTCCCGTGTCGCATTCGAGCAACGGTTTTGCATTGATTCCCCGTGATCGCAGCATAACGACGTTTCCTTAGAATTCGACTGGCAACCTATAAATCGGTCCTCACGGAATAAGAGGGGCCGAGGGAGGGGGAACGGTAACGCGACGGGATGATGACGGGAAGGGGAACGTGAAAAAGGGGAGAAAGAATTATAATGTTAAAGGGATGCCACCTCGCTGCCGGTGAGCGGACTTTTGAAAAGCCGCCGTAAAAGGGGAGAAATTAAAATGTAAAAGGGATGATGTGCGTGGAAAACCGGAGCCGGGGTTCTCTCTACAAAAGGGGGATTTCGCTAGGAAATTAAAATTAAAAGGGGAGTCCAAGACGCCGAAGGGGTGACTCCCAGTCTGCGAGTAAACGAACGGGAACTGCATTAGGGCATTTTTCCCGATAGATCATTTTTCATTGGAACGTAAAATCTCACGAATTCATTCCAAAAAATCTCAAATAGTGTTACGTTAGAAATCCTTAGATCGGTCGAATTTTTTATCAGGAAATCGGCGAAAAAAAATTTTTTTTTACAAACGTCAAAATTTTTCGAAATTTAAGATAAACATAAAAATTAATATGATCGAGCATAAATACTAAAGTTGATCGTATCAGACAAGCGCGAGAGCTATCAGTTAGAGGTTGGCGCTGAAGAGTATCGAGGATTTGGATGACACCGATCACGGTGGTGAGGGGAGGGGAGGGGCGGGTAAGATCGAGTTTACCCCTCATAAGGGATGTTTTAGTGGATACAGGTGATCTGGTCTCTGCCTCTCACTGTGAGAATGTTCCCACAGCATCCCCTAAACTCCGTCACCCCATCGCTACTAGAAAAGTACACATACTCGAATCTCATCGTGGAGTCGCATTCGTCGGTATTCGAGTGTGGCTCCAGGAGATGGCGTTGATGATGATGATGATGATGGTGGTGGTGCTAGTGATACACACAGGTATGTAGGTATAGCCCAGTGTCGCGATCCCCGTTCAAATAAGTTCACCCCTTGATCCGCGCAGATTATAATGGGAAACGGTTAGGGGCATATTTCTTCCGGCTTGGAGATCCTGGCCCACAAAACGAATACAAGGATGGGGTTGGGTGTCGTCGGCAGGGGGCCATTGTCCTAGATACAGGAGCTAACAAGAGGACGAGGCTAGGCGAAGCTTCGAAAACGCTTTGGGACGATCTCCTGAGGCCTCGTCAGGCTCATCTTTACCTGGCAAGAGATCACCAGGATACAGCGAAGCAAGGGAGCAGGGATGCAAGGACGAGAGAAGGGAAGGGTACAAAAGTCGAGCGAAAACCTGAAAATTCCAATGGATCTACAAAACCTCACAGAGACTCTCGACGTGACCTATAACCCCTTTGTGTACTCTGTCGACTCGTAAAGTCCCAGGAGACACATGGCGCCCTCTCAGATCGGTTTACGTCTCGGAGGCGTTTTCGGTTTAAAAATGAAAGCAAGTTTCGGAGATGCGAATAGAGATTTTCTACGGCGTGACTTTGAGACTGCGAGACCTGACGGATGGACAGATCTTGAGGAACGTCATTGTGACCTCATCTAAGATATTGATCCTTCGACGTATTGATTGTCAGAGGATGCCACGTGGGCTGGCGTCCAATGACGTACAGGATGCTGAGGATGCTGAGAATATGGAGAAAGTGGAGACTAGTGCAGGTCTATTGACTCGCGCAGTGACCCATGAACCTGATGTCCGGTTTTCCGGTGGACCGGACTGGTCCCCATCCAGCAGGTCCTTCGGGTACGCACGCTCCTTCGAGCCATTATAATATCGTTTTGCAGGTACAACCCTAAAAACTTGACCAAATATCCTCGTTTGCCCTGACCCAAGTAAAATCAAGCCCTAGCTACGGTTTCGGATGCTGCCAGGGTTCCTTGGACTGGGGTAGCTTTAAAAAGGTTATACGTCCGGCGTTTACGGGGGGGGGGGGGGAATAAGCTTCTCAAATACGTATGTAAATCTGAGCGTGAAATGCAGGTGAAATGAACTTTTGACCCAAAGTTGGTTTCTTTCGAAGATTCAAGAGAGACGAATTGAAAGAAGAGCTGGATTTACGGCTCTGAATCAAAGATCAAGAGCTGAGAGAAGGGACAGTTGTAGAAAAGGTCAGGGTAAAATACGTGTGTGCTATTCTTTATCAAAATTCGGGTCAAAGTTCTCATGGACAGATTGACATGTGTTTTATTGTGGACAAGTTCAACCCTCGCGATTCGTATTGTCTCGTCGTTTAAACCGGTATTCGCGCACGGGACACGACAAGCCTTTCCGGCTTTTGCAACTTCCGGGATAAGGGAGGCCGACCGCGAGCCTCGTTGAACTAGTTTCCGGAATCGTTACATGTCAAATTCAATCCTTTTAGTTCGCACATAACCCGACTTACTTTTCGCCCGGTGAACCTATGCAAATAATAGGCCTAAAAGCTACTGTAACTTATACCTCTGGGAACATTGACGGGATCGTCCAGAAGGTAATTATGGGATGGGATGAAAATTTTGAGTTAACACCCTACCCCCTAGCCACCCCTTGGGCAAACAGATGAAAAAGCAAAATTTCGAAAAATTCTCGAAGCTCGTTCATCGGGAATCCAAAAACCAGAGAAATACGGTTTTCGGAAATGCTTCGCTCCTTTTCGGATTGATTAATTAATTTTACGAACCTCCTCTGACCTGTCATTAAATATACTGTACAAATAATTAAATGCAAGGGATCCAGCTGGGAGTCCGAAGCTGAACTTCATTTTCCGTATCATTAAGCAGATTACATGTAACAAGTAAACGATCTTGATCGAGCAAACGAATTCGTGTTCAGGCTCTAGATACGTTTGAAGATAAAATGAAATCCGGAGGCTCCAGTTAAAATCTTGTCGGTCAGTAAGGGTCGGCCCGTGGGAGCCACGGGTCAACGTAGTCGTAGATTGTCGGGAGGCCTGGACATCGGTCAAACTGGATCGAAACTTGTTAGGAACTCCTCGAGAACCAGGAAAGTTATCGGCCCTGGGCAGACGCTTCTATGTATACTATACACAATTGAACAATCGGTAGCACGCGCAACGGGTCAGAGCTGCTTTTATGAAAATTATTTATAACGTTTGTCAATGACCCGTGCGTCCAGCGCAGGGTCAACCGATGATCTCTTGAAAATTTTAACGGTCAAACCGTTGACCAGGAACCTCGAAGACAAGTTCCAGGTCACCATAGTTGGTTATCGCGTGGACGGGTCATCCGGTCACTTTTCAAAATGACCACCTATACGCGTTATAAGTGGACACTGTGCATTCTCTCTATATATATGTATACTTGGTACAGGTTAGCGAAAAGACGAATTTCTCGTTCTACGAGCTGACAAAAGTTGGGTCGTGTGTCAACGGATTATAAGGTGAGTAGCGCAGCTAATGGTCATTCGATGATCTTGACCCGTGAGACACGAGCGAGTAATCCTCGGGCATCGTCATAAGACCCATGTGTCCCCATAGCTATTCCACGGGTCTTTCCTTCACCCAAACAAGCAGTAAAACAGATATGTGACTGTAAATACGAGTGCCAGACACAATTCGACGTTAAACTTACGAGTTGCGTAAGTGATGGACAAGCGGCGGGATTGGAATCGTAAAAAGGTAACCGAACAAAAGTTTCGGTCTGCGATAAATCTGTAAATAGCCACTAAAAACTGAACTTCGTTCGTGAATCTCAATTTGTTCTTCTCCTTTTCTTACTTTACCGTCGAGGAACCGGTGGCTCCTCTTGACGAGGTGGACCCAGACCAGAGACAACGGGAGGATAAAGTAAACACGCGTCAATGTTCTCGAACATAGTGGAAAGTTGGTAGCAGCTGCGTTAAGGAACGAGGGAACGACGGAACGACGGAATTAAGTAAGGAACGAGAATTGGAACGACTTGAGAGGAAGAAAGAAGAAAATACGAAGGATCTTCTTCCTTTTCTTTTCTTTTCTCTCTCTCTCTCTCCATCTATCTACGTATCCTTTAGGAATGGGATGCTGTACGGGAGTGATCTCTGGGTATGACGTCACGCTGACTAGAAGCAGCTGCCTTCTGACCGAGCGAGGGCTAAGATCGATTGCGAGATTAGTCTAAGTAGCGCCGTGAAAGGGGTTTACGTCAATGCGCCCTGATGAGCTAGAACGGGACGCCCCGGACCCGGAATCCAGAGTTTTTCATCAGATCATAAGTGACTATCATCTCCTTCCTGTACCTCAGGAGAGATTAGCCCCTTTTTCTCACAATTGAATTCGCCCGAACCAGAGAGCCGAGACGATGCCAAAAACAGTTCTTTATCTTTCATCCTTTGACTGGGCTGCTTTCATCGACTCGACGGTCTCCCAGAGCGAGGAGTCACGGAGTTTTTAAAAAAAGACGCCAGGCGTCGTGTTTCCTGGGATTATGGAAAACTGTCGGCCAGCGAATACTGGAAAAAACGAAAATGCACGACAGCACATGGAAAGTCACCCGTGTACCTACGTTCATACTTGATACGTGATTCTCTTACGTGAAGTTGTCGCGGGACGTTTTCGTGTTCGCAATTAATAATGCAAATCCGTAGGAACGAGGTCCGCAATGGCGGATAGCGCGGTTGGCGACCACATGCGACACGTAAATTCGCGAAATTTTTCAGGTGTCCCGCTGACAAATGCCGGGACTCACGAGCGATGCATTTCTTCGCGGATTTTCGTAGTTAGTCGCGCCGCGGTGTGCGCTTTAGAGAAATGAACCTGTTGCGGAGGTTTATGAGCGACATTAACATACTTTGTTGGGCTCTCCTGGTACAGCATCCATGGCGCAGCATCCCTCGCCTTGCGATTGTTGGTCCATGTCGATCCCGCTAAAAAATACACTTGTTGCGCTCACTCATTCCTGCAGTCCAAACAGAGCCTATATACTGTCATTCTTTCTCTTATCACTTGTAGACATCCTACACGTACATATATACATTTTAGTTCCACGTATAAAATACAAAGATTATCGACCCCGTAGATAAAATTGATAAGATTGACTTTCGTAATTTCAGCCAATAATAATCCCGTCGTTAAGTCAGTATTCGTACATTTATTCGTGTAAATTTTAACGTAGCTATAATTGAAAAAAAAAAATTTTTTTCATCCCCGTTTCTTGTTTTTCTTTTTTTTTGCGATCCGTTCTAATAATAACTCTAAGTCCCACGATAAGGACTTTATCACGTCCCTCTCGTCAGATGCAACGTTCGCTAAAATAACAAGGAGCCACGCAGAGGCCATTGTCTGGTAGTGCAAAGCTGAGGGCCAAGCTGTGAAAATAATTACATCTCGAAGACATAGAGTTACGGTGAGACGTGAGGGGGGGGGGGCGGGGGGAGGTGAATTAGAGGGTGAAAGTGGGAAAGAGAACTGATGGAGCGCAGAGGAGGGGGAATTGAAGAAGGATGAGAAAAAACGGTTCCCAGGATTCGAATAGCTTCGTATGTCTCTTATAAAGGGAAGATTGTTCTGCCGGTGTGCTATAGGGGGATGAAACGAGGGGTGGGACGCATCGAGACGTACCAACTTCGCAGCAAGGTAGATCCTGGCTCTGGGGTTGCTGGAGGGATGCTGATGCATCTTCTGCTGCATCTGCCCCTTTGGTGTAATTATATCTCGAAAAAAAAAAAAAATGTATTGAATGTGACACTTGGCCATCAATTTGGCTCGTAAATGCAATGGGGATCCGATGTCTACCTTGTGTCTAGTATTTGTGTTTACCGAATATTTGATTTTTTTTTCATCCCCTCTTCTGCCTACTCCTTCTTTCAAGAAGACACAGAGACTCACGTACGTCGTTGGCTTAATTTTTTGAAATGTCTCATGGGTCTCAGTTGCAAACTCGAGTGTTCAAGAATTTTCCTAGGAGCTGGAAGATCGCTGCTTCATGGTAACGAAGAACGTCTTGGCTGACCGAGTGATAAATCTTCATCAGGGCAGATTTTGGATCTTCCAGGCTCGTGGGTTAGCCTGGTGAAACTCGGACGTTCCGTTGGAACTTTTCTACCTCGACCAATTAGCCTTCGAGTTTTCTGGCTGAGGACGAAGGAAAAGTTGGCTCCGGTGGACGAGAAGGAACGTCGGCTGGAATTCTAATGCCGTTAGAGAGGGCCAAAAGCGCATTTCGAAGAAAAAGAATTTTCGGCCTCTGAGCTGCCGCGGGACGCAAGAGAGCGGAGAGGGGAGAGGTTGTTGAGGGACGAGGTGAAAAGAGATTCCTCAAAGCGGTTCTCATTTCGATTAAGTGACTTTTTTTCTTTTTTTTCTTATTCTTGTTCATTGTTCGGAATTTTGAAAATTCGTACAATTCTCGTCTGATTTGCTAACAGTTATTTTGCACGACGGTGACATTTGTTGCGAAAATTCTTTACGCGAATTTCATACCGAATTTTTAACATATTAATCAGTGACTAAAAATTCTTTGGTTGATTCTTTCAAAGTAAAAAATTTTCATTTTCAAGTGGCAAGAATTTCGAAAAAATTTTTTGTATTCTACGCAGAGTTCGAGGATCCGGCGAATGAGGTCCACTGGACGTTAGGGGTGGTTTCCAAGGAGTTTGATGCTGCACCCTGCAATTATGCGCCGTTGGAACCGAGGGACGGTTCGTTTTTGTTTCTCGACTCGTTTGGCGATTCTGTCGCTCCGTTAGAAACGCGTGCGCAACGTACACTTTCGTTTTTTTTAATTGAAAAATATATCGCTCGATCGTTTGATCCGTCGATCGATCGATCCTTCTTCGCAAGGAATGACGTAAAGCTAAAAGAAATTGTTCCTCTGGGGTTCTGGGGTCGCCAGTTAAACGCTCCTATAAAATTCTAGATCTTCCCTGTCATTCGTTCGCCAGTAATGAGTCCCAACGTACACACACGGTCGACCTTAAGCCTCAGACATATAATACCCATAAAACGACGAACAGAGCGACGGACGTTCGAGCGACAGTTGCGTCGCAAGAGCGACAAGACTGTGGAGCGTCAAAAAATTAATTACCCTTTACTAACGAGTCTAATGGCTTATTCACAGTGTCCCTGAAACGCACCCTAAACGAGACACCTACACAAATTTATATGCTAAAGCATCAAAGTTTGTATATACATATATAAAGACAAAAATTCAAAGGGTATCGATTTTTTTCTCAAAAAAAAAAAAAAAAATCACTAGTTTCCCCTATATCGGATTTTCTGGTAAGCATATAAGAGGGATACGGATTTTAACATCGATACGTGGAAACGTAAAATTTTTTTATTTATGCGTCACTGGACCGAACGCGGCTGAAGAGTGGGGAGAGAATGTAAAAAAGATGAGAGAGAGGTTAGATAAAAAAAAATATTAAATAGAGAAGACGAGTAAGGGATGATGCCCGAATAACGTTCCCTGTACGATGTTAGTAGCATTAAGAGATGATCATTTTTCACGTAACACGACCACAATGCGAAATCGGAAAATACTGAATGGTCATTTCGTGGGCATTCTTTGTACCCCGACAGGGCGCAGGGACTTTGATACCCTATATTTTGGTCTCATTTTACTAAAAGCTGATCGTATTTCACAATTTCTTTTCAAATGCGCAACGGAGGTGCCTTTCTTCTGCCGGTATTTTTTTTTTCACATTTTTTTTCTTCCTTGGTCTTACGGAATTGTAACCTGACTTCCTTCTGGACAAGGGATGATTTTTTTTTTTTCTTTTCTCCTTAGTACATCGGCGCGCGACCGACGCCATTCCACGGGGAGCGAACAGAGACGCGTGGTCATTTGTCCGCAATTTCACCATAAATACACACGGCGCTCTATGATATTTGCACAGGGAGGGTAGTTTTTTTTTTTTCGTTCGGCTCTCGTTCTGCATTCCCGTACGCAGGGTCCCGTTTTACGTTAAAAATATTGTTCCGGGATCAAGTAACGCGACCTGACTGTAGGACCGTGGAAATTCCGTATTCCGGTCCATTCGTAACGGATTTCGATTTATACGGAAACACCGCGAAATAAAATCCCACGAGAATAGCAAACAGCTCGGTCTAAGTATTCACGAGATATTTCATCCCGTCAGCGACAACCACTTCACTGCGTTCGAGTCAATCAGCTCAAAGATCCTATTAAAAGGAAGTCTGATCCCTTCGGACTCCTAATTAGAATCTCAAAGTCCGCCCTCTCGAGGAGTAAAAAAAATAAATTGAGAAAATCTTGAAGATTTTTCTTCAAAAATTTTCGAGATAACCAAGGGATGCGAAGAGGGGTGGGGGGGGGGATGTCACGGACAATCCGAAGAAGCGTACGGAACAATGGCGCATGCCCATCGGACAGGGGTTGCTCGAGCGAACGCGAATTCAAAGAGAGCAAAGTGCCCACTAGAGTTAAAAGGAGAGTGAAAGAAAGCAAAGAGAGAGAAAGAGGACAGTACGTTTCCACATACTCTTACTCAAAAGTATAAACGTCAGATCCGTACTAGACTGGCTTTGAGGAAAAAAAAAAAAATAATCGGGTCAGCTGTAAGGACGGTTAGGAAGCATCAGGCACTATTGGACAATGGCTCTTCCATGCAGGAGGAGTCTCCATTACGATTGCGCAAAAAAAGTCTCATGCACAATATAACGCATCGCGGCCACCATTGGGGAACAAGAGAAAGTCCTTTAAGTGGGGACAAACGGATGGCCAAGTTCCTTCAGGACATCCAAGGATACAGGCCAGCCGGGGCCGATGGCCTCACGAGGCTGACGGTCCGGGTGCCGATGCCAATGCCAATTTTACAATGGTTGTCCGTTGCCAGATAGGGTACATGCGGTTGATACAGATTTGAATATTAATTCAGGGTCCTGCTAAGGACTTTAAGGATCGCCCTGGGCACATCAGCTCTCTATCCTCTTGCTACTAATAATACTCGACGACCATTCGCCCCTTTTCCGCATACCGATACCGTCTTGGTCGCTGAGCTTGCTCGGCGCTAAATGTGCGAAAGGATCATTTTCAATGATTCAATCAACTTCACACGTCCTCCTTGAGCGAAAGTGTTATCTGTAAAGAATTCAAAGTAACGTGGACAAATTTTTTTTTTTTAAATTTCACTTTTCAAAGGGTTGAACGTTTACATCGAAGCTATGGTACTGGTTGGGCTGTAGGGCCATGACTAAAGGAGCTTTCACACAAACTGAAAGAGGGTCGTCCAACTGTCCAGGACTATTCGTTTCTTCGTAGAAATTCGGCAATAATTCAATTAGCCCGGTAGATTTAGTGTGGCGGACTCCATAATTCAAGGATGATGTACGCGCATGAGAGTCAGGCAGAGCCTTGGCATAAATTAGAAGAACAATGCCGAGCGTGCTGGACGCAAGGAATAATAACGTCAGGGAATGGTGCAAGGGTGCCTTCCCCCCCCTTTGCCACCCCACCATTCCGTACGGACATCGCGAATTCATATGTAATACATAATATATGGCACATACGTACGAAGAGGCCTCCCAAACAATTAGAAGGGACCAGGGCACGGAAGAGCTCAGGCCTCGTGGTAGCAGCAGCGACCAGTCAGCCATCCGTCCAGAGGCATCCACGGCCAAGGGTTGCCTTTTAATTTCCTTTTAACCGTTATATTGCAACGTCTCACCGAGTTAAAACGCTTCGACGGCCACGTAACGTATTCGCGTATCCACGCATCCCTGACGTCGGACGTCGACGAGCTGGAAATTTCCATCATCCGGTAGAATTGCGAATTTTCGCTCCTGACACTCCCGGCAAGATCGGCTTCGCTAAAAAACCGTATGACGTTCATAAAAAAAAAAGACAAAGGATACCAGACCTAAGTAATTACTTCGATAATATGCATTGTCTTTCTTTTTTGGAAAAAAAAATTGTATCAACACGGCCAGATTGATTCGGGGCATAAATAGATTAAGAAAATTGGCTGAGCAAGCTCATGCGTACGAGGACTGAGAATTGAGTGTGTTAAGCGCAGCGGTAACAAAGGACCACCCTGAGAGTCGAAGGGGGTTGAAAAATCGTAAGGGTAAAAAGGGGTGAAAGGGAAGAAAGCAGAGTGAGTGCGGAGAACCGGTAAGGCCCGTGGCTTCAACTGCCGGTCAACCGGGACGCGAAGTGCAAGGTAGGGTCGTTCTTGGACGGAGTCCAGGTCATCGAAAGGGTCAGTGATGTCCGACCGATGACCTGGTCCGCCCCCCTTATACAATTATAAATGCATTAAACCCACCCCTTACAAGATAATATTTAAATCAAGAAGATATTTAAATGGCTACGGGACGAAGGAGCGGCGCCCGGGCTCCCTCAAGGTGCACTACATATTTTATTGCGTGTATTTTCTGTTATAAATCCCGTGGCGACCCCTTTGCCTCCGGCAGGATGGTCAGCCGTGAGGCCATGGAAATGAGCCCTTCGGGGCAAACGGATCGTGAACAAAAAAAAAAAAAGAAAGAAATATATACCAAAAGGAAAATGAACACAACGACCTATGAAATCGGACAATAAGAAATTAGATACATGTCGCAAGGGATGCTTTAGTATGTGTAAACCTCAGTTTTATACTCGTATCTCATGGACGTTACTTCCGAAATAATGGCCCAGTACAGTAGCCATTATATCACGAGGGTCACCATTCTATAGAATAGGGAACGAATTAAATTCCCAAGATATCAAGGTTATCCAAAAACCTAACCTAACGATACCGAGTCCCGAGTGAACTCTGATCCTCGATGTCTTTCGTTACTTCGATAAATTAACGCTAGTGTCCTTCCGTTTTATCGGAAAAAAAAATCACAAACCCCAAAAGTCAAGGTGTCTCGTGAAAATGTGACCAGATACCCGAATGATCGCGCATGCGCAAACAGTCTTACGAGAGAAAAAACGTTCATTTGGTTTGACAACCTGATGGAGAAAAAAAAAGATACTTTCGGTCAGCACCGAGTCTTTCGGACAGTGGAAAAGGTAACAAAAAATATGGTTACGTATATGTATAGAGTGCGAAGGTGAGCGGTATCTTTTAATTTGACAAAGAATATCTAACGGGTGTGTCTTTTGAAATTCAAATGGAACGTCCGCACGCACGGGGCCCGTCGCGGCTCCCGGCCCAGAAAGCGAAACTTTATTCGTTGCACGTTAATTCGGCTCAGTTGCCTGGAAGATATCCGAAGGGCCAGTGGACGTTTTTCTTTTCTTTTTTATCCTTTCTCTTTCCCCTTTCTTTCTCACCCTCTCTCTTGGGCTCTCGCGTATCTTTACCGTTTCGTTTCTCTGACCGACTTCCGTCGGAAAAAAAAAACGAAAGAACCGAAATTCCAAGGGCCTCGCTACTCGGTCGTAATAAGCTTGAGAAGGGTCAGCCTGTACTGTGACGTATTACGTGTACATTAATGCCGATGCAATACGTTACGCGGCGTCGCGACGTCACGCGTCCATAACGACCAGACAAAAGGAGAAAACTGAAGCAGCATTCTATAAAGGCTCTTTTGCAACCCACTTTGCTCCCTTATCGAATAATTCAAAAGAACAGCAGACGCTTCACTCGGCCAGAGACAATTGGTCCAGCGGCTGGAACATGGCGGAGAGCAAAGTCGATACGTGGAATCTTTAATCAGTGGTCGCCGCTGCTCTTCTCCGTCGATTGCTTCGAAATCGGAAATTTTTCATGGGCTCCAGAAAACGAACTGAGAGAAAGAACGGTAGAAAAAAGGGCCAAGAAAATAAAGGAAAAAATTTGGGGGGGACCAGCTGCGTCCCAGTTGAGTCTCAGTTGGCAAATAGAGACGAGGAACGTCTTCGCGAATTTTTCACGTGAAAACTTCATTCGGCTTCATTTCGAACTCGCCGCAATTTAACCAGAGGAATCCAAATTCGCGGCTCCTACGGTTCCGGTTTCATCAACCCTCTGTTCCCTGTCTGCTCCCACTTCGTCCTGCGTCCATCCATCTACCGGGGGGGCACGTATAGATAGAATCGTGCTAGAAGCAGGTATCGGTCTGGTGTAATTTCCAACTGCGATCCGCCCCCTGCGGTAATCTAACCTAATAGTGATTTCCCTTCTTCCTTTCTGACACTTATCCCACCCTTTGACCTTTGCCATTGGCCATCCTCCCCGCCCTCATTTCTTACGCAACTACGTGAACGGCGCTCATTTCTCAATGGGTACCGCAGGACCAACAAGGGATCATCCTTGAGGAACAATCTTCCCATAAAAAAGGGCTTAATCTTATCAAGATATCAGCTGAGACAATTCTGCTATCGGTTCCTTACGACGGGTACAGTATTTATAGGGACTTCCGGTGTGATGATAAATATAAACAGTTCATGGATTAGACATCGACGTAGACCTATTCTGGTGGCATCATCATCAACCCTAACTTTTTATTGTGTCTTTTATCTCTTCTACCCCTGGACCATCTTTCTCGTTCCTTATTTCTTCACTCCCTTGCCTCCTGGTTCCACGTTCCTTCTTTCTGGTGTATGCATTACACATCGCTTACACATCACCGGCTGATCCTGATCCAGGGGGAGAAGGGAAATTCCAAGTGGGTTCCGCTTCCGGATGAACGTGTAGCTTTTGGTTTTTTATATGTTTTTAGGGGTGAATTATAAATATATGTATATTATGGATACATATGTGATAAGTGATACTTCTAGAGTCATTATTTGACGAGTATCATTTATTAGCTGATAAAATATTTTTTTTTTTATCTTTTCTAATAATTCGATTGGTTCGATATATCGGATGGGGACGTTTCGTATGGACAATATTTCTGGTGTGATCAGTGCAAAATTGTCTTATCGAATCATCCTCGATAATCTGGTTGGATCGTATAGAAGAATTTGAAAATAAAAAAAATAATTTCACCAGTTTTCTCAATTTTTAAACCCCTCGAGGACATTGCTAGAGACACCATTAGAATGATCTAAAGAGCGAAATGAAAGCCTTTGCCAAATCACACGCTTAATTGGACAATCAAGTCTATCAATTTTACTTAAAGACAAGTAATTACAAGTTTAAATTCTTTTATCGTTTTCCAATCGAGTTTCTACAGATATTCATAAAGCATGAATATACGTACATAAACATTCGTTGAGATCATATTGTTCTTTTTTATATAAATATCCTCCTGCCTGACATCTATCAACAACTTCTGAAACTTTCATATCCACGGTATTTCAATGGTAATAAGATAACTTATCGACAGAGCTAATTTTATCGACAGATACTTTGTCTGTACCGACCGAGCATAGAAACTGTCGCTAGTCGCAACTACAACGTTACCGACTGATTTGAAACGTTACTAACTATTTTACTTCCCGTCGTCTAGGCGCTGCCTGTCATCACATTAAATTTCCTAACGCTATCCAGCTCGTATGGTAAAACAGTAATCTGTGACGATGGAGGATAAATCATGAAAATGCAAAAATTTTTGCAATTTCCTACTTATATTGTATTCAAAGCATATGATAAATACTGTGCTTGATTAAATCCTCCTCAGGTATATCAGACAGGTAGTTGTTAATCATATATACATATATCAGCAGTAGTATGTAATAAAGGATAATTGAGCTTTGAAATATCATTAGCAATATTATCATTCTTACGCAAGAATAGTCTGCGAGACAAAGTGGTTGACAGCATAAATAAAGGTACATACGTATATGAAGATATTAATAAGTTGATCTTATTTACATGAGCCACATTTTAAAATTGCGTCAAAACAATTAAAAGTAAAAGAACAATATGGTGTATTAACTAAACGTGTAATATGACTATTGTGAATTAAATAATTGTAAATTTTTGATTTTACAATCGAACGAAGCTACGTTTCGATTAGAAAGGATTTTTAAGGCGAGGTTTATCGTATAACAAATTTTAATAAATTTTCGACTTTTCAAAATTACATTATTAAAAATCAGACACCCTATACCAAATTCTTTGCTAATGTAATGGTAAAAATATGTAAAGGCTGTGGTCCAGTTTAAGTCGTGAATTGCACGAAGTGGCGTATCATTAAAAAGACCTGCGTGTCGCAGTTGGCAATAATAATCGTGTGGCGTAATAACTGGCCCCGGGAAGTAAAATTTGTAGCAAATAATGGCCAGTTGGTACGACTGTGCGCTCTCAGAAATGGCAACACGAACATCAATCACGGAAATCGTTAACGATCGTCAATTTCGAACGATAACGACAAAGTGTTTGCGTACAATGAAAAACAAAAAAATGATTAACCAGTTGTGACGTGACAAAAAAAAAATTAAATGAGAATTTTTTAAAAGAAAAATTTCGTATTTTGCCCTGGGCGCCACGATGAAATTTTCATAATTTTAAATATTCGATGACAAAATATTACATAATAACATTAGATATGATCATATCCTTATCAGTTGTGCTTTTATCTCGCTGGCGATAATCTTAACTCCAAATTTTTAACTATTCGTATTCATCTTATTTTTTATAATTTTTTTTTAATTTAACATCGATCATTGGACCATAAGGATCCTATAAGAAGACAAGCGTCTCTCACGGGTGACCATCATGGTGGTCGACGTCTTAATATTAAATATTACCCAGCAGAACCTGATGAATTAATTAATTTAATTAATCGTGAACAGCTGAGAATTAAATTTTGAAAATAATGGTTGATTTATTTTTGAATTTTTTTTGTGTAATTTTTTTTACAACTTAACGGTGGCTCCGCTTGATGATAACGATCGACCTATATATGATATACTTTAATTATTTGTAATTAAAGAATTAAAGCAGTGTACCGGAAGCGGCAGCCCGACGTACCCGTAATGCCGGATAATGAGAAATAATTACAGCAACAAAATTTTATTTTCTGCACGTTCGAAGGAGTCGTGCAAAAAAACGAAGGTTAAATGCCAATTTTACGAATTTAAAGACTTGTTTACCATGAAACGTTTAAACTGCCACTGTTAGTAAATTACTAAGCTGTAATTTTTATATTGCCAAAATTGCACATCTTTTTACGAACCCGTGTACGCCACGTGACTCTACCTGTCAAATTCCACAAAATGCATCAGCTGCACCAGCTGCAACTGCAAATACATATACGCATGGCTCAACGAGATACCAGTGACAAGAGGCTACGTTGAAAATAACTTTAAGCCTTGTAAAACGCATTGTTGAAAATCGCACCGATCGATATTTCGTATTGCTCAAAATTTCTAACTAATCAATATTTCTTCGATCACGCAAAACAAGAAGCTTTACTATTGTAACCGACAACTGAACTCGCCGATACCCAGAATTTTCTATTGCATCATTGTTATCAGAACTTGCAGATTTTTCAGGTCAAATTATATCAAGACTGCGAAAAGACGTTTATAGCTTTTATCAACAAACATATTTGTTCCGCGTATGCGCGTGTTGCGTAGAAACTGCATTTCATACTGCAATCTTATTTTTTACTTTGACTGTATAAAAAAATTTTTTTACCGACAAAGATAATATATATATATATTTTTTTTTCAAATTGTGAAATGACAAATTTATAAAAATTATATATTAAATTTTTTAAGTTTACTCAAAATACAATTTTACCTGAGACGGTAATTTCGGTATTGATTGTTTTTTGAAAATATTAAATACATATTTATTGATAACGCGGCTTCTGTCTCCCGATGCGTCAGGAAACGCGACAACCGCTAAGCGCCGCTGTAAATCTTGCAGCAGCAGCAGCGCCTCTAGTGTATAAGATTTCCACTACGTTCAAACTCAGCCAAGTAAACTAAGACGCACGAGACACTACTATCATTAACTGAAAGATTATGAATTTGCAAGTCAGGGCAGTGCCAAGAGGTATAATAACAATGTAGCCAGTAGATACAGAAAATATGTATACATAATTAACGAAGGAGAAAGGGAAAAAGCAGCGAGTCGATATATGATCGAAAAATCACAAAACTACGTCATTTTGATTAATTCTTAGCACAGAGTCGTATCGCGAGTCAATTTATAAATTTCCAAAAGGACTTAAGTATCGATAATTCAAGTGATCCGAAACAAAGCGATATACCCACGATAACATATTTTTGAAAAAAAAAATAATTATTTTTTCAAAAAATATATTAAAAATGTGGTCACTAACGGGACATTGGATCGGCGACGGCCTCGCGCTGATGTTTTCGATATTCGCCGTCTTTTACCTTTACATGACGAGGAACTTTAATTATTGGAAAAAACGCGGAGTTCTCGAATTCAAGCCGGTTCCGTTTCTTGGCAATTTCGGAAAGTGTCTTCTCTTTCGTAAATCGGCCAGTGAGTTTATCAAGGAATGCTACGATAATTCCAAGGGACTCAAGTACATGGGTTTCTATATATTGGACCAGCCTTTTCTGATGCTCCGCGATCCTGAGCTCATCAAGCACATTTTGATCAAGGACTTTAACTACTTTCACGACAGATACACGAGCACTGGGAAAAAGGACATCCTGGGTAATGCGAATTTATTTACCATCAAGAATCCAGCCTGGAAATTCCTTAGGGCTAAACTCACGCCGTTCTTCACGTCTGGCAAGATCAAAAAGATGTTTGAGCTTATGCTCACCGTCAACAAGGATCTCGACACCTATTTGGACTCCCTCGGTATAGACAGTACGTATACCTGGTTGTGATACTGACTGAGGATAATTAAATAAAATGCTGACCTTATATTTTTGAAAGGCAAAGGTCATGAAATGGAGATGAAGGAACTCTGCGCCATGTACACCACTGACCTTATTGGAATCACAGCTTACGGGCTCAGAGTTAATTCCCTGAATAATCCAAAAGCCGAATTTCGAGCTTGCGGACGTAAAATATTTGACTTTAATTGGAAACGCGGTATGGAGCTGGCCTGCACCTTTTTCGCGCCAAAAATCGTTAATCTATTTGGATTCAAATTCTTTACCAAGGAGAGCACCGAGTTTCTTAGGAGAGCATTCTGGGATACGATCGACGAGCGTGTCAAGTCTGGCGTCAAAAGGAATGACCTTATCGATCTTCTGATTGACCTCAGGGAACAGACGAAAAATGGTGAAAACAAGGAATTCAGTAAGTTCATATATGTATATACACACGCGCGAGTCTTTATGCTACATTTGCAGCGTTGCAACAGATTACGCCGTTCAAGATACGCACAGACTGTTATTGTCTTACGAAAGATAATTTTAATCGATACTTTAAAAAGTGCAACACTGCTTAGCAATTGATATGCGTTGGAATTCTACAAGTAATCGGCGATTAAGAAGACGTGAGACGCCAGCGAGCAATGCGTATCTGAGCGTTACATAACCTTCCAGGATTCGACGGTGACAACTTGGTCGCTCAAGCCGCAATCTTCTTTACCGGCGGATTCGAAACCTCTTCGTCGGCAATGTCGTTCACGCTTTACGAACTTGCAGTGCAGCCGGAGATACAGAGGAAGCTGCGAGTTGAAATTCTGGAAGCATTGGAAAAGGAAAATGGCGAACTTACCTACGACATGGTATTTCTTTAATTTATATAAGGTTTTGTAATACTCGTGAAAAAAAAAAAAAAAATTAAGCACGGACTCGAACCTGAAATAACTTTTAGGTTTCGAATCTTCCTTACCTGAATATGGTAGTGACGGAAACTTTAAGGAAATATCCGCCATTGCCGTTTTTGGATCGCGAAGCCAACGCTGATTACAAATTGCCTGGAACTGACTTGATTGTGGAGAAAGGAATACCTGTTTATATACCACTACAAGGTCTTCATTACGATCCGCAATATTTTCCCGACCCAGAGAAATTTGATCCCGAACGATTTTCCGAAGAGAACAAGAAAAATATACCTCCTTGCGTTTATATGCCTTTTGGGGAGGGTCCTCATATTTGCATTGGTACGTGACCTTGGGAAATTGATTATTTTGATTTTTTTTTGTTTTTTAATTTAATCAATACTAATTTTGATCCTTTTATTTTATAGGTCTTCGATTTGGACTTTTACAAACGAAATTGGGTCTTATTAAGATACTTTCGAAATACGAGATATCGGCCTGTGATAAAACTAATGTTCCGATAATATTTAATAAGAAAGCGTTGATCGTTGCTGCCGAAGGCGGGATAGTCTTGAAAATTAAGAAATTAATGAACGTAGCTGGTTAAGGACGAAATTATCTTTGTTTCAAATATTTTTCTTATCTTTCTCATTGATTGACTCTACGGTTAGAGAATAATGCGGTAAGACTTGTGATTACATTAATATAATACAGTAAGTATATACTTGCGTAAGGATTAATTGAAGACATATATTTTTTCATATAATAAATAATTTCCTATTGAACAAATTTGTCATTCATAAATAATGAAATGAGAATTAAGTGATTTCAATTTTTCTGTCTTCAATTGTGAACGATGCTTAAATCCATGTCAGCTGATCATGATTCGAGCAGATCTCCTGTCTTTCTTTTATTTTCTGTTTGGTTCAGCGACAAGTGGAGACACAAGGAAAAAAAATATAAAATTGCAACGTTAACCTGTCATATTGCAAATTATGCATATCGTAGAAATCAATTAAGATTCGATGATTTCTCAATTAAATATTCTTGATCGAGGAAAATTTTACTTATCAGATAAAAAAAATTAAATATTAATTAACAATTCATCTTGCAAGATATAATCTCGAAAAATATCGAGATAATAAATTACAAAAATGTGGTATGCATATGAAAAATTGCATAAAATCATTACCAGGATGACAATGCGAAAGCAAAAAAGAATCAAATATTCATAAAATCAAATCATCAATGCTCAAGAATATTAATTATATATTTTACCTCAATCGACCCATATCGATCGATAATCGATTCTCTTTACGAAAATTTATAAAAATCGTCAAGCCGATAAAATATTTTATTCGTGTATTACTTAAACACCGTGTATAATTACTCAATCGTATATTCGATCAGTCGTAAAATCACATAATGAAAATATAAAGTTCTTCGTCGTAACTCGTCATGATAAAAAAAAACACGTTGCTGCACTTTCTAATAAAATTTGAACAAAAAAAAATTCGACCAGGCACGATAACAATGTAAATGAATTTTTTTTCCCAAAAACGTCGTTTTCCCTGAATAGCATAAAAAAAAATTGTTTAGGTATTTTTGAAACAAGTAGTTTATCGCTAATTAGCGAATAATTCTAAATCATTTGTACGATGACGTATATCTTTATTTGAATGACTTATTTTTATTTACAAAAAAGGATTGACGCTCGATCGACGATTCCTAAAACGATCGTCATTACAATTCCCTACGTGTTACATATTGTGTTCGCGATATCCATTAATGCATTAGTTATCGCGATGACGGTATAGGACACATCCGTCATAGCTAAACGGGACGTTGATGGATATGAAAGCGATCGACTGCGTTATCACGCATCACGTATATCAAATTCAGTGTTGGCAATATCTTCCATGTTTAATACGTGCATCATAAATACTATAGATAAACCACAGACACATATATAAATCGTTTTAATTTTTAATTATCCTCATTCGGAGTCTAAGAGTCGTCACTCCGAGTCGACATGTTTTCTAGGATATGTTAGTTGGTACAACTGTCGCTGCATCAATTATAATTCCACTCAGGGATTATTTAATTACCCGCGTAACGTTACGTGTATATATATATATTTTTTTCAATTCGCTTCAATTTCCAAGAATCGCTCCAATCGGACGATTACGTGGAAGTCGCCATGGTAAATGTCACGTGGGCGATTTACGTAGGACCATATAGGATTTGTTTTTTTTTCCCTTCCTTTCCCTCGTCAATTAATTATATATATACTTTTATAGGATTAATTAGAAAAAAAAAAAAAAATTGTTGATCTAATGATTTATCATAGATCGCATATACCATCTGTATAATTATATATGTATATATGCCGATGGTAACTATGGCGTATGCCGTGGTGATAATTGCCAGCACCGAAGAGCGACGTACCTGTAATTTCCCTTAGTTCCTTTTAAATTTCCATATACAGAATCCTACGACAAATTTACAATTAATATCGATCATCACTCGCCCGCGAGCATAGTCATTTTTCTTTCTTTTTTTTTTAAGCCCCTCCTGCGTCAGGTAAAACTCCGATCTTCGATTCTACCTAGTTAAGATTTACCATAAGGTTTCTCGATTAATTCTATGCGGTTTAATCCTGTGGTTTAAGCGGAGAGTCAATGTGCACACGTAGAACCGGAAATACCAGAAGACGGGGAGGATTGGAGTTGAGGATTGGATGGATAAGAAGGAGACAAGCCCGAAGGTCAGGAGGGTCAAGTGGGGGAAGAGAAGATTAGTATTTTTATTTTTTGTCATTACTTTTCTCTTTTCTCTTTTCTCTTTTCTCTCTCTCTCTGTCGCTCTCGTACAAATCACAAGGTTTGTCTATATATTTATTATACAATATCGCGAAGTTCTTATACTTCGCGAAAAGAAATGCACCACGACTTGACTCATGTTAATTGACCGACGTTGAACAACTTTAGCACGAATAAATAATCAATTGACAGTGTATATTGTTGTTGATCGCGAGAACGATCGTAGAGGCTTTTTTTTTTTTAATCTTTCGTTCCTTTACTTTTTTGTTCTTTCTTTCTTTGTTTTTGTTTCAGCTTCTCGTCTCGCGGTCATCGCCATGCTTGCAAGACACTCTTTCGAGATTTATCGAAGTTTCGGTATTCGATTGACTTGTTTGTCATTTTGAATTTTTTTTTTTTTTTTTTTTTTTCTTATCGCGTCGCTCATTGTTAAGGATCTTCTGGATCAAGCGCAGGAAGGCCTTCTATTGGTAAGATCGGAACTTTGACTGGTCGGTTGATAAGTTTCAAAAAAATTGA
Organism: Calameuta pygmaea; assembly: GCA_031762395.1. Lineage (NCBI taxonomy): Eukaryota > Metazoa > Arthropoda > Insecta > Hymenoptera > Cephidae > Calameuta > Calameuta pygmaea. The sequence goes on along the minus strand of JASANN010000521.1, from coordinate 557,988 downwards.
ATATCAGAGAACGATTGTCTTTTGACGGCACATTGATCATGTATCGATAAAAAGGTGGACCCGCGTCATTTTTTGTATTTTCTCTCTTTATATATATATTTTTTTTTTTTCATTCACACTCTTACATTTGGCGCGAATTTCGAAAGAGTATCTCTCAATTACAGTGCTCCCACTTATCCTTGGAGTAAAGTCGGGCAGAGACAAAAAAAATTATAAATAACGACAGAGATCAGGCACAGGTAGTCTCTCTAAAGAGTAGCTTTTCATGGAGCTTTTTTGATTTCGCGTCGGTTTCGAAAAAAAAAAAAAGACGACAAAAAGAAGTACCGCGCACGGAAATTCACCACGCGCTTATTTTGTCCACGGTTAAAATTTTTTTTCGCAATAATCTTTTGTAATCGACTCTCAGCATTTCGACTCGGAAGTTGGCATTCGCGTTTTACTTTTTCAAAATTTTCATACATTTTCGAAAAAAAATCTCATCGCAGCGTCACTGTCAATTTCTAAAAATATTATCATCAATGCCTGTCGCACGTTATCCTCAGGCTATAATATACATATATATATATATTATTTTTGGCGATTTTCCAAATTTGGTCTAATAACGCGAAAATACGCTTCCGAGTGTACCCGTTAACGAGCTCCGCTGTTTTTCTTTTTTAATTAATAAGGTACGTAAAGATACATTCACACAGTCGCGCGTCCGTTTCCACTGATGAACGATGACGTCACGAAAATTTCTTAATCTTAATTTCCGATATATGCACATACGTATATAAATGCATTCGCAAGTGCGATTCTCTTGGCGATGAGAAAACGAAATATGAGACAAAAAAAAAAAACAAAATTTTTAATAATCCTAATTTTTTACCGAGTACGTGTACTCTTTGTTTTAATTTTAATTTTTCATAAAGAACGCGAGTCGAGAGTCGTGTCAAGAGTTAAGAAGTGAAAGATCAAGAACACTGATAAGAAAAACCAGGATTCGAAGAAGTAAGTAAAAGAGGACGACGGTATCTATAACAATGCTGGATACGAAGATAATAACGTAAGACTAGAGTTCAACAATACATGCGGTTCAATCGCCGTATAGACACGTTGCTGGAGTATAAAAATATAAACATCTAAAAATGAAAGCGCAATATCATAGAGAAATAATCGTAAAAGGTGCGCGCGACGATTATTTAAAAATCATTCGTCATCGAAGACGTAGGCTGCATCTTTTCAACACGGCCGGCTACGTTGACAGAGTCAAATATAGTAACACCCTAATTATATTTTCTTTTCTTCTTTCGCGACATTAAAAAACAGTGACACTTTTTTGGATTTTCTCGTATGGCAGCTATATGTATATATAATTTATATATGTATGTATGTGTGTGTGTGTGTGTGTGTGTCTTTAAAATTTAAATATGTTGTATATCTATGTATATGTATACGTAGAGGCGCGCGCATGCGCACGTCTCTTTCTTATCTCGGATCTCGGAGGAGTATAGCTATATCTATACGGTGTATACATTGCATATATAACGAACAACATTAATGATTAATCATTAGGCTACGCGTTAGTTAGACAATAAATAAAATAGTATATCGTTCTAAAGTTCTTCCTCTCTGGCCGAGGAGCCAGGAAACTTCTTAAACAGACGACCCAAAAAACGTTTGGAATCGGCAGAAAACCTACACTAGTGACCCGGTTGCGATAACCCTTAAACAGAGAGGTGGAAAGAAAACATACTATAGAATGTCTTGGCTTCTGTGTAGCTTTCAAAAAAAAAAAAATTCGATACGAACGCTTACGATGGTAAAGATCGACTGAATGTTTTTAGCATTTTGACAGACAGTATCGATACAAGGTAGCAAAAAAAAATGCAACGTATTTTGTCCCACGTTTCGCATCGGGTATAAAGGTCGCAATTTCCGGTGTGGGTCTCATCAGACCCATCTCGCTGATTAAGGGTTAATAAAACGGTATAATTTTAATAAATTTTTTACGATTAATTATTCTTTGACATGTTCGACTGTAGGTAAAGAAGTACTGCGAGAGATTGACGTAAGAGGATGAAATTTGAAAACTAAAAATTGAAGTAATGTAAAGTTAAAGAGAAATTAGTTGGCAGACGGATTGAGCTAAGGAATTAGAGAATAAAGGAGAAGATTACGTAGGATTTAATGGCGGTGTTAGCTCAGTCATCAAGGGACGAGAAGAAAGTCCCTCGGCTAGATGCGCAATGCATTGACGAGAACGTTTGTTCGACTAGTTGTTATTGAGAAAATGGCCGACGGCCGAAGCAGCTGGACATGATGGTCGATCGCCTGGTTTTACTGCCGATCGCAAGAACGTATCACTTGAGGTCGTCCTGACTGGGACAGTGGGAACGCTGTGGCGAGGAGGACAGCTCGCTCGGTTGCCTTTTTGGTCTGAAACTAGCGGTCAAGGATGATATCCATCCGGTCTGGGCAGGTGATGCTGAAGAAGGTAGAGACTGCTCGTGAAGAGAGCCGCTGTTGCTCCGGTTGCTGTCGATGCTCATCCCGGATTTGATCCTGGAGAAGATACCGGTGGAGCATTTTTTGGATGTTCCTGGAGAGGAGAAGCACATGGGCTTCTTCGAGGACTTGCTGGACTCTTTGTAAAGCATGGAATCAAGGGAGCCAGTGATCTGAAGTTCATCCGTCTTCTTGTCCTCCAGTGAGCCAAGAAGCGTCGTTTCGTTTTGCTTGGTTATCTTGGATATATCCTCCATGCTCGCCGAACTCCGTCTGATCTCGACCTTACCGATGTCCTGGTCTATGACAGTGGAGCTGCTGCTGGGATTGACGATGATTTCCGGCTTGGCTCGCACGTCTATTTCCTTGAAGTCTGTGAAGATCATCGGCTTTGGCTCCTTTGGACCCTGAGCCTTGGCAACCATCATCTTACCCTCGGGATTCGAAAAGTTTCTCTTGTGTTTGCCGAGCGAAGGTGCGTCCGCGTCAGTTGCCGGAAGCGCCTCCAAGGAGGCGGACGGCCTCTTCTCCTTGGCGAATACCGTTCTCCAGCTCTTGTTCTTAGAGTCCTGAGACTTCTTCGCCTTGGGTAATGTCATGGCTCTTTTCTCAACGCTGGACATCTCAACCGTAGCTTCGTTCTCTTTATTCATCTTGACGAGGTTGCAGCGCTTGCAAATGGAGACGTTGTGCTTGGAGGAGCTGCTGCTAACGGAGTTGCTCTTGTTCAGATTCTTTGTAGGATGCTTCGTCTGCTTCAGAGTCGGTGACTCTTTTGAGTCGAAACTGATGCTCAGTCGATCAGTAAAATTCCTCAGGCGGGACAGAAGAGACTTGTGATTGTTCACAATGACTTTCTCCCGTTCCTCGCAGGAGCACCGGCTGCCCTCCTTCATGACGTTCAACTTGTTGTCCTCTTCGTTAACGACGATACTCCTGTCAATGTTATTCTTCGGCGACTTCGCCAGGAGTTTACCGTTTCCTTCTGATCTGTCCTGGTTGGTCGTTGTTTCTAAAAAAACTATCTCGTCCTTCTCGAGCTCCTCCAAGATTCTGGGCTCGTCGCCCGACCTGGCGCTGACCGGTGAACTCATGTCGCTGCTGAAATATTCACCACGACTACGTCGCCTTTCGCGCTCGTGTTCCCTTACGGCTCTGGCTAGGTCGTGGTTGTGATAATCCAAGGACGACTTCTCCCTGCTGCCTTTCCTACTGCCAGGATAACTCTTGCGACCACTGACTGTCCCCTCCGTCGAAATCTTGAACTTCAGAGTCTTCTCACTGACCTCCACCTCGGTAGCTGTCTCTGGATCTGAACTCTCAATGTTCTCAATCTCCTCTATCGTTAGATTCTCAGTATCGTCCTCTATCGATCGAGATCGCGAGTAGATGGTACCACCTGATCTCTTGGAGCGCATGCTGTGAGACGAGGTCGATTTAACGACGCATGGACCAGAACCAGAAATTGCTGACTGCCCCGACTCACCTAAATCTATTATACTCTTTCTATGATGTCGCTCATCCTTTGCCGCTTCGTTCAATCGTCTATAGTACTCCAAAGCATATTTCACAGGCTGGACGATCAGTTCCTGAAACAAGAGAACTCTTCAAAATCTCCATTGCCTCGATAATAATTATATCTCTACCCTATGAGCTACCTCACTTGGTCTAACCAAGATAATTCACTCAGTGCCAAGTTATACGAAGTTACCTGAAGTTCTGGAAAAAGTTCACCGAGCGCCTCGAAGAGTGGCAGAAGAACGAGTCCAATAAAGCTGCACTGGGAGGACGGCTTAGTGACCTTGTCCCGATCCATGAATGGCGTCACCGGAAGTCCTTCGAGTTTCTCAGCGTCGCTCTGTTTGAAGAATTCCTGAAGAAGCCTATCGAGCCACGGTTCTGCCACGTCCATTGGCCTAGCCTCGTTACTAATGTCGGCTACCTTGATCAGGATCATCGAGAGCTAAACGGAGGACCCACAGATGAATGAGTTAATAAGTATAATCGCAGCTGAGATATCACATCGTATCATCGCCGAAGATGTCACTGACCAGATTAATGTGCGCCTTATTCGTATAATCGAATTCTGGGACCGCGTCTGTAAATTGTCCAAGTATCTCGTTGTGCCTGGCCATATCCGTAGCCAGGATGCACCTGATGATTCCTTCGCGAACAGTCCTGTACGTCATGGGGTCCAAGAAGGCCAGGATATTGCACTCGGGTGCCTCCAGGATGCGAAACGCTACGGAGCAATGATGATTCTCCAGAGGTGAGATATCGTTGTAACGTAAAGCCAGCTCGGTGCGTGCGTTTATTTGGTAAATATTGTTATAGCCAGGATGATCGAGGTCATGACAGATGCAGGAGACGATGAGAACGAAGACCTCTAGATCGCTGATCTTCGAAGGTAGGTTGATGGCCCAGACGATTGCGTACATCTGCAACAAGGATCATAATCATCTCTGGACCAGGTGACGGTGGTCGCTATAAAAATAAGGGCGACTCCACACGGAAACTTACCATTTGCGCGACGCAGAAGCAATGCCGGAAGTTGTGAAACGGCACCTCGTTGTAATTGTTATAGACCTCGTACAGGAAGTTCCTCAGGGTCGAAAGGGGTATGTTAAATTTTTGCGGCAGTTCCAACTCGACGAACATCGTCTGGAGCATCAAGAGGAGTTCCTCGTCTTCGAATTGCCGAGCATCGAAGGCAGGTGACCTCAGCCATTCTCTGACACTGGACGAGACAGCCACGTCGCTGTAATCAATCGATAACCAATCAATTTTACTCACCGGAATATTTGCCACGAGGTGTCCGACGAAATAGACATTCGGCAGAGTGAGTGAACGGCAGCCGATCCTCAGGAGTAAATTCAAAGCCGAGTGATCCCAAGATCGACTAAAGCACGTCATAGTTGTCTGCAATTACGGTGCAGCCGTAATTACTTAATTGCCATGCGAGAGAAATCGTACCAGTGGAAATTCACCTTTTTAAATAGCGGGTACAAATGGTCATTAGCACGTTAAATTACTCGATCTCCGGAAATGGTCTGATCGGACTTCGAAGTGCCTTACAGGATCCTACAAAAAAATGTCGTTTTCCAAAGATAGTAAATATCCCTATAAATCCCTAGATCGGACTTCAAAGATCCTACCCCTTCGCAGACCCAAGCGCGATAGGCTGATTGGAACTACAGGTCCGCATCGATCTGCTGCAGCTACGGTGCGAGTTATATTTAGTTGCGGAATACAATGGGTCGGCGACGATGAGGCAGAGGGTGGAAAGATGTCGAGAGACCCTCTCGGGGAGGTAGCCAGGTAGGTGAAGGAGGTTGGAAGAACTAGAAAACATCGAGGCTGGGTATTGAGCACATAGGTGGGTAAGGTAGCAGCAGCGCACCTCGAGAGAGCTGAAGACGAGGGTGAAAAATGACAAAAGATTGGGAGCGCTTAAGGGGGGTGGAAGAGTGCTGAGGTCTAGAGGAGGATCGTTAGAACGGAATTCCAATTCGATTTTTTGAGCACAAGAGAGAGAGAGAGATGAGATGAGATGAGAGAGTCTACGACCTAGACTTCGATATTGAAGTTTGAGCCAGGATCGATCCTGTGACCTATTGTGGACCGGCTTTGCCATTCCCTCCGATATAACGGGTGGGTATTTAGTCTTCACCACGAGCTGGTACTTCCTATCGAAGATAGCCATTAAATAGTGGCATAGGATAATGCCGGCTTTGTCACGATCTCTATTACACGGTAGCTGGAGCTCAGGTTATTACAGAGATAACGGTGAGTTAATAGGATTTCCGTGCATCGACATGCAGCAGTCGGTCGATGCGCCAGAAGTTCGGCTAAGAGAACGTGGACGGATGCTGAGGAGCCAGGACGGGTTCAAAGTGGAGACTGAAGACCGGAAAGGAGAGATGAAAATAAAGAGACGGATGATCGGAAGGCGATAAAGAGGAACGAAGAGCTGAATGGATTGGCTGATCAACTGGGTACAGGGAAGAGGGATGCTGGAAATCAGCCAAGTTCAAGATTGATCAGACATGATCCTGGTACTCAAAATCTGATCATCGTGAGACGTTCCAGGACTCTTAGCACTTCTCTGCTTCGTCCGACTGAACGTAGCCGCCGGTATCTTCGGAAGGAAGAGTCTGATAACTGATAAGAGATTCCAAGACTCTCCACTTTCACGATGCTTCTCGTCTCTAAAAGTCACTGCTTCCTCGCGCAGCATCCCTTCAGCATCGCAGGATCTTTTTCTTTGCTTTCTATCTTTTTTCTTTTTTTTTCTTCGCGTCTTCTCTTCACTGTAAACAGATTTTACCATCGAGTTTCCTTGCTTCTTCTTTTTCCTTCCCAACCTAAACCTACCGGAGCCGCTGCTACGAACTCTTGTTTCTCTTGGCAAGTTCACTGCGAAATCGCATCAAAGAAAAGTTCAAGAGATATTCCGCGCCCTGTTAATTTGCTCGTGTTCTTCTGGGCTCCGTTATATCGGTCTACATCTGTATGCCACGTCAGGTATCCACCTAACGAAGATAAAACCCGAGAGACAATGATTTTGATAATAACGATGAAGTTTTCGCAAGTAAATAAGGTTCGTAGAAAAAATTCCGACAGCTCATCCGCCGCCTCGCTAAATCTCTTACTAGTGCGCAGATGAACTTCTTAATATGCGGACCGCGCCGATCTTCAAGTTTATGCTGACATTTATAAAGATACATGCTCGGCACACAGTTACGTCGGACAGCTGAATTACAAAGCGAAGAGAATATATTTTTCCTTGGCTCCTGGTAATTTTCCGTAACGAGAGAAAAATAATGGGGTCCGACTGAATGATGAATAAGGGTAGGGGGGTCGAAAATAGTTCAGAAATCTATATATATATATATATATATATGTATGTGTCAGATAACGTAATTACTCAGGACTTTTTTTGAGCGAGCATCGAGAGGTCATGTCGGACAGGTAATTTCGAAAATCGTTCATAGACATATTAATGGAGCCTCCCCTCCTGCCAAACCTTTTACGTAGCTAACAAAGATGAATCTGCGTGTCTCTATCGGACATGAATTTCCCGTTATTGGAAAACTGTAAAATGCATAAGGCTCTTCGACTTGCAAATCGAGGACTCGTATGAGTGACAGTTAGGAAATGACGCAGCCATCGCTAGGAGATTGTCCTACTGGCAGGAGGTGAGAAAGGGGCAAAGAGGTGTTACTATGGGGTAAAGAAAAGACCGTGGGGAAGTAAGGTAACCGAGGTACGGTATGGGAGTGCGTGAAAGAGTGAGAGGGATCAAGTGGAACGAAGATAAACGTACTATACAATAGCGCACTTTCCCAGTAACGTTTATCGCTCGAGTGAGTTTGCTGCTTTTTTGCGAATTTTCGCAAAATTGCACGAGGGCTCTGGAGAGCGTTCCGCTAACTTTTCTCTCGCCCACTCGCCTCTGCTTCTTTGCTATTCCAGTCTCTGCTTAACGCCTGGAACGATACTTCTTCGGGTATCAAACTGGACTTTCCTGTGAGTCGTGAGTGAAGGTCGTTTTTTTTTCTTCTGTTTTTTAAGTAAAAGACGTAAAAGGGAAAAAAAATAGTTAAATCCTGGAAGCCCACTTTGACCCCAGCATGAAATCACGTAGAGCTGGTCCATTTGTTTTTATTCAATTTGCGTGGATCTCATCCCGGGAAATCCCACTGGGTTTTCGTTTAATCGAATAAGAGCGCAAATCCTGGCTCCTCCTCTGGATACCTGGAAACTCGTCCTGGAATCGTTTCCTGGAGATATGTAGTTTTGCACGTGGCGAACAACTGGGTGCGGATTTGTCTGAATGGATGGTGGTTGTCCAGATGAGTTGGACGCTTGCAGGTTTATTAGTCGCATAAAAGGGCGATTATGAGGCTCGGGTTATCATTTGCTGGGATATGACGAGGGGATGATTTAGTGGGAAAAATCGTTATTAAAGTGTCCTGAGGGAAGGAGGAATTGAATGAGGGAGAAATTTTTTTTTATGGTAACGACGACGGATCGGATGTTGTAGATTGGCAATATTGGCAATAAAATGTGGATAGAGAAAATATTCTTTGTAACTTTTAGATCATTCGAGTAAACGTTAAGATATCTTGCAGTAACATATTTTTTTGAATTTCTAAATTTTCTTATTAATCCAATCAGATCGAATTGAACGAAATAGAGGCTGACATGAATTTTGCAAATAAATCTTCGTTTCTTGGTTCCTTCTTAATCATTTTTCTTTTACCTTCTCTCGATTTGTAGTACTATTACCGACTTTATCTATTTCTAAATTATTTTTCATATCAGAAAAAAAATTTCTTATCACGATGTTATTATCGTAAGTTGTATATCGACACGACGCCTCAAAACGTCGCGATTTAGCACGGACAAGAACCATCGAAGGTTCTAGAAGCTTCTAGAATGTATCGGATTCCTAGTATCAGCCTTCGATTCGTGGATTCGGCGATCCTCGTGACGTTTCTTATCGAAGAATCTGGAAGTGTCGGTCCAGGAATCTGTGTCCAGAACCCCCCCTCCCCCCCCCCCCCTCTTATCATACTACCGTAGTGACAGACTACATGGCATTCGTTTTAATTAAAATTTTGTTAATTAATCCGTTGAAACGATCGAATAAAAAAAAAAAGAAGACTTGGGAACGATTAATCTAGCTGAACTGCTTTTATCTGAGAACGATGAAAGCGACTAGAGATAATAAATGACAGTTGTACGTTCAGACCAAGGAAATTCCACGTAGATATATATATATATATATATATATATATCCATAAGAAAAATGGCGAGTCCTGCTGAGAGATATCCAGAATCCGCGATAATTATTATAACGGGTAAGAAATAATATCGCGAAAAATATTCACGGGTCAAGGAAGTTCGTAAATATCTGACAGTATAAATTTAAAATAGACTGACCAAGACGTAGCGCGAATTACAAATTGCAAATTGGCGAATGCAGGTCTTAGCTATTTTAAGACACGCCAAGATTCTGCACTTTGTCTCTATTGCCGACTTTCCAACACTGCAGTGACTCTATCCATGAATATTTTTTAAATTTCAAAAGCCCCGTAATTTCGAAAAAAAAAATAAGTCAACGTTCGCAATTCGAAGCTCTAAAAATTTCTCAAATTTTATTCACGACAGATCCACTTTAGGCTATTATTTAATTATGAGTTACCGAGAGAGGGATTTGGCAAACTTCTGCGAAACAGGGGCGAAAGCCATCAAGGACTGCAAAGACTCGTGCAAGGTTTATTCAAGGAGTCTCTTGATAACGCAAAATCGTCTTTTCTCTCCTGAAGTTGAGACTTATCGAGAAGAAAGCAGGCAACATGAATAACAAGTGAAAGATTTTCCCCAAAAAGAATAGAAAAAAAGAAGCTAAAGATAATATTTGAAACAAGCACGATATTACGTGGGAATTTTGTACGAAAGGTCGTCACCCACGCTTATCATGATCATGACGATACTATATGAAAATTGATAACAATATGACGTCACGAAGAAAAATATATTCAGAAAGAGGATCTAAACGACTAACAAGAGATTCACCAGTTAATCCTCCAATTCTTCTCTGAGAGCCAGTATTGATTGTCAAATAATATTTTGCTTTTTCAAAAAAAAAAAAAACAATCATTTTCAATAAAATCGAACATTATCGAATTTAATCAATATCGATATATATACCATAATTAAATTCCTACTAAGCCATAACGAATTTATCCACAACTTTTGATTCTTGATCTCCCCCATCCTTCGACCTTTCAAATACATAATGTTTCAAATAAAAATGCAAATTTAAATAGAAACTCGTATACGGCTCGAGCCGTCGAGGCGCGAGGTAAATTAATAAATAATATTAAGCTCGTGCAGAAATTTCATTCCCATCGATGTACTTTATACGACAATCTCCCAGGCTCTATTAAGTCTCTGGGACTTTATTAGATTTCATATTAAGCAAGAAAATCCATAATGGCAGTAAGTATAACGTATATACGCGTAGGAGTGCGTGTGTCACGTCTGATCCAGGTAGGATCAATCTCAGGAACGGCGACGACGCGAGGCGTCGCGATGCTCGATATGATGGAGGTGAAAATGACGCAGATTACGTGGGTAATGAAATCCATAGAATTTCAACCGGGTCTCATCGAGCCATCTGTTCCCCGGGGCAGCCCACTATCTTCTTGGTTAAAGCTCTGAGGCTTCGGTATGCAGGCACGCGATTGCGCACCATTTGCATTTAGGCGTAACGCGCGCCGCGGAAGGCAGGAATATTGTTTTAACGTAGCATGAAATATTCAGTGGGGCCCAAAGCCGTCTGCATTAATATGACTTGGGTCGCTTAAAAAGAATCGAGCGTACATCGAAGTCCTATAGTGGGTTCCTTGCGTATTGCAGCACTGGGTATCATTTTCTTTTTTATTTAATAAAATATTTAATCATTTTTATCACTGGATCTTTCGACTTTACATTTTGAATATTTCTTTAGCTTTGATACAGCTTTTTTGAATTTTCGCGTACCTATGGGAGAAACGAGTACGAAGAAAATTCTTTTGACACTTTGACTTGGGTTTAGGTCGAAATTATTGACTGATTGATGAACCTGTGAATCTTATTGTTAAATACTTTGTATTTGAGTATCGCACGTTCAACCCTTTCGCGAGGATGACAAAGGTCTGAGATACTGTGAAATTCAGTTTAAATCGCGAATTTAGGAGTAAACGTCTTGTTACGAAATTCCGAGTGACGTTTAACATGGGAATTTTGAATAATTCATCGAGAAAACGTTTTTGCCCTGTGGACTTTTTGAAAAAAAAAAAAAAAAATGGGAACCAATGAAAAGGTAAACAATGTAAAAAATTAAATCGGACTTTACCCAAGGAATTTCTCAATTTTTTTAAATGGAACGTATTGGGTATACTCGGTTTTGAAAAAAAAAATTGGTTTACGAATTACATGCAAATTTACTTGTTTGACGTCGAGCCTCTTGGGGATCGAAAAAGAAAGAAGACGTCATTGGGACGTTTAACGTAGCTAAAAGTGCCTATTAAAAATAGGTACTGCGTAGCATCCGACGTCGACAGACCCGAGGACGCCGACGTCTCGAACCTGACCAACGTCAATGTCACTGGAAATAGCCCGTCGCTGGAATTTCCACGCTGAATTCCACCACGCGTCTATTTCGATCCCTACGAATTTCTCGACGTCGATCATCTATTAGGATTTCCGTGATAATTTCTTCTTTTTTTTTTAACGCCTACAGACAGATTCATTTGAAAATACTTAAAATATTTATAATTTCAAGATCGTCCATGACGTCACGAAAAATACTATACGAGATATAAGCGACACAAATCGCACATTAAATATTTCACTGGGTACAGTGCCTTGGGTGAATTGGCTAGAAAAAAAATAGTATAAGCAATACAGATAACATAAGTGCACAGATGCGGCAATGCCAGAGAGAAAGTAACGATAGCCAATAAGAAAGTCTTTCTTTTCCCATAAACTCACCAGATGCTGAGAAATTTCTCGCGCACTTTGCGCTTCACGCTGTCGCTCTTCCGCCGATACTGCAATCTCCGACAAGCCTCCGAGGAGATGGGTTCCGGAAGTTGTTTATAAAATCCTAGAAAAAAAAACAAAACAAAAGAAATAAATAAAATTATAGACCATAAAAGAAAAACAACTCTCGTAAACGAGTCGCTCGTAAAATCCGACACGTCGCGACGCCCCATAGTCGGTGTCGCGTAAGATCGTAGTGGCTACGACAGAAATCCGTAAATCCGGGTTACTTTTGAACGCGAAACGTCAGTACTTGGAAAAGGTCGATTCACAGTGCTCCCCCGTCTAAGGCACTGGGAAAAATATAAGAAAAGAAAAAAAAAAATACAAACGGGTTCGTTCAAACGGGATTTGAGACCCGAGCCAGCCCTACCTCAGCCACCCTCGTGGTCTCAGTGCTCGTCGCGTAACGTTTCGCTAAGAGCTCGAAGATAGGAATAGCGCGACGGTTTTTGCTCGGACAAATATTTATTCGGCCGCAAACGGATTCCGCTCGGTGCTGTTTATACTCTCGTATATCCGTCATTCCCGTCGAATCGACCTCAAGGGATCGTAGAAAAAAAAATCGCAGAGGCTCACGGGAGCCGTAATGTTTGTCCACTTTTGGTTTAATTCAAGCGAGTTCGGGTTCCTGCGGGATCGGATCTTGGCGGAGTCAGACGCTACGGCGCTGACTCCTGGCTAAATCATCATCCTTGAAATTCTTTCCTTATGTCCATTTGAGATTCATCCTACCTTGGAAAGGAGAAAGTTGCTGGATGTGTACGGGAGAAAGAGAAGAATCGCGATAATGTCAAATCCACGTGGCACCTTTGCGAGGCGATGAAAAATCGTCAGAGGCAAATATGTTTATGTTAAATTGCAGGTCGGGACGCATACCCGCGTCGCGACGCCGCTCTGACTCGACTGCCGTGCAAATACATGAAGAGCGTCTGCCGTCTCGATCTTTAACTTTGTATCTTGGGAGTTTAAAGATTCGATTGAAAGTTTTCAAGGAAAGTCGAGACTGCGTCACTTTGTAGATATTTGTAGAATGCAACGGAGCTTAGAAAGGAGCCTTAAGGTCGGCCTTGCGTATTGCATTCTTTCGGTTGCTCGAGACTCTCGAGGCGACTTTGAAGATTCGCTCGAAATAAAGAAAATACAAAGTAACGATGGAAACTCTGCGAATGCGAGGATTTCAGAGTGCGTTATCTCTTTACCGGATTTACCTAAATAGATAATTTTTTTGGGATATTTTTATAAAAAAAGAGCCTACGATTTCTTGAACCTTATTTTCACGAATGATCCTTTGGTTCGTTAATTTTGATTTTCATCAAACGACAAGCGGCGAGGTCGGACCAATTACCTAACCAACTGAGGTGTTCGGTTGTCTCCAATTTGTTCTTGAAGTCGTTCACTTGTCTCTTGAGTTCACGAAGAGCCAAAGACGGTGCTGTGGATGCGGCTTCCTGATGATCTCTTAGGTCTCTTTCTAGTACGGCGACTCGCCTCTCCAGAGCGCGTAACAGGTCAGCCTCGATCATACCGGAAGTCGCGGGATGTGCTCCAACAACCTGCGGACGGAAAGACAATTTTTTTTCTTCTCTTCTCGATTGACGTACTCAATTTTAGGGAGCTCAATGCGTTATCGCTACTTAGTGACGGACAGGACTCACCTGGAGTACGTAGGCCGTGTCTGGTGTGTTCGCCGGGAGATACGGCGAAATGTTGAGAAGTTTGTCTCCGTCGTGAAGCTTCAGGATATCCAGAGGACCAGCCTCTGCTGCGCTTCTGAAGAGTTCTGCGAACAAAAAATATAATAACATTCAAGAGGGATGCCGTGATCCTGTAATCAGTGGATCCTGAGTCGTCGAGGTCCAAACTTTTCAAGTCGAATCTCAAGGGAGAAAAAGGAAGAGCAAAGAGGGATGCTGGAGTAACAAAAGAGACGTGAGACTCGGCGTAGACGGTGTGCCGGATCTCGGGAAGACCTGGTGGATCGATTGGTCATTTCCGGTACAAAAAGAAAAACAGTCCAACCCTCGAGTCAGGCGGAAAGATAAGAGAGACGAAAGAAGGGGGGGTCTGCATTCTCGAGTGGAGTCAGGGAAGTGGCTCGCAGACTCTTCCAAGGAGTGAAGATGGAGGATTAGTTGGCCGAGAGGCATTTTGCAAATAATCGATAGGACGCGAATCGCAGTTTAACGAGTGGGCACCGGTGGCGCTGACTTCCGGTTAGTGAAAACAAGCGTCTGGGAATGAAGATGAAAAATTATTTTTTCAAAAGCGACACTTTTTGTTTATGAATTTTTCCCATCTCTCTCACACCCAATTTTTTCTTTTCGTTCCCCACCTATGAAGAATCATATTTTGAAAAAAAAATTTTCATTCAAAACGAACGCCTCTCCTTTCGCAGCAAGTCTGTCCACTTAGACCGGGGGAATAACGTATTGATTCAGCGAGGACGTCTCTTTTAATGATAACTCGCCAAGGAGAATTTCAATCGGAAATTAATAAATATGAATTTCATGTAAACCAATTTATACGAAAGTCTCGACACCCAATCGATTTTATAAGCACTGAGATCGATAAATCTTGAAACGAAGTCATTAAAAATTTACGGGAAAATAACAAAGGGTCCTTCGATGCTATTATAATTCGACTCTAGAAGCTATTCAGTGATAACAATTCGTTCCACAAGATAAATTCGAATTTGGTAGTAAAATTTTTTTAATACCAAACGTTGTACTTGACGAATGGAAGATTTATGGCGAGTCTTCAACGAAATCCAAACGACTCGCATGCGCCCTTCGTTTATTCGAATGTCGCACAAGCGTAGAATGACAAATGTCTAGCAGTAGAAAAATATAGAACTTATGATAGCAGACGAGCGATAAAAAATTCGCAATTTGCTTTTCCCTGGGAATTCGCGAATTGAGAGTGCGACCTTAGATATATTTCCGAATAATAATAATATAACGAATCGCTAAGAAACGGGACGCGAAAGAGCTTTGCATAAAATCCAGGCAAATTGAATGTGACAGACGGAGCATAGAAATGTCATCCTATTTTCGACAGATGAAAATACACGCGGGGACGTAAATTGGGGTTTATCGTTTTCAAGACGCGACGATACGCACGTGGATGAGATAAGAAGGACGACGAGGCGGAAGATAAGGATCGCCGGGATGAATTCGTGAAAATTGAATAACCGTGAGGATACGGGGATGGGTTATCAGGGTCAGAAATGAAATTAGCCGAATTAATTATAATTAAGGACGCCGTAGGTAATTAACCGTGACGCGGCAACTCTCCTAATTAATGTCGCATTTTCGGCCCTTTATATACTCTGTGCACTATATGGCTATGGGTGTCGTTAAAAAAAAAAAGTCTGGCTATATTGTATACATATATATATATATATATATATATATATTGCCTTGCGCAAACGCAAATGCAAACGTATTACGTAATTACGGATAGATGCAGGCGTACATACTTGTGAATAGGAGTCTGTATTAATTAAATTACAATTACACAAGCCCGCTTAATGGTAACCAGGCAAAGCTGACAAAGCTACACTGACACGATATATAGTAATAGATAGAAAGTATTTTTTTTTTTTTTTTAGATCTGCATGAAACATGGGGGAGTCCCTTATGCAATTTGCAAAAAAAAAAAGGAAAACGTACGTATACGTGCTGCGGCGAATATCTGCATATGAAATTTATACCAAACTGGCTGAACCGGTTCGAGTTTGGAATTAAAAAAAAAAAAATTGTACGTGTAAAAGAGGTGAAAATATTTTTCGATTTTCAGCACTTCCGGTTTCGTTCGACTCTTTCTTTTTTTTGCCATGGAGAACGAACGAGATCAGACGCAACCGTACGGCGGCGCCTCAAGGTGAACCCGTTTGCCCTGATTTTTTATTTTTGGCTCTAAAACATTTCATTAAAACTTTTGCTACCGGGCAGTCGCGGTTTGCAAAAATTTTCGAATTTACGCTTCGATTTGCAAATTTGTCATTTTTTGCGATTTTCATCAAAGACCAATTCAAAAAAAGCTGCTTTGACTGATCTGCTTTATAGAGTAATGTTGAAAAAAAAAAATGGCCGCCACTCGAATATCCGGTGTCTCATCTCATTAATTTAACTAACTAACCACACTTGGCTCTGAGTCTAATGGGAGGATACTTATGGGCGATCGAGATGGGGAAAGAGAGGGGAAGGGAGGGGAAGGGAGGGGAAGAGAGTCATCTTTGATGATGGATCACCGAGTATCCCAGAGCTAAGGAGAGGAGAGCGGGTCGATCTAGCGCGAGTTATCATGTAGGTATATTGTATGTATACCTATACGTTGTCTGTTATGCGTTACTAACCCCAAGTTACAACCCGACTTGGCTGTCCGAGGCGTCCGAGAATTACGAGCGGCGTAATAGCGAGTAGGTACTAGCCAAACACGAAAAAAAGTAGAATCGTGGTAAAAATGCTTGTTTACGTGGCGACCGGCCTGAGCCGCCAGTCAGCCAGTCAGCCAGTCAGCCAGTCAGCCAGTCAGCCAATCTCCGGAGTCTTGCCAGTCCCTCATTCGTATATGGTCATACACGTAGCTTCTCTACGGTTCGTCAAATAGTTTCGTTCAAATTGTTCAAAGAAAAAGTCTTATGGAATTTCAGACTTTATTTTTGAAAAATATATATCAGCTGATACTTTCGTCATGGTCGTGACGAAAATATCAAATTTCTCGGTGGAAACGATTTTTCAAAGATTTTTACCTAACGTGACTATTAATTTCATTAATTGGGGAAAAGCTTGAAAATAGGGGACGATGTTGCTGCGTCGACTTCAAGCTTGGAATACAAAATGACTCCAAGAGGCTCATTCATGGGGTCTGATTACAGGTCGCGCACGTGGGGGTCGGACTGATCTTGCGTAAGCGTAACAGTGCCTATAAGAAATTTTGTCCAAAAAAAAAAATAAGAGAACGATAAAATTAATGTTTATCAAAATTATAAAATTCGTAATAAGATTAAGAAAAATTTGCTCGGCTCGATCATTAATTTTTTTTTGTTGCTTTCCTTCGAATTTATTTTTCGCGTGAAAGCTACACGTAAATCCTTACGCAAAGTCTACGGGATGTCCGCATCGTGTATTTTTTTTTTTTTTTTTTTTACTCAAAACTGCCAGTCGGCGCAACGAACAGGATTAATTTGCGCAAGGAAGTAAACAGTTGCACGATCCTCGCAGACGTGAGGTTAAGTTCAAGGAAATTCATAATGGCGAATGATGCGCGTGGGCAGTCGACTCGGTGTAATATCCGGAGAAAGGAACGTTTACGGTAAGAGAGAGAGAGAGAGAGAGAGTGAACAGCATCGGCTGAGCTGCGAGAGAAAAAGAGCAGCATATAATATCCTTTATTTATTCGAGCCAAAGACATTCGACATGAAAGATTCTGCGCACGCGCACTCCTCGCCGAATTTCCATACGAGACTTATTATATACGAGTTTAACGAAAATTGCTTGGCTATCTCCGAAACCCAGCACGCACTTGGCTACCGTCGATAAAGGCGCATTTATATGCACGACTTTCATCCGTCGTACCAGCAGACAGACACGTGCCACGGAATTCGAATTATTCTGTCAAACACCTCGTAGAGGCGACAGCGCGTTGCAATATATTCCCATAGGACGTTGACCGATCTGCAAAAATTTGTCTTTCTAAGAAAAAAAAATAAAGACCAGAGGGAAATAAAAATGAAAATGCAATTCCACATTTGGCCACATAGTTCCGGAGGATGGATCAAAAAAAAGTGGGGGAGGAAACGAAAAAGACATTTTGGTCGTAATAAAATTCTACATGAAAATGCACGAAACAATAACGACGGGGCAGAGTATGATTTTAATAGAAAAAAAAAAGAAGAATGCGTAATGGAATTGCTGTCCATAAAAAAAAAAAAAAGAAAATGACCTACTCACCCACGGCGACATTATATCTCAAATCCAAGGAAGCAGTCGTGTCACGACTTTCTATAAAAAAGAATTCCTACTCGTGTAGCAGGAGAATAAAAGGATGTAAATCCAGGACGTAAAACCTGGAGCAAGATAAGCAACGAACGATTTGCCTGTATCCTTACGTACGTCAGTCGGAGGGTTGTAAAAGTCAAAAGTGAGGTTAGAAAATGGGCAGGAGGCCGAGGCCGACCGTGGAGGGTTGGAAATTGTAACTGGTTAAGAAAATGCGAGCAAACGTCCATTGAAGAAGTCGCGAGCGGCATTTACCAAGTCAACTACTCTAATTGATTCTACGGCTAGGAGTGGTTTGGAGAGTCGTCGGTGAGCGTCTTAAGCACCGTCCATATTTACGAGGCTCTCGTGAGACGCGCGCACGTTCTGGCCGCGATATGAAAACGGAACCAAAGGCGTACACGAAGCGAATCGAATGAAATTACGGTAATTAAAGGAGAGTGGCATCGGGTTGTCTACGGTTGGAGTCTCTACCAGGACGAGGGCACGCGCGGCAATTACTGCTCGATTAATGCCAAGTCCCCATAGCGCGGCAGGGCCGTATAACGATGGTGTCTCCGACCATTTTGCGAGGAGCAACGACTACTTTACACGCGACGGACCTGGAGGACCCAGAGCGACTCTTGGTGCCGCGGATGATACTGGGCAGCGAGTACTGGAGCAGCGACAGGGGCCAAAGAGCAATCCGACTGAGCTAGTAAAACAGCCAGATGGTTCGGGAGGTAGATCGGCGCTGGATCGGTGCTGGATCAGGGCCGTAGAAGGGAAGGGAAGAGCCCAGGGCTATCTTCTCCTGCCATCTCCATTGGCTCTAATAGGATAATGAAACGTGAATCATGGATGTACGGTCCACGATTATATTTTTTATTGTGGCCTGCTCAATTTATTCATTATTTTGTTGAGGCCAATATCATTGGAACGGGAGACGCCGAAGCGAGGGGGCCCCGGGTCTTTTGGAACACCGGGAGTTCAGAGCCTTGTCTGCTGGAAACGTACGAGAGATCAATATAGGAAAAAAAGAGACCATCACCAAAATCGATTGAAAGGGTATAATAAGCTTTTTTCAAAATTTTGTTTTTATAAAAAAAATCTTTTTTCATTCCCCCACTGTTTTTGCTTTGCGCCTTGAAATGACTTTTCAAGAATGTGTCTCTGCTCCGTCCTACCGACCGTCAGCTTTTCAAGCCGAAGAAGAGTAACGGACAGAGACGACAGGCAGAGAGTAGCAGTTGGAAGGCCAGGACGACGTCGACGCCTGCATCCGGGGATGCACGCACGTGAGTCAGCTGACTCGAAGGCTTTTCTTCGAGGCGTCTAATTAAACGAGCGTCACTCAACAAAACCCTGGGGCGTCCCGGCGCTTCTTCAGTCCATCTCATTCTGACCACTCGGACTCACCTACGGGACCTGCGGGACGCCAACACTGACACCTTCGGAACTTGCTTCGTCGCACCGACGGAGACGCTCCTGATAAACCATCTAATGGCGACGCCCATAGTGGATCGAGTAAAGAAATAAAAATAGTCAAGCATCGAGCTGCCTTTCAATATGTTTTTTTCCCCAATAATTATTACGCTCGATGACGATCGAGTAAAAAAAAAAAGAGAAAGAAAGTCGAACTAGGGAAGCTGCGCCATCTCTCCCTTACTACGTCTCCCCCCTTCGTCTGTCTCTTTCTCGTTCACTGAAATTGACTTTGAGACACTCCGACACCTCGCTTAATTGTTTTATTAATTGGCGACTGACAATCTGAATCTTGCGTCACTAATTGCTTTCAGTAGCTGCTAATCTACCCCTGTTCAATCGACAGCTCCTATCGATAAGGGTCTCTCGGACCTTTCGACGTATCGCGAAGAATTTGAAAAAATAATAATAAAATTCCGTATTAACGATCTCCTCTTGTTCTTCTTCCTTTATGTAGATGGCACCAGTTGTGAGTATAACGATCTCCATCTACGTTGGTCTTTCCCGTAAAAAGTTAAACGATCGCGCTGAGGGAGGCCAAGAGAAGGAGACTCAGGAATGCTCTTGGAATTTATGGGAAGCCGCTGTTTGCACGTCAAATCGATACGTGCATACGTATATCCACGTACGTAAGTATCCCTGGTACTGTTATACACCCAGGCGGTTGGTTTAACAAACGCGGCCATTTGCAAATGTCGTCTAGACACAACGACCGACTCACGTGGGGATACTCCAATAGAAAGCGTAAAGTTTCACCGTAAATTCTACCTGGAATTCTATTCGCGATCCTGCCAACCCGTAGCTCGTTGCTTTTTATTGGAGCTATCTTAATTAATCTCTTTTTATATTTACTCCCACGCTCCCGTTGCTCCCGTTAAAAATTGATACTAGAGACTCGACCGTAATAAATATTGTCCTTATTTCGAGATACAAGAAGCGCAAAGTTGCGTGTACTTTAGCCTATTTAAATTTAACGTGTAAACCAAGAGAATTTAGCAACTACCTACCGAGCACCGAAGTGGATACTCCAAGTATCTAGTTAGACAGGAGAGTACTCGAGAAGGAGGATTCAAGGGTGCTTGGCGAACGTGAATAATTTGTATTTGAACGCGATCCTGAGGGAGGCTGCGGCCAATTTTTCGATGTTTATGGACAATCTGAACGTAAGGTGAGAGAGGGGGAAGGGGGGGAGATAGAGAGAGGGGGAGAGGGGGGAGAGAGACTGCAGCGTAAAAGAATTAGGTAAAGGGTATTTTTTTTTTTTTTTCAAGATGGAGGGAAAAGGTACTTCACTTACGATCAAATAGAAGCTTTTGTTTGCCTGGTAAGAGAGTTGATTTTAATTAAAATTGAAATAAATTGTAAGCTCGGGAAAAGAAGGCTTTCGCGGAGTTTAGAAAACGCTTGTGCTTTTGATTTCTTAAAATATTTGATAGGCTTCTATTCTGCATCTGGCGGATTATCTTTGCCGTAGCAACGGAGCACGGTCGACGGCTGTTTTTGAAGTCTAAAAAAAGAAAGAAAGAACTTGGCAAGAAGAGCCTCGCTAAAAAGCTTTTTACCTAAGTGGAGAAGAAGGACATGGTCGAGAAAATTACGACGGTTTAATTCTCGAGGAAGCCGGAATTCAGCGTTGGTTTCGTAATTTCCGGGGAATTGTCTGTCACGTGGGTGGTTTTGAGAACGGTGGAGGGGGACGGTAGGAAACGGATTAATTGATATCTGCGGCGGAAGATCGATCACGATTGATCGATCTCCGTAGTTGTCAATTTAGGAAAATGAGACTGTGCGTGTTCCTGTCACAGCAAATTAGATCGATAATAATTTATAATTGATAAACATTAGGTACGGGAAAATTTACTTTAGCTAATTCAGAAGAATTTTAGCAAAATATTATTTTGCCCTGGAAATAAGAGTGGGTCGTATTAACAAAAAAAAAAAAAAAAAAAATGTAATCAAGTAACTTAATGAGAAAGTTCGTATCTGAAGTTGGGATGTGATCGGATGAAAGTTTGGGAAGCATCAGGATCGGGAGGTGAGACTAGAGACAGACTAGAGCAGAGAAAGAGAGAGAGACGATAGCAGACTAGAGAAGAGAGAGAGAGAGATACGATATCAGACCAGAGCAGAGAAAGAGAGAGAGACGATACCAGACTAGAGCAGAGAGAGAGAGAGAGAGACACGATACCAGACTAGAGCAGAGAGAGAGAGAGAGAGACACGATACCAGACTAGAGAAGAGAGAGAGAGAGAGAGAGAGAGTCGATACCAGACCAACCCTATTGATAGGTAGCGTTTGAAGGCGAAGCGATGGTAAACATAATTTCGGTAGTGGTTATAGACTCTCCCATCTCCAATAGAAGTTCTAACGAAATTGCTTCGCCATCGAAATTAGTAGCGGGACGTAATCGATTCTAACAACCCCCAGTATTTACCACGTTAAAACTCCGTTCGCCACTTTTAAACTGCAAGCCCCGACGTCAGGCTTATCGGTACTTGAAAGAAAATGGGTTTAAGAAATTTTCAAATTTCCCGCCAAAGTAGAAGAAGATAAAACAGTACGTGCACGTAGACCGTGCATGGATTTCAAGTGAAAATTTTATAAATTAATTAAAAAATTAATCTTCGATATTTATTTATCGATTTTAATTAATTAATTAATACCGACCTTTAAGTTCCTTGTTAGTCACTTGGTCCGGACAGAAACAGGCGATTTCAATTCTGTCGCCAACGACAAAGTAAATGTTCGTGTAGTTGATGTCGCTATTGCCAGTGCCGTTTCTCCTATCGAGGTCCATGGCCTGCGGAGACTTGTGACTGGCGAACAGCTCAGTTTTGAGGGACGCCTTGCGTCGGGACGCAGCGCGATGCCGATTCGGAATTTGGGGTGTCGGGTGACGGCCTGCCCGTCGTTCGCCGGGCTCATCGCATCGCCACCCTCCCACCCCGCGCACCGACGATCCTTCGGGACTTTGTCGAATTTTCAAATTCCTCTTCTTCCTGTCGCGTTCTCAATGCACGGCTGATGGACGACGGCGACGTCCGCAACGACGACGGCGACGATGACTCTACGATCTCGATGCTCCTTGTCTTGTCATGGTCCATTCTGTAATTGGATTATTAAACATGTTAATTAATTTATAGGAATTCCATTTTTTTTTTTTCTTAATTGCGATAATTATTTACTTGGAGGGGTGGGTCGGGAAGATATGAACTATTGAGACTGATTACGATCTTCCGCAATAATTAGAAGCTCATTAAGGTCACGGTTTGATGATAACAAATATTCGAGATGAAGTCGAAGCGAAGGGGGACCAAAGAATTTTTATAAAATTTTTTTTCAAAAATATTCTATAATTCAAAATTAGTGTTTATTTTCTTTATTTTATTTGATAACCCGAGTTGGACCTAGAAAGACTTTTTTTTCGAATCTATTCTAGCAATTTTAAAATTCTTTTTGGAAATCTTGAAAACGCTTTGGGTTCCTTGACGATCGAATACAGAGTTGGTACGAGTTGTTCTGATATTTTTATATTTTTACAAAAATTCAGGAGCACCATTTTCAAATCTATAATCAGTATACAATTCTAATTAAATTTTAATTTTTAACAATGTAGACACTTTTTTTATTTTCTAATATTTGGCAAGTAGACTCGATTGATATTTTTTTTAATTACCAGTTTTTTTCTCGTAATTTTAATAATAATAAAATACATGCTTCATTCGCTCTGTATATTTTAAATTTCGAAAAAAATAATATCTTCGTTAATACCAAAAGTTTCACGTTGATCCTCTTGCATAATTTTCCAAAGTCTCTAAAGTTCGATGATTAATTAGTCACGTGTACAGTACACAAAGATCCTTTGAAGCCGATCAACTTTGCACGATACTCGTCACCCTTTCGATTTACCATATCAATTTTTACGTTCACTATTCTTCCCCATTGACACCATAAATTTCCCATTAGGAAGACTTTTGGCTGTCTTTCGCCTGTACCATTAAAAAGCATAGAATTGAAAAATTATCATTGGTACAAAAAAATCACCAAAATCATAATTCCACTTGAATCTGAAAAATCCGACATTTTAAATAATTTCCTTCAGAATCAAACTTAAATAAAGTTATTCCCATTCAATAGCGAATTTCCTGGTTTCCGTCGGCACTCGATATTTAAAAAAAAATTCGAACTACACCGACATTTCATTCACTGTAGTTCAATCGAGCTCGAAGAAAATCATTTTCAATACCCCTTTAAGACTTGATAGAAAAATCAAATAGCACTCGCGTTACTGCGCCATATTCGTAAAAGATATTCCAAGATTTGAAGACTAGCAGCACCAAGTAAGGAATACGTTGCCACAGTAAACCATAAGGCACTAAGAGCCGAGGATTAACGTGAAAAATGCCTCAAAGGCCAAGAAAAGTCAACGTAAAATAAACTTTCATAGCGCTCACTTACAAGTGTTCTCAAAGCCAGAAATAAGAGTCCAGAGCAACAAAGTACAAGTAAAATAAAATAATATCCTTTTGGATTAATAATAGCGAAATTTCCTGAGGCACGTGACACAAAGGACACGAAGTACTGTTATCGCGGTTAAGATGTCCGAGGACGGGAGCGACGAGCAAGTTTACCGCGCTGCTACCAGGTATTCTGATAGCGGCGATAGTATAATAAGAGGCTCCTTTATCGAAAACGGATAATGGAAGCTGCAGCAGGACTTTGCTGATTCAACTCGACCAACTTGAAAGACCAAAGTCCTTTTATTGACCAATAAAAGCCAACGTCGTAAAGGAGAATCGCTGCGGGCGCTATCTGGCGGCCGTTCTCGGTACTGTAAGAGGCACTTAGACGCAGCGCCATCTAGACGGGAAAATCGGTAACCTAAGATCGCGAATACCTCGAGATTCTCGAATAGATAGAAAATCGTCGGCACGGGGATCTAAATATAGCGCGAACGATGGAGAACGAGCAGCAGAAAAGAGATAAACTGATGTATTGACTGGCAATTAAAGGACTAAGGGAAAGTCGAACACGTAGGATGACACTTAAATTGGGGGAACTTTTTGACCCCTGTCTTACGGAGACAGACAGGGATAGGTTGATGAAATTCTTGTGAGGTTCATAAAAAATGGAAAATAAATTACTGCTTTGAGCTTTTCGGAGATTACACGTAAGGGTGGTCATTCAATAAAAAAAGATCCCCTAAGCTCATTTCATCCCCTCCTCATTCTGTTAATTCAACACCTACACGTATATATACTACACTCATCTTCCTAACTCCTTAGTTGACAAATACGCTTGAAAATTGAAATTCACGAATTTTTACCTCAAAGGCAAAAATTTGTGAATTATATATATATATATATATATATATATATATATATATCGTCTATATCGATATATAAATGATACATAAACACGTGCAATAGAATTTACCATTGTTGGCAAATACCTAATTGTCTTTTAATTCCTATACTCAACCAGCCGGATTGTGAATCTTCCAAATTTTAGTCAGCCAAGTTATTCAGGCTTAGTGAAATTTTCTTGTCATTTATCAACGTCACCAGACTAATTGCGAAAAGGATTGCCGTACACGTAATCGAGTTGGTCGCTGATTACGTTTATTCGCTAACTTGGCAAGACGCGTGACGTGGCATACGCAATTGAATGAGTCTACCGGGTGCAAGGGGTAGGTTGGTCCAGAAGGGAGAAAAACCCGGAAGGCTAGAAGAGCCTATAAACCAATCAGTATAGGCAACATATAGATTCCTGCTAATCAATCAGATTTATATCCCCTCCTAAACCCCCCCTGGAATTCGCGAATAATTGATGCAATTTTAATTCAGAGATCTTCCTGCGCGCACGACCGGATTTGACATAACATGAAAAAAAACTGGAGGCTGACTGAAATGACGTTGGACCAGAAAAAAAGAACCACTGGGGCGTTACAAATATTTTTCGATAAAATAAGGGTTGTTGGTTCAAAATTTATTTTTACGAAAAATCTTGAAAATTCGTCATATCAAATTTTGCAGGAGATCCAATCAAAAGTGATCGATAAACTTTGATTATGCTTCCCGAACAAAAGTGTGGTTAATAAAGTGAATTTTGATTTTAGGAAAATTAAAAAAAAAATCTAAACAGTTGCGGGATAGAGTAAAAGGGTATAATGAGAAAGAGCAATGAACGCGAAAAGAGAAAGAAATAAAAAAAAAAGAAATACAGCCTCATTGTTCGACCCAGTTTTCCCTGTCTCGTTAACATCCCCATTACGTAGTCATCCCAGTAGCAGATAGGGAGGAAGTTCGTAGGGGAGCAACCCTAATCCATTCCATAATAGCTGACTATTTACGCGGCGGCCATTTTTCATCCCTCGATGCCAAGCAAACATCCCTATCCATTTGACGTCTAGACACTTCACTCGCGAAAATCATCCCCAGCTGTGGTTCCAGCCTCACTTTGATTCGTGTAAAATCAAACTAAAGATTCGTTCATCGAATTATCGTATCGATTGCGCGATCGGTTTAAGAATGTAGAAAAAAGTTCGGAGCTCCTTTAAATTTTGGTATCCAAGCGCGGGAATTTTGAAAAATTTCATTTCACAATCTCCTAACACGAGCATTCACTATTTCGAATCTGGTTTCACTGAAACAATGACGTACGCGAGAACGGCCATTTTCTATTATGACTCAGGGAAAAAGGAAACGTGCTAACGAGCATCGGTCAACATTAATTGTGACATCCGCCTGATGGCGCTGAGCACTTCCGTCGCGCGACCTCCTCGAGCACAGAACGAAGGAAGTCACCAAGACGACCTCAGCGCCCACGCCGTGACAAAAGGGACACTTCCTGCTCTAACTGTTAACTCGTGCCACGGCTGTTGCTCCTGCAACGGTTTCTGATCTCATCCGGGCAGCTGATGAATCTAAACTTATTTTTTTAGACACTCCAATTTTTACCTTTCATGTGAACCACCAACACGGTGCCAAGTTCGTAGTTGTTAATCGATGATACAAAAAAATTTTTTTTGGAAATTCAACCAATTTCAGATAGAAAATTCGATAAAAAATTTTTCCAAAATTTCACTCAGATAAATGACTCCAGTCAAATACGTTACAGTGGAAACTGTCAAGTGCGTAATGTCGTTGCCTGAATACGCGTCCAAAAGTCGCATTGACACGCGCGTCTGTCGACGTCAAAGCGCAGCATGCGGGTTGTCGCCAGCGACACGAACACGACGAGTGCAATTTGGGTCTTCGTTTTTTTTTTTTTTTTTTTACGACCCATCAGGAATTATTGATTTTCAGATAAAGATATGTATCGATACGATAAAAAAAAAAGAGTCTGATAAAAAATAATGATTTTGAAAAAATTTCGAGTATTTCGTGATACCGATAAGAGTGTCTAATAGAGATTAAGACGATTCGAAAAGACCCTCGGATAAGGCACGAAATTCGAAAGGAGATTTCCAAAGGCCGACGTAGCAGTTTCGGACCAAAGAGCAGTTGACCTTAATTACAATATAATTAATCCATATGAAATTCTCGTTTGATCTACCCCTGCTGTATTAACGGTAAGCATCGCCGGGACAGATTTCTCTCAAGTCAAAGGGGTTTATCTCGTGCTTCTTACGTATCCAAAGCGAATTGAAAAAAAAAAAAAAAGTTAATCAAATGAACGACAAATAAGAATTCAAAGACGACAGAAACCAAGATCCTTGAACTTTGGCCTCCGGCGATCCTCCGATTGACCTCAGTCTAGATTTCGTTTTCGGGATACATAATAAGTAACGAGGGAAAAAGTACGAACTCGTTAACGCAGCGACGTCGTAAGTGCCTTGAAAATCCAAAGAGACTCGCGTCGTTCAGATAATTATGCGTCGTTGCGTGGGACGACGGGGAATTAATCCCGGAGGATAGAAGAAAAAAAAAACCTTCATCGTCAAACAGCGCTGGTAGATAAGAGGCTTTTGTAGCTATGGCAAAAAGCTGTAAGCGCCAAAGCAAAAGGTCCGCAGTCAAAACAACCGTAGAAAATATAATTTCGCGTAGCTTTGATTTACGTGACACTCAAAACGTAACGAGCTTATTATCAAATGTCTCGTTAATATTGCGTCTCTTTGTTTTGTCTCGTATCTGAAATTCGTTCAAAAAAAAAATAATAATTTTTTTTTCTCTTTATTCAAACTTCAAAAAGAAATTGGACACCCGTTACGCATAAGCGATGGAATCGATTCGGAGTCGTTTAATAAATTTTACTCGTGTATCTGTTTACCCATAAATAGTCATAATTGATATATCGTATGGACGCGCAATTATAAACACCCTGATGAAAATTATAATAATTCGCGGGGCTATGCTGGCGCATTGTTCGCTCGCTAAATGACTCTGTCGACCCGTACGTTATACTGGGACCTAATGTAAACCTCGGATAATAAATTATTCCGCCTGCAGTCCTCTTTGCCCTGACATTGTTATTAATTATGGCAGAGTCGTTGCTCTGTGGAAATAATCAATTGCGCTTAATTGAATTTATGACTTCGGTACTAATACCTTGGATAACGTAGATATTCGTGATTAATGCTAGACGGGAGATTTTTGGAAACGCTAAAAAAAAGAAAAGGGTTAACAGAATCTTACGCGTAGCCGCTGAAATTTTTTTCAAATGTTCTTCCAATCGTTAATATATAAATATATTGGGTCGTCGAGGATGAAATTTGTAAGAAAAAAAAAAAAAAAAACAAAGTTGCTTGATAACTTACAAATTTTATTTTTGACGACCCGATAAACAAATATATATAAAAATGACGAAAAATTGGAAAAATATTTTATATATCTAATTCGTTAAAAATATTTATATTCAAAAAGTTATCACAAGACTCAACGACCTCGTGTTACTTCAAAGATTCGTTACTGATTTCTCCGTGGGAGGCCATGCAAAGCACGAGCTTCGAGCTGGCGGGTTATCACGGCAGGCATCTGCCAGGAGGTTCTTCAGGATTTCTCATAAAGTTATCACCGGGAGGCTGATCCTCATCAAAGGTGAGAAGCGAATTCCAGTCACCGTCGGAGTCGTTAAGCTGTTTAAAATATTCAGAAAGCTCGGGAGCGAAAATCCAAAATGCAGAGGATTCTCGGCGAGTGGCAGCCACCACGTTTCCCATTGGCGTCGACGTCGCCGTACGTCGCGACGTCTCGGGTAACCGGAGAGGCTTAAAGTCTTAAGTTTTTCACAGATTCGTTTCGGAGCCACTGAGAGAAGGCGAAACCAGGCTGATCAGTTTCTGGACTTTTCAACGTGTATTAAGTCGTCACAGATTTTATTCATTTTATTCAGCGTCGCGACGCGTCGCCCCAGACATTTTTCTCGGGTCGGATTTATAACGTGAAAAAAAAATTATTTCACTCGTTTCCATCTTCGCTCGTCAATCCTTAATCTTTCCGTAATCGAATCTCGCGTCGTTCCTGTTACTTCGATTCCCTACAGATAATTTTTCCCAGCATCCCCCGGACTGCTGATCAGGGTTACGTTACTCTGGTCCAGCCAACCATCTAAGTGCCTGTAATTGACCTGCCGATTGACCTCGCGAACCCAAAGTGCGGCGATTACCCACTAATTGGCATCGTAATAATGTCATTTTCTCGATAAGGAATCGCGAGACGTTTAATCCTAAGAATCACGTCTTTTTTTACTTGGAAGCTCAAGATCAATGAAATTTTCATTTGAAACATTTATTTTTTATACCTAAACGCCTCTGTACAAATTTTTCTAATTTACTTCCAAAAAAAAAGCTAAATTGGCTCTCTGATTTATACGCGGCAGAATAGTTAATGGCGGAATTGATGGACATTGGGAAGATCGTGGTTGATGTGAATCAGCCTTTACGAGGCTATTTAATACTTTCCTCCCCACTTTCGTACCATGGGACACTGTGTTCGAGCAGAAGTATTTTAATGGCGTCACCATAAACGTCACATAAATGATCTGAGATATTGAGTTGATACTCATGTTCTAACATTAATTCGTATATATATATATATATCCTACATATACATATATATATACCTCCCGCACTTTGAACTCGTGTTTACCCAAATAATTATTTTAGTTACCTTAATCAATTTTTCATTAAATTTTAGCCTCATCGAAAAAGATAATATTTCATTATAATTATCTCGTTAAAAATCCTCAAGCCCCCATCGAAAAAGTCAAATTAGTAAAAACGATTTGTTTTCTCTTAATTTTTAGATAACAAATTCGTATATCGATTTCATATCGAAATATTCTATGCTGTGGTGTTACAAAGGCATGTTGGAAAATCAAGCCAGGTGCTGCGTGTAAAGGATTTTCGAAAGAGCCGTAAGTTCACGTGGAATCGATACGGTTAGTGATAAGAGTTCGACAGAGGCAAAATGATCGAAATAACATTTTTCAACTGAAACATAAGAAAATATTGTTTCACTTTATTGAAACGTTTGGCAACATCTCGTGCTGAAATCAAACGAAAAGGCAATAATGTCAATCAATGGTTTCCCGACGGTCCTACGGGTCGCTTGGCAACTCGAAGCAACCGTAGGATGAAACGAGAGGGAAAAGTTGGCTGCTGCCCTCAAAAAGGATCCAACGTAGCTTCCCTTAATTAACTCCAGCCATGTGTTTAGGATTAAAGCGCGGTTAGAACTACGAGACTTTTGATTCCCAACAGACCACCAGAACCTTAGCTCGATCTGCTATTCGCTGACTCGGACCTCCCTTCGAGAAACTACGATAGGTAAATTCCAATCTTAATCAACGCCATCTCGACTAATTGTCAAATCATTAGTATTTATGACCTTCAATGCCAAATCTGAAAAATTTCGGATTTTACCATAAATCTCCAGTCAGACCGAAAAATCCCATTACCTTGATGAAAATGGAGTCTTGAAAAAAAAAACAACCCCATCCTTTTTAACAGTCTCATTAGAAGAAGCTTTTAATTTGTTTTCTTTTTTAAACCACCCATTTCATCGTTCACAAAGAAATTTTTGGTGGGTTAAAAAAAAAAAGATGTAGTATCTAAACCCAGAGTCAAGTTGTCGTTCAATTACTTCGATTTCTAAAAAGGACATTCTCCCAGGACAAAAGGACTTCGAGATAGGTGCTGGCAGACAAAGTAAGAAAAGTAAGGAAGATTTTATTCAGCGCGAAGGTGCATAAAATAGCCAAAGGATCTAACCTACAATGACGGTAACGAAGACAACAGCGACGTCGAGGACTCTGGCGACGTTATTAGTAACTAGGTTCCTCCTACAAAGTTAGTCCCATAATTGTGGTTAAACTTGGGGTGACCCCTGACCCCGTACATTTGGAGGGCAGCTATCGCGAACACAGGAGGAAAGCTGGCTGTCCCAAAGGAGTCCAGCGTGAGGGGAGGTCACGGTGGAATAGCAGGGGAGATCCCATAAAACTGTTCCCGGGAATCCCCGTATTCGTAACCGAGGGGGGTAGGAGGGAGGGGGGGGGGGATAACCTCACCTTCGGGAATTCCAAGCAACGCGTCAGGATTGTGCGCAATGTGTTAATTAGAGGGAAGCAGCACGCATCGGCAAGAATTCCAAAGGCAAAGTGGAAAGGTCGTAAGTCCTGCTCCCCTTATTAATGCCAGACCTACTACCAACTTTTCTGGCTAATTCGAACTTTGACCTTAAGTCGAAATACCTGACAGATACCAGACCAAACAATCTCGGACTCTTTCTATGGGGAATTGCAGAGATTAAGCCGACCGATTGGATATTCATCATGCGTCAGTGAGTCTATCAAATTCCAATTATCAGGCTCGCTTCCAATTAGACTGATAATGAAATTTTAATGACGATAACAATTAAATATTTTTTTGTTATGATTCAAGATCTTGCAGCACCCACGTGTCATCCCATCAGCTGACTCTTGTTATCTTTTTAAGACGTAATAATCTTTCTAAAGAAATTTCTTTATTTCTATACGTGGATCGTGTATGTGATATATAATTATTCGGGAGGAGGGGGGAGGGGGGCTATGAAAGAGCAGCATCCCTTTATTAAGGGTGAATTAAGTCTTTAATCATGACTGCCTCCCCAGC
Organism: Calameuta pygmaea; assembly: GCA_031762395.1. Taxonomy (NCBI): domain Eukaryota; kingdom Metazoa; phylum Arthropoda; class Insecta; order Hymenoptera; family Cephidae; genus Calameuta; species Calameuta pygmaea. Next base: position 526,335 of record JASANN010000521.1, on the reverse strand, counting down.
TTCCCTGTGTCCGAGGAGTAAACTGGTAGTAGGACGTTTCCTTATGGAGACTTGTATCTCTCTCTCTCTCTCTCTCTCTCTCTCTCCCCCTCTCTCTCTAGGCAATATACTCTTTATAGTACGCGCAAGTATACTCTTTCACAGAGCTGGACCACACGACCCTGTCAATGCTTTCCATCATTAGGCTGACATTCTCGCAACAGCCAATCATTGTATATTGTAATGTAAATCAAGTCTAGTTCTCGACAGTACCAATCAGCTCTTAGAAATTGGACAAATTTCATCCGCTTTGACACCCCTTCGCCTTCGATGAGACCCAAAAGAATTCCAAGATTCGAGTAAGCTTTTTTTGGATTAAAAAAAATTCCACGAATCGTCCCTGCTTTGTCTAAGTAAAGAGGAGACGAAAAAGTGAAACTCCTAAAAAAAAAAAAACAAGAATCCTCTCAAATATCCACTAGGCGGTCTCGTCATGAAAATATCTACCAGCGGAGGAAACGGTTTCTCTTCCTCTTCGCTTTCCCCTTAGCTCGTACAAGCGAAAAGGTCAACCAAATGGAAAATCGAGGGATAACGACTACAAGTCCTCAATTCCTATATCCCCAAATTCACGTATCCCCTTTCAAGGATCCTCGCAATCTCCATGGCTCAATCTTCTCCGTCTTCGGATCCTTGTCCGTTTACGTCCCCCCCCTCCCCCCCCCCCCCGTATGACGTCATCGTGTCCGCGTACTACTCATTTGCCCTCTTTCACAGAATTAACTTCCGACTTTCCCTATTTTACCAAGCGGAAGGTTAACTGCCAGTTTACAGATAGTTCAACCGTCCCAGATCCCCAACGTCGACTTTTAACGACGTTTAAGCACACAGACGACCCGTTCCGGTTCAGTTGGACCAATCGATAATACGTGGTCCGCAAGCTAAACGCGCGTCACCCAACCGAATTAAGGTTCCTTTTTTTTTTTATGTTCCTTCGTGATCGAGCTCATCCAGTCGACCAGGGAACCAGGAAACAACGGACCAGGTGACACATCGCAGCTCACGTGGCAATGCGTCTGACCTGGTACCGAAGAGGAACAGGGTCCTTAAAAATTCCCTAGATATTTTCACTAGCTATACACTATATCACTAGACGAATTAAGAGTCAGGTCAGCTGCTCTCGGACACTTTGGTCGCTACTCAAGTTTCCCGTGACTTTTATCAGTAGCGTCTTATGTTGTTTTTATCATCCGTCTCCTAGCTCTAAAATCCTTCAGTCGATGATCCAAACTGACTCCTATTGGTCCGACCGATCTGAGCAATTTTGCATTCACCAGGTAACGTGACAGGAAGAGGTACTCGTACTGGAACAATCGACAGATTGATCCTTCGGTCTTTCCTCGCCTCCTCTACGTATTATTTCACTTCGGTTGACGTCTGTCAGATCGCCGAACGGGACACGTGCGAATTTCGTGAATGAAAAAAAAAATAGAGACGTCTGTCAGGTCGCCGAGCTGAACGAAAAGAGACAAATTATAATGATCAAGTAGACTGAATAGAGGATGACTGTGCTGAGGATCCTATAGTTCGGTATACCCTTTGCGCGATTATTGTTATTATTAATTTTCTCATGACTATCAGGGATAACGAAAGGATGACGCGAGTTATCATTGAATAGAGGAAGCTTAGCGTTTGATGATTGATTGATAAAATGAGCGAGTCATCGATTTGTGGGACGATCTGCTTGAGAAAACTTTATTACTTTATATCTTTAGTCTATACCTATATCTGCCTTGTGATAAGGATTCGTATCAATATCATGCCTATCAGTACTGTGCGACCTTATAGAGGGAGAGGAAAACTAGGAAGAGAATGGTCCAGTGCTCCCACGAGGTGATCAGCCCCATCCAGACTCCGGAGTGATTATTGAATGAGAAAGAAGACAATGGGATTATTTTACTAGGCGCTTCCTACTCGGAGGGACGCAATCGTAGACCTAATTTTTCTGGCTGGGCTTTTAAGATTTTATTTTAATTCGAAATTCATCGTCACAGACCCTGTCTTTGTCGGTTATTGATCACTTACCAAAGTCAGGGATAATGTTTGGTAATGACACTGGATATTTTTTTGACAGCTCTGTATTCCAATGACAGCCCACGTGTAAGTTTTTTCGGGGAATTTGAAAATAGCCCGTGGGAACACGTGAGACAATTTTATACGAGACCGACTTAGGTAATTTTATATATTGACAATTTTATTGTAGTTAGTTTTAAGAAAATGTTATCACGAACGGAGTGTATGAGTAATTAAGCGGTTATTAATTTCGGGTAAACAGAAATTTCATCTAGTTTCCGGCTGGCGCTTCGTTACTAAAACAATTAGATCTCGAGCGGAGGTAGCGGCGCTGCTGTCGGAATTGAAACCAGTTTTGGTTAATCGTTGGAAAAATTTGTGTAATTTAAAAAAAAATTTTTGCGAAACTTCGAAAACTTTTGTAAGATATTTTAATATTGATTATCGATTTTTATGCTTTACCTGCTTACGTAAGACTGCTGATTTTATGGTGCGATTTATTCGTTTTAGCCGATAAGTTATTTCCGCCTGAACGGACATCCTATTGGCTCGAGACTTAAATTTCATAAATAAAATTTCATACTTGGTAAATTTAACTAGCGTAATATAGTTATTTCCAAGTCGACGTCACACGTGCCAACTTTCCACCCCTTGTACGAATTTCCGTCTGGAAGATTCGCCAGCTGTGAGATTCAATTGGATTATCCGTTTTTTTAAATTAACGTAAGCAGGTTCGACGAGCTTGCAAAATTAGCCATTCTTGTGCGACTATCACGAATCGGAAAAAAAGTAAGAAAAAAAATATCGACGTTTTGCTAGAATCTAAAATTCAACAAACACCATATATACACGTATAATACGTCTAAAATCTCGTGTGAAATTCGACCGGATAAAAATTCGCGGATAGAATGGAGAGCAAAAAATTAATTCGGCCAATTTTTCTTTATAGAAAAAAATTTCTTTTCAAAACGTCCACAATAACGTTAACGTCTCGTCGCAACGTTAATTGAGTGTCGCTAATGACGAAAAGACCAAAAAAGTAAAAAAATAATAATTTCAAATCCGATACGCCAAGACGAAATCTTTCCGCCATTCTCTATTTAAATTTCCAAGGATGAGAATGAGACTGCCGGCAGACATCGCCCACGCATAATCTTCTTCTCGTTTTACTTACTAACACAAATTTACCCACCACATGCACCGTCTCATTTACTCTTACGCACTTTCTCTCCTTCCACGTCGCTTCTTCCAATCTCCAGCGTCTACTTTCTATACGTAATACCATTTCCTTCTGCTCATCTTTCTCTGTACATACGTCTTACTAGACGTTATATATATGTATATATATATACGTTCGTCCGGTGATCACCGGCTGGAATCAGAAGACAAACAGACAGACAGCGAGAGAGAGAGAGAGAGAGAGAAACAGAGTGACGAAGACGTTAATCCACGTTTCCTATCTCGGCGTACGCGTTCGCTCATTGAAACCAGTGGAACCGCGACAGCCATTACGTAGCTGAGATTTCATCACAGATTGAGACAAATCACTTTCCCGAAGACAGCATCACGTCCCACAGACGACGTCCACTCGGCAATCGTAAACCATAAGAAGAAGCCCACGGTAACCATTTAAAATGAAGGTGTACGTCATCTTCACAGTGAATGAGCTACGAGTCCCTTAGTTACTTATGGGAGTATTGATAACGAACTGCGAGGCAATTGCGACCTGACTTTAGCCAGGTACTCAGTTAACCTTGACTAAGGTATCGGGGAACTAGTTGATCGAGGTAGCCTAAAAGCCCAAAGAGCGTCTTTAAGAGTCGATGGATACTGGTTTCTCTCGGCTTCAATGTAAAAAGATAAATCTCTCTCCTTCAGGAAATTAACGAAGTTCCTGCTCGGGCCGTTAGTAAGAAACAAAAGACCCGGAAGTCCCCCCTTCTTGCCCTGATGGATTTCCCGTTGATTTTTTTTATATTTTTTTTTTACATCGCCGCCCTGTTCCACCGGTACCTCGAATCCGCAGACCATGTAAAGATCCACCCTGTAAAAGACCATTACGAAAGATCCTCCAGGCTGAACGGAAGAAAACAAACACTCGTTAACGAGGCGCATGAGGGCAGATTGAAGAGATTTCCTGCCACAGTTTAGTCAGCCGACTGTGCCCCATGTACCTCCACGCCCCATGATTTATTGACCGGGGTCAAAGTTTAATTCGTCGAATTAAGCATCGTACAATTGCGTTACGAGTCTTATAGTAGCCCAGGGACTTTTTGTTGCCGAGCTACTGCGACAGTGGCGCACTCTGGTGGCGCAAGGAGATAAACATAACGAAAGATTCAAAGCGATCACTGCCGCGGAACGTTCTAGAAGCTTCTTTTTCTATGGGTCGCAGACCTCGCTGCACGGGAGAAGCTAACGAATCGTAATTTATAAATGTATTGGCAGGGGGGGTGTTCAAGAATTTTTTTTTTCAACCCCTTCGTAAAAACTTGCTTGTCCCGGACTGCATTAGGGCATTGTTATCGCGGCACGTAAATATGGGTCGATCGATAAATCCTCGTGTAAGTGGTGGAGGGCTTTTGTGTAGGCTCTTCAATGAAATGGCGCTATTGTTGCCGAAACTTGAGAGACGAAAAAAAAAAAAAAAACAAATAAGAGTGTCTATTAAGACGAAGGAGATTTCGAAGATATTTATCATAATAATTTCACGAAGCGTTCGTTCAATTAACTCGCGTTGAAGTGACGTAACAAGCTTGACACATTTACGGAGACGTATTTGCCTAAATGTCATTTCCTAGGTATAAACAAAAATTTTCTTTCCTAAATATGGTACCCCTGACTTTCATTCCCCCACCTTACTGACCATCAAATCTAAACAATTTAAACGAGTAACTGCACCCCAGGTGGCACTGTGGTTTCTAAAAGGTTAACTAGGGTTGGTCCAATTTGAGGTTAACCTGCCGCATCGAATTAACTTTCTACTTTTAACACAATCCACGATGGCGCCCTTGTAGGTAAGATTGCTAAGGGATGCTTAATAATAACAATCTGCTAAAAAGAACTGCCAAACTAATCAAGTAAAATCATTTTCAAGTCGAACGATCATTTTATTCCTGTACAACAATAACAAGTATTATTGTTAATATATAGGTAGGATTTTTTTTTCCAGAAATAATAATACTTTTCATGGATATGAAAATTGGCTTAAGGGTGTAAATATTCGTTTGGCACGAATGCCGTTAAGGACGCCAGAAATAAACGTGCATTTTCTGATAATCGTAGTTAGCGAGAGAGAAAGAGAGTAGAAGGGAGACAGCAATCTATTTCAAGAACCCCATCAGTCCGATTGCTATCTTTAGACTCGTCTAGCTCCTAGCTCATAGCTATGGGGCAGGGTCATGCCGTTTCCATGGTAACGGTACTTCTTCAACCCCTTCCCTGGGACCTCGCACGAGCACCAACCCTCCTTTTACAAGAAACCACTGTCGCTCTGTCATCTTCACTGTCTTAAGCATAAACCCCATATATGTAGCTTCGTAAGCTCCTGGTACCGTAGGTGGTCGACACGTCCTTGGGAAAATTCACATCCGCTTCTTGCACAAGAATACACCCCCTTCCTTGCTACCCCATTCGTTCAGCTTCGTTCTCACCTTCTTCTTAATTTTTTATTTCGTCTTCTACAGTTCTTCGTGTCTTCGTCGAAATTTATTGCGCGATGATTTTTTTTTTTTTTTACGTAACCAGCAATCCTTGCTCGCTCGGCAGGCATTTTTTTTGGTTTAAAAATTTTTAAGGGTGGTAGACAAAAGTTTCTATAAAATAGGGGTAGTTCGTTGTAAATTGTTTTGGATGACGTTCACAGCCGCTAAAGGCGACAATCAATGGCGGGACACGTGGTACAAAATATTATGGTGGAGTGGGTAGGGTGGGCGAAAGGACGAAAAGTAATTTCGTAAACACGGAACGTAGGAAAAATTTGAACAAGGGACCAGTGCGATTAAATCCACAAAGTCTACATGTATCTTAGCTGCCTGCTAGGAAAGTAAATCCCCATGGGTCAGTCCCTGGTACTTTGATTCCTTCCGGTGGACTTTGGATTCCCTGAGCTCTTGTTTCTTTCCCGGCAGTCCCCCGTGACAACTCGCTAGATCATAAAAGTCCGGGCACGGCCCGTCATAACCGAATAAACGACGGATTTTGGGTTTTTCGAAAAAAAGAGGAAGAAATACGAAGGAACACGCGAATTCAAAGGAAAAGGAATTTCTGTTCCTTCGGGCGATTCTTTTCGAGGCGGTTGCTCGGAGATATCGAAATTTTGAAATTTTTTTGACGCGGGCTTCACGAGAAAGCCCAAATCCTTTTTTACTGCCTACGATGAATTTGTATAAAAATCGGAAAAACGCAAAAAAAAATTTTGAAAATACTCTTTTTCAATTGCTATCGCTTACTGCTGTCAAAAAAAAAGTCCATGAATTATCATTAACTGGAACAGAAAATCAAAACGCACTCTTTCGCCGCAGGGAGCGCGCGTGTCGGTCAAGTGAGAAAGGGAAAAAAAGAAGAAAGCTGTGAAATGATAATAAATATAAATATACCGAAAATAAAAGAGAATCAATTCCAGGGATGAAAGTAAGAGAATTTATTCCAAGCACGTGCGTATATAAATAGGATGAGCGACTGGCGAGACAAATCTCAAAGATAAAACGACTCAAAGAAATCTGACTGACAGGAGTGAGAAAAAACAGATGGCGCTGATCCTCCTACAGGTGGACAAGGACGATTACCCAAAGAGTCCAAGTGAATCATTGATTGCATCCCTGGCAAAGTGAAGAACGGAATGAGGATTTCAAAGAAAATTAATCACATTCTCCGGCGTCACTTGACGTCTCGGTACAGATTCCGACAGTCAAGGGCGTCCCGACGGAAGTCAAAGTGTCTGTGAGGAGAAAAAGTCATTTCATTTCCCATTAGAGAGTTTGATAAAACGATTTGCCTCTCTGCCAAATACTTTTCGCGCCTAGCGACAGGAGGATCCGCCGAGGGCGTCGCGAGATATGAGAGATAAGAAAAATAATAATAATAAACAAGAGAAGGAAGAGCATACGAAGACCCTGAATTGGTGTTATGGGGGGGGGGGGGTACGAAAATATGGATAACTGATATAAAGGCTATATAATTCGTATCAGGACCCCATGACCCGGGAAAGAGTTCAAAGTGGATTTTCCTAAAATTCCCCCCAGGGTCAAAAGTCAAAGGGTGGATGAACCTGAATGCAAAGGTACGTCTCTAACCTTATAATATTTTAGCCTTTCCACCTGGCGTTTTAAAATTCCTCCAGTCTGGCGCTGATACGCTTTAACGTCCTACGTCTCCGTTTGGTTAATCAGCCACTGACGCTGCAGCTAGACCCACTCCCTGTGCACGTCGCTGAGCTTGCTCGGTGGCAGAACCGGAAATTTGTAAAAGTTCATTTACATGAATTAGATTTTACTCCTGTATGTTTGATACTACGTTTATTCGCTTCGTACACCCTTAACTAAAGGACTCCGCCACATCCAAAGGGTTAACCTAGTACTCGTTATCTGCTTATCTATGTTGCTGAACTTTCATGGGGCTGTAGGTCGAATTAAAGTTGAGCCAAGTGTCCAATGATGAGAATAACGGAGCAAACTAATAAAACGAAATTGGTACATGTATAATTATTGAATTTGTTAAGGGACGCACGGAGTATAGGTTGTTATCAGTAGACTGAATAAATACGTTATCAGACTATTGTACCAGTGGACGACTGGCTCCTGCCCCGAGAAGGAGATTTAGCGAAGCTGCAAAATGATTTATCCCAGTCCACCCACCCTCGATGGTTTTCTCCCAGGGAAATTGTTCCACCCTCCTGTCCTAAGCCAACCCTTGTTCTAATACTCAACAAAATATCATCACCAGTATCAGACAGAGATAAAGGGCGTAGAGTCCCGAGTCAATAATTTTAGTCGGCAAACAACCGCAAACGACCCCTACGGTGAGCCAGACATCTGGGAAAATGATCGTTCACTGAAAAGATCATAGTCCCCAAACAAACCCTAAACGAGAGAACAAGAGCCATAAGATGACTCAAATTTGAACAATGACAGACGAATTTTGCATTTGATAATTTTTGTTTTTTTTTTCTGGTAAAATTTTTCGTGACAAAAGTGCTTCTGTTTACTGTAAACAGAGACGAAGCTTGTGATATCAGAAAGAGATTATCAGTGGGGTTAAGAAATGTTAGGGGGGGTTGTAAGCCCCCTTGGGATGAGTCAGGTCGAGGATGAGGTCGAATCTAGAGCACATAGATTGTTCGATCTATCAATTGATCCATCCACGGATCGATCCATATATCTTTATGGGATGAAACGAAAGGAGCTCCCGTTTCAGTTAACTCCGGATGCTGCCTGAAGGATGAAAGAGAAAAAATAGAAAATAAAGAACAGACGATCAATTGCGAATGAAATTATGAGCAGACGAGTAGTTCGTAACTGGAGGTCGCTTTGGGGTCATTCAGTGGAATCCTCGGCCGATGGACCGATGGGGATGAGGTCGGATTTAGCTGAGAATCGCGTAAACGGACGGAAAAATTGGAGATGAAGAATGAAGATTTCGCGAAGGATTGATTCGACCAACTACTCTTTTTTTGATGTCAATCGATGACAATTGACATCGACAGACCTCGTTCTAACGGTCGTCTATTTTTTGATCCTTTAAAGTTTTTCCAAATTTCGTAAAAAAAATTTACCAGCACGACACGGATTTTGATAAGAAGTCGAAATAAGACCCTCCGACATGTACCGTATCGTCCTGGTCCAAGAGTCAAAAAGGAACCTTATCACCGATGATTCACCGATAACGTTGAAGAAGTAAGAAAGAAGAAAAGAAAAAATGGAGTAAAATATTAAAAAGACAAAGGATCATTAAGCGAGACAGAGACTCTGAGAAAACAAAGGAGCAAAATTTATAACCCAGCGTACTAATCAGTCCGACGTCGCGTCTCGTTAACGCGCAATGAATACAAATCGGGTCAAAAGCCATTTTCCTTATTTCTTATCAGCGCGAAACGGAAACGGCCAAAGATCTAGAAGGCACATTCATATACGATAATGGGCAAAATTAATTGCTACCAAAGTAACATAACAATGTATCTAAGCCACTGTGAATGATGAGCTCAGTCAGACCCACCGCAGTTGGACCGGACCCAGCCTTCGTCGGGATCCAAAGAGAAGCTCCAGAGGATTCTCAAAAAAAAAAAAAAAAACCCACCCCCTAACAACCAACGTCGATTCGTCTCTAATGAAACGAAGGGTTGAATTTTATTTCTTCCCTTGAATCTCTTCACTTTCTCCCACAGGCCAGTCCACTCGGATGATTCTCAACGAGATACTTACTTAGCGGCACCTCAACTGATCCTCCTGAGCCGTCCTCCTGTACCATCTGGAGCGTGGCGTTGCACGTGCACTTCAGCCCTCCCCTCCCCTCCCCCGCTTCTATCGATACAACCAACCCTGGAACACTGCGCATGCGCGCGCACGAGCTTTTATGCAGGAGCTTACATAGAACGTAACGACGACAACAAGTGCCTTGTACACTGGGGGAAACCGTCCATTCGCTCAAACTCCTCGAGAGCTTTGCTCGGCATAGGCCGGACGAAAGCTCCTACTCTCTGTAAATACACGTGAGAGTTAAGGGGGTGGGGGCGGGGGTGGGGGGAGGATTAAAGCTTACGTCCAACGAATTAGGCTGGGTCCAGGTAGCAAGAGCAGATACTGGATAATACGGTGTTCCGAAACAGACTCCATGGAAGCTTGCAGCTTTCATAGAGATCGCCCGTAGGTCTTTACCTGGCTGCTAGAGAATATCGGGTCTGCTTAGACTGCAGTAGATTTCGTGCTTGGAAAGCACGGACTTTATTACACGTTCTCGTCCAGGGCTGATCGGTCTGATATATCTCGGAGGTCTTTGTTGACCTTCGACACAACGTAAAGCTCCGTGCACACCGAACTCTACGTCGAAGCGTAATCGAGAGTTCATAAAGCATCAGGAATCACTCATGCGACAGGTAGTTTTTGTTAAATTTTTTTACGTATTTATAGAGCCGTGCTTTAACGCGTATTATATAGAAGAGAGAGAGAGAGAGAGGGAGAGCTTTTGGAAATTGAAAAGTAAGTAAGCTTAATGATAATAATAAACGCGTCAGAGAGCTTTTTCATTTACAGCCAGCCTACCTCGCATTGTTATATTTCATCATATTCAGCTCGACGTTCGTGTAGAGTATTGTCCTCGATTTGAAGGATGACATAAAAAGAATAAATTTTAAAAAATATTGAAAATTTAAAAAAAAAGCATATAACAATTGTTTTTCAAATTCTTATCGAATTATTCTCGTACGCTAATGATATTTGCCAAACGATCGTATACTTCTGTAACGAGCTAAGGTGTACGGTACTGCCAAGTATTTATTCATTCGATAACTGTGCATTATTGTGATTATATATGTAATATATAGATATATCGATTGAAGCCAAGGTAAGATTAAGTAAGCAAGCTAGCACCCTGGAAAAAAAAAATTTCTTCCGTAAGTCCAGCTCCCGTTCAAGTCTACACCGGGCCAGTCGCAGATATAAAAAATAAAATTTCTACCAGGGTGGCTAACTTTAGTATTTTTTTTTTTTTTTTTGTTATCATCTCACGTATTTACCAGTAAATATATAAGCTGATAAAGGTGCTGCGTTGCCATTCGTGAAAATTGCTACTTTCAAAGATGGCGTCGGCCATCAGGGGTACGAATGTGGTAAAGTCGACTATGCTCCATTAAAGAATGAATTCTCAGATGGTTAGAGAGCATCTGGACCATCCACGCAATACGCTTCCAGGCTTCGCCGTCTTCTCCAAGAGTGTCTTTATCAGCTTCTGCTAAAGTCACGGCCTCACGGCTGGCAATGCGGTGCAGTTTCGTTAACAAGATCGTACAAGGCTACTCGGACTTCTTCGACCTGCGAAACGGCGTCGCGTGACGTCATAACCGTGACTGCAGAAGCAAACTGCTTTCCGTCATATGAAACTAGCGTAACGCTCGAACCGGAACTTCCGGCAGCTACTCGTCAGAAGGTAAAAATGTCCTACGATCGATAAACAAAGTAACGCGATAACCGGCAAAAATTGCGATAAACCCGTATAGTTACAAGCTACGTGTACCAGTGATACCAACTTACTGCATAAAAAAAAAATCTAGAGACAGGAGTAGACTGTATAAGATCCTTGAGGGAATAATGACGTCAGAGCAACTCTAGTAACGAAGTACTCGAAAAAAAAAAAAAATCCTGCCAGCATTCACTACATGCGTACAGTACGTGATAACCACACGAGCTACCAAAAGAACGTATAGAGAAGGTAGAGAGAGAGAGAAAGAGGGAGGGGAAAGAGAAAGAGAAATGGGGGGGAAGGGAGAGGAAAGATAAGAGGGGGAGGGAGAGAGAAAGAGTAAAGCCCAGTATCAATTCAGATCTCAACTTTTCGAATCTATAGACCGAAGACAGTCTATTGTCACGGCTTAGAATCACATCGAGAATAATAATGGTTTGCGTTTAAGCTCTTCCCCTCCTCTACCCCCCCACCCTCCCCCCACCACCATCTCATCCCTCGTCTGCTCATTCGGCCCCTTACAGTCTGTTCGAAGGGCATTTTCATTGGCGAGACTGAATTTGAAGCTCCGTATACACGTTATACGGGGCAGTTATGAGAATTTTCCGTCGCCGGAATCGATAGTTTCGCCGCATAGAAATGCGTTGGTCTATACATATATATATGCAGGAATTTGTCTAGTTAAGTGAACGTCTTCTTTTTTGACACTTCGAGTCTGGTCATTTATGCTGGGTAAGTTGGTATTGATTATCCCCAGGAAAACTCAGCAGACGATCCCTGCATCTATAGCCGTTGGTACAGCGACGGAACGCTTGCCTAGCTAGACAATTTGTTACTTCCTTATCACTTGCCGACTCACTCCCCCCTCCCCCACCGCATTCAATCTCCTCTCTCTCTCTTTCGCTGTCTCTTATTCTCTCCTTCGTATAGACTATACTCGCTCTCTATCTTTCACTCTGCCACACGCTTCGCTATCAAAGTGACTAGCGTCAACGTTCGGGGGCATCCTACGATCGCGCGTTATCTGCATCCAGTGAAAGATTCGAGAGTGACTCTGATTAAGTGTCAAAGATGACATTAAAGTAACGTCAAGTCGTTTGAATGAACAAATAATGGATTTTCATTTTTTTTATATAAAATTCAAAGAATCCTATGAGTGACATAGAGGTTTGGTAATTATTTATTCGTCGTAAATTTCGGACTGAATTATTAATGTGAGAAAATGTTGTATTTTTTGTTAATTGATAAAATTACGTTGCTTAATGACATTTGTAGAAAAAGTTAAATATCGCTTGGAATGGAATTGAAATGAGGCAGCTAGTCGAGGCTGTCGCTACTACGAAAGATTTTTCCTCCGCAATGCCATATGACGAGAGAAAGAGAGAGAGAGAGAGAGAGAGTATAAGTACAGAGAGAATGAGAGAGAGAGAGAGAGAATCTCTACTACATATATCGACCCACTCGTGCGGCGAATGCACCGAGATTACTCTTGATAAGTATTCATTCTCGAGACCAGCTGACACGTTGTATGAATGAAAATTTATGAATCGAGCAGATCCTTTCTGTGTGGAAAAAGTAATTTTTCAAATCCAAAAGCAAAAATTTTCTTGAAGAATTTCAAGGTGGCTCTGCAGTATACATATAGATACTGGAGTATATCCGCTGCGTGTCTCTTTACATTGACAAGGAACCAGGGAACAATTTTCAGTATATTTTCATCCTGGGTCCTGATAAGGTCCCAAGTACCAAGAGTCTCGATCCAAACGATAAGCTGCCAAATAATAATAAAATAAACGTGAAAACTTGGAGATTGAACGCGACAGTTTGGGACCTCAAGTGCCGGCAGTTCCAGCAGCAATTCCAGCTGAACAGCTGGTACCAATTTTTCATAACGAAAAAGTATACAAAGATCCGACCCGCAGCTGGATCCTAAGTCTCAGGATACTTTGGTTATATTATTTTACGGCTTTGCGGTTATCTTCCGGTTATCTCGATCTGGGTGCAGTACTGGACACTTGTTGAGAATCTGAGATAACTTATCTGAAGGATGTGGTCGTTAGGTCGACCCAAGAACGAGCTTGTCCTTCGTCCCGAAGATCGGTTCAAGGGTGTAATGGAAACACGGGGTACCAAGGATACCAGACAGTGGAACAGGGTAAAATTAAGGACTGAGATCGATAATGATCGATAACTTTTTTTTTCGACTCGGAACGACCCTTTGGACGTGAACGAAGAAACATGACATCCCCGATAAGGATTTATTAATGTCCGTATCGATGTATCGTGACTCGAGGGTCCTTGGGACGACGGGGAGGACGGGAACGTAATCCAGGATCTATGGCCAGACTGATAACTCTCGATATATTCCAGGAATTCTGGACACCCCCAACTTTCCTACAGTAACCACTCAATCCCTTCTAGGACTTCGATTGGGATGGAACATGAGAGTATTTCTGTCTGAGGTTGCCTTTGTGTCCAGACAAAAGCTCACAGAGAATAAAAAGCCGAAGAGCTTCGGAAATGAGACGGGTGCGAGGGATTCTGGAATCTGGAAAGATCAAAGGAACTTGCGTCAAAGATACTCTACTCGAGGACTGATGTCTTATCGGTAACGAAGTAGATAAGAGAGGACGCTGACAAGGGTAGTGGAAAGTATTTTTGATATTGAAGATGCCTGTGACTTGGTCCAGGGTGCTGATGTAATCTTGCCGATTCGCACGGACGGGATAACAGCGGATAACGAATGATCGTCGAAATGAGTGGATGAGATCAAGGAGGATCGAAAATCGGTAGCCGATCAAGATCTACGACTGAGGTTCATCGGGTCGAACCTGGTGAAAATCGGCTTCCGTGATTTATGGTAATCCCAGTTCTGATCGCGAACGTAGGATTTGCTCGTAAACGTCATCGGGAGCGTCTGGCTCCTGTCGCTGAGGGATGCATCGTCATGGGAATCCGAATGCACTCGGTGCAGCCGGTGCAGCTGCACTCAGGCTCCAAGAGCCTTTAAGATTTACCTTGGTAAATCCATTGAATCCCCTTAGAACGTAATAACGTAAATTGAAATAAGAATCGTCGTACGAATGAAATCCGCCTTTCTGTATTCAACGCGAAAACAAATTGGCTAAACGTTATTTGACATTTGACCTTTTTCTTTTATTAAACTACATTAGATATTCCACGAGCGAATCTAACGAAGGTAAAGCATCGGGCGTTCCCCAAACAATTATAATTTCTCTCGCGTTCCGTAAAGTGATCGTAATGTACGTACTGTTCGTAAATTCGCCTGCAGCGAGTCTTTCGCAGTGTTTTTAATTGGGGTTGTCCGCCATTAAATCCCCCTCTTATCACCCACAAATATCTGATGTCCTTTGACCCCTCAACGCTTATGGACAGACCACCGTTGAATTTCCCGGTCTCTCGTAACCTCCAAGTAACCTCCCACTGAGAAACAAACATAACGCAACTATCGTAGGCATCGATTAGAACGTAAAATGGAATTTTCCACGTATGATAATTTCCAATGGGAAAATTCAGTGGATCGTTCGCTGGTCGCATGTGCGACCAAGGGTACGTCGCAGTTGTATACGCGGCATGAAAGATTCATTATAAAATGCGAAGCCTCGAAAAGAAATGACCTGAGGCGATACATAGTGCGAGCAAAGGCCAGAAGGTCAATCGTCATCGTACAGAGTCTAGTCGATCCATAGATTCTCTATCCGTCGACACAGCCTGTAAATCTCTCGGGGTGGCTATGTAAGGTGGTATGAGATCACGTAGTGAACTCAGCCGGCTCCACCAAGGATGCGAGGGATCAGCCTGGGACGGCCGGGCAGGCAGCCGTCTTGTTTATGGCGAACGAACCGATTGAAATTATCATAAGTAATGTGACTATAGCGTTAGGTTGGGTTCCTCGCGGCTTATA
Organism: Calameuta pygmaea; assembly: GCA_031762395.1. Lineage (NCBI taxonomy): Eukaryota > Metazoa > Arthropoda > Insecta > Hymenoptera > Cephidae > Calameuta > Calameuta pygmaea. Next base: position 511,187 of record JASANN010000521.1, on the reverse strand, counting down.
AATATAATGCACTACGCAGAGCGACGCGCCGCTGGTGCATACCAGGTAATAATAAGAAAGACTCGATCGTATAATTACGTATCTGGCTTACGAAGGCGGGACACATCCGTTGCAGCAGCCGTCGGGCCGTGGCCGCGTCGACCGGGCGTCGTACTAACGTAGAAGCACAGCCACGAGAGACTTCGGTCGCCTTCGACTATCCTCGATCAAGTTCGGGACCGATCGTAGGGATTGAGCGTGCAGGGCCTCATGGCGCGTTTTTACGAAGCGTCCTAGAAGTTTCAATCTGACTGGTCGGTTGGGCGAAGGAAAGTGAGGATAAGAAAAATTGATGAACCTGGACAACGACGTGTGAAGATCCCTTGAGGCAGGTCAAGGCTCGGCTGGGGCTCAAAGACGTTCATCCAGAAGGCGCTGATCATTTCGCGTGGGTGGACCAGATGACTGGGGGGGAGACTGAATGGGGCGACTGGCCTGGTTGAGAGAGCGACGCGAGGACTCGTCGGCTGGAAAGGACGAGACGTCTTGCGATGACAGGACCGCACGGAGAGTGGATGCTGCTGGTATACAAATAGCAAGGAGGGAGGATGTCCTGTTAGGATCAGGATGTCAGGTCTGGACCAATGGACCAGTCCCTCGTCAGGGTCCTCCGCGTAGTCGGCGATAGAATACAAATGACGTTGTTAACATATCATTGGTCGAGAGTCCTATCGCGCATTATGTCGCAACAAAGCTCAGAGTAGGAGATGATATCGGTCTTGGTCCATGGCATCCGGGAATCCTTAGGGATGCTGTGATCAGTTGAGTCAAACCTCGCTCCGCGCATCTCGACTTCGTTCGCTACGTCGTAGCCACCCACGTCCATGATCCATGACGTGGAACTTTGAAGGCAACAAGCTCAACCCGCGATATTGGCTGCAATAACTTAGAAACTCTGCCCTTAGGAGTTAGCTCAGACAAGAACCCAGTGGGACCGTACACGTGTATCCCTATATAGTTCGTTGCTCTTACCAGACGTATATTGGTAGACAGCAACCAGTAGCCGTAGAACATGCTGCCAGTATAGCTCGTGCATTGTGGGGATATTACGTCGCCCCATAAAGATCCGTGGCACCCCCGTATTCGTAATATTTTTTATGGGGGGCAAAGCTTGGATTAACTTTGGATCAACAATATCAAGCGTCTGCATCCCTGCGAGGAGAAAGTCTAGACCGATCCTGGTGCATCCCCCTACTTGTACCTGTCTTGTTCCAAGCCCGGCTAGAAGTGGGGGGAGGGGGGGGCGAAAAATGTAAATCCCACGAGACTGGCGCGCTACGTGGAGTCTGATAAATTTGATAAGGAAAAAAGCCAGGTGAAAAAATTTTGAAAATTTTACGTCCCACGCTTCGAAAAAAAAAATCCAACCAACTCGTAACCGAGCAGATCCATATTTTTGGTTATGGAAAATTTGAGGGTACCGCAGGGGTATCCTGAACGGGACGTCGTGCGGACGAGACGAACGGGACCGACGATAGAATCCAGAAGGCCAAAGGCAGAAGGATAATAATTTACGTTCAGTGAACCTTCGCGCGGTGGCTTCTGCCTGTGGCGTCTAACTTGCATCGCCGAGGGAAAAAGGAAAACTCAAAAAATTCTAACGAGCCGTAATGAGTTGTTGTTACACGAGCTGGAACGTTTGATTGATGCTCGCCGATCGGTCAGCGGTTCTCATTAATTCGTCGATTAAATTGTCACGCGTATGAGACGTCTGTATGTGGTTGAAGGGAAAGTGTGTTTTTTTTTTCTTTTTCCAATACCGAAGACATACTCGATGACGTAAGACAAGGACTGTGAATTAATTGCACTTTTTATTTCAGGTTAACGTACTTATTATTATTATTTTTATTTCTTCCTCGAGATACGGACAGCCTCCACCCTCGAATGGATATCGCCGATATTCGACCTCCACGAAGAATGGACATCTTGAGATAAGAAAAAATTATGAGGGTCGATAAAAAAAAATGTTTGACCTTTTCACCCCGACAAGATATCCAATTCCCATTAATCGTACACGTATCTACGTACTTGACTGAATAAATTCATAGGCTATCTGTTGCTTCGATTATCGCTTTGGCAAAATGTCAAGAGCACCGAGGACAGGGGGGAGGGGGTTGTCTGTTGAAGGAGGAGGAAAAAAAATCATTGTTAAACCAATTAACCCAAGCGAAATGAATCTGTGCAAAATGGCGCATCTGCTCCGATGCCAATTGTTCCTCCGATAAATATTCGACGGGCAACTAGCCGACAGTAGGAACGGGTGGCAAAATTCGAGAGCGTCAATCGACCGTGAATAGCTCGAGCTATCGAACCTCCCTCAATTACTCTCGTTCATTAATCTTCGACTCCGCTCCAATCGCGTTACGCTGTACGATACGAACGAAAAAAAAAAAGAAAAATTTTATCAAATAAAATATTTTGTCAATACTTCTCCATTAGACATTTTAATGTCAAAAGTAGCAAAATTCGAAATCCATGGATATACACGTGTTTTTCATTTTTCACCGAAAACAAAAAAACCGTATCTGATTCTCCAATTCGATCCCATCCACGTCTTATGAAAGTCTAATGGAACGCATGTTTTTCCCATACATACAAAAATCGATCCTATCATTGTTATGAATATGAATGCGCACTTCGACAATGCGAATAATTCCTTCGGATCTGCAAAATGGTCGTACAATTTTCATCCAACTCACGTCACCGGCACGAACAATAATTAAATCGTCCAATTTTCCTCGAAAGAGCGTACACCATTTTAGCGTAGAAGATTTCAATACGCAGTAACTTCAAAGCACCATAGTTATCCGGCTGAACAAACCGTTCTTGATTGCCCGCGCTGCCCGTGCGAACTCGTTAAAGCTTTCGCATGGACAACGAAGACTTTCGTCAACTTTGTAGCGTCGCGCTCGTCACGTTCCACAGGGATACCAAACTAACCTGACCAAGCAGACGGTATTAAATAACCAGATGGCAATAAATGCCTAAGTCCGTAGAAAATTTTGAAATCCTTTTTCATTGCTTATAAAAAAAAAAAATTATTTGTCACGGGCTGTACAGCCACGTAAAAAAAACCACATAAAATAATGCTGCGGCCTGTGTCATATAGAAAGCGTACGTGTCGGGGGTTGAAACAAGGGTCGTTATGTGAATTCATATGCCTAAGGGTCCCTGCTATCAGTGATTTAGATAAAGGAGAATCGATTACCAACGAATCGCAAAAGCTCGCTCGTAAGTATAAGTAGAAGGATGAGCTCGTGTTGGCAGCCCTTGCGTGTTGACCTTGGAATGGTCGCGCAAGTTTGTTCTGCATTTGAAAAGCATTAAATTGGACCCCGACATTCCCCATACGGCTAAAAGGGTTAAGGAGCTTTTTTAATTATTCCAAAAAAAAAGTCGCTGTCGATAGAAACATATATATATCTGTATATTCCTGTATGAGACTGGTATCTGAAGATATAAACTGGATTCGGAGTATCGTGGCGTTCCGGCATTAAAGAGCCGCCATTTATGGGCGATTTGTCGCCAAATAGAAACTAACCGCCTTCCAGCATCCTGCAAATGGATGTACCATACGACTCGTGACACATTTGCAGAGCGATAACAGAGAAGCCGGTCGATTTTCAGATATTTCGGGGAATTCATTAAAATTGTGCGTTTCGGGTAAAGCGGATAGTTTGGTTGCGTAGCAGAAAAAAAAATTTAAACGGTTTCCCTATAAACAGTGGCACTGCGGGCAGCTTGCGTCGTCGTTAGGGACATGCTTGATTTCTAAGCAGGTGGTTCATGACGAATGAGAGAGAGAGACATAGGAAAGGAGAGACCTGGAGTCACACGTGTCGAAAGAAAGACAAGAATTAGAATTATTGTTAGAATATTATTTCAATAATTATAACGTATAATATGCGCGAGTGACAAAGCATAAATTAGTATTCCATAGATCGCGCAACTTCGACACGTCCCGACTGACTGCAAATCACCAACTGATCACTTATTGTCGAACACTCAGATTCGCCCAATACGTTCGATTCGTCGCCGCGAAATTTACCTGTGGTTGAATCGACTAGACGTTAAACGTCCCACGTGGACTGCGTCGCTTTAGCCAACTGAACAACGAAAAACTGATTGGATTGTTGATCCTGAGACAAAAGTGAGCAATAGCCAGCATTTCATGTGAGAATCTTATTGCTTTCGTTTCGTAACCCAGGCAGGACCCTCCCCAAGCCTGCATATCGGACAGAAATTACTCGAGCATTGTCTATGATAATTCACAAAGCTAATTAAGAGCGAGTAGTGTGTCCATCTCCCCAGACAGATAAAAAGAGTGATAGGTATAATTACGGCATTAAAGAAATGAGTATCCAAATTACTTGTATATTCTCCTGTGGACGATGTGACCGGCTTTAGTTGCCTCGAAGCAAAGTTTTCCCCTGGTAGACACGAGCGGCCATTTTGTAGAGCCAGAGGTTGAACGCAGACGTAAACAAGGCTGAGAATTAATACGACGAGTCTGGACGGCTAAAGCCGTAGAGCGTTCGGTATCGCGTGGCAGGAGACGATTCGTAATATATCCGGAGAATAATCCACGGGCGTTCTACAAACGTTTTACGAACACACTCCGAGAGTTCGGAGTTTCCGAACACGTGATTGGCTATTAGTAAATTAGCTTTGCGCTGGGTTCGAGCGCGTCGCGGCAGAGGGAGCCAGGAGCGCTGCGCCATTACAATTCACGCTAGTGGATCGTCAGTCGAGCCCCGCTGGCTACGTTTCACGCAAGTAAATAAGAGATCGAATCGAATTAAAAGTAATCGTGGATCCTGTAGGCACGGGGACGTCCTTTTACGGTGGATAATATGGCAATTAGATAATGCTCGTGTGATAAGACTCGACAAAACTGTACGTGGCGTCATCGATGGTGGTCCTCGCGCATACAAATCCTCATTAGCGCTATACCGGAAAAGAAGGCCGATTAGCATTGTGTGTGGCGACGTTTGCGACGTTCGGTATGCAACGCCGATTTATTCGTGATTTTATTCTTTATAGAAGGTATCGACGTTATAAAAAATTACGTTTCAAATGACTGCGCAGCCACGTAAGAACTACACGAATTCATCCTCAAGGTTGATGCTAACGTTTCTGTTGTTGTTTATGACAATTACGTTATTGATCTTACCGATCACGAACTTTGTATGGCGGTTCGATTACCTTCGACGACGGAAGACGACGTTTGGTTATCGCTCGATGAGTATTTCGTAATGTTATCTACTGCAATGATGTTGTATTAGGATGGACAGGGTTGAGTTGTGGGAGACGATAATTCGATGGGTCGTTATTACAGCGAAGGATGAATAAGTCGAGTTATCGTTCGAAGCGCCGTGAGACGAGACGGAATCGAATGGAGGGCGAGGACGGGATAAGAGACGAAGAGGCAAAAGACGCGAGCGGAGAAAATTACGTAAGGTTGTTGGAAAAAAAAAAGAAAGTAAATTATTCAGACAGATAATCCGACGTCGGAGGTAATTTGTAAAAGTGTCATCAGACACGAGGAAATATAATTAACGCGTTTAAATAATTAGCGCCTGCCAGACTGAAAATGTCTGTAAACTGATGAAATTAAGATTTCTCACCGTCCTTCCTCTGGCTTTCACTGCTTTTTTTTTCCCTCCCCCCCTTGTTTCTCTAGTTCAATTATTCGTTAGTGTCACTTCCTTCGTTCGCCAGTCTCTCTCGCCAAGAATTATCTCGACGATCTTAAAGGATTCTTCGAGTTGCCAAAAGAAACGATAAACGACGGAGAAGATATTGAAAAAATTAGAAAAATGGTGTCTCGGACGTCAAAACAAAAATGGCAAACTTTTTAGCGAAAACACTTTGTGAAGGCAGTTTATCGCAATAAAAGCGTACAGCGATTTATCCATAGAGAATTTAGAGCCGATGAACTACGACGACTGGATCCAGTGGCAATAAATCAATATATATATACATTGTTTATAACAAGCGAAGGATAATGATCTATCGCCTTCTCGATATAATGAATCGATTTATATACGAAGGATCCAATGATCGTATCACGTGTCCCTAGTTCTAAATGTCCAAACAGAAGCAATCACGCAGCCACGCACGTTTGCCAACCGTACGAGCAGCAGCCGTACGTATGCAGCCCAGGAAGCTGATTTTACAGATGAGTTTCCTTCTTCGGCTATCTTAATTATTTACTTGTACACATAGCACGGGAGTAATTCGGATCTTGTTAATTGACCGGCATGAAAATTGAGCCTTTTACGAATACACATACATACACGCCCAAAAGGATCTACATAAAAATCACATATAGCGCTGTAAATTTATGTACAATATGAAAAGCACCCTTTTGCCAGCTAAGGGTGCTCGACCCGAATTTCACGTTTTCATACGGTATCGGGGTCAACACGTGGCCCCGAAAACTGCGAAAATTCTGTTTGGAGGCCTAATTAACCGCGGTGGTACGTCGAGGGTAGTTATACGCCCGCGATCCCTTCCCCCCCTCCTCCCCCCTATACACGCTAAAAGAAAAGAGCCAGAGGGTAGACGGTATTAGTCAACATTCAGTGGGTCCGAAATTCTCATTAAGCACAAAGTACGATTTTTCAAGGGTAAAGCTTTGGGAGGCGGAGCAGCGATCATCGCGGTGAGTATAAATCGTCTCTGCGAGGGGTTGGTTTATCGTATGACAAATTAATTCGTGGTTCGTGCGAAACAGAGAGAGAGAGAGAGAGAAGAAGAAAAATGATCAAAAGAAAAAAAAGAAGGAAGTGAAGAGTGACGGGGGGAATGAAAACCAAATGGAAATAGGGGGTGGCTGAGAGGATCCGGACGCAGAAGAAGGGATGGACATTACGTGATACGAATGCATTATTCAAAAACGACTGATTGAGGTATTACTGCAGTTGTGACGCTGAATACGTGCAACCCCCGTGATTCGTTAGAGGGTGCAAAAATTCTAAGGGTCATTTTAAATGCTGGACATTCAAGAGACCCATATATCCTGTCTGCATGTGCTTTTTACTCGTTCCCTCGGGATTATTTGTAAGCGCGTGAAAACGTACCTGGAATATCAACGCGAACGACGTTTCCCGGCGAGGGGCGACGGAGATAGAGACACAGCGGCAGAGAAAGAGAGAGAGAGAGAGAGAGAGAGAGACTAATTGTAAGTAAAGTTAGTCTAGCGAGAGAAGAAACGTTATAGGATTTTGACTGGCTGCTTCCACCGTGTTTTAGTTCCCTTTGCGAAACAGCGTCCAATTAATTTCGTCAGTTTCGTTATACCGACGTGCTTCGACGGAGAGCTCGGCGTCGGCTTCCGTCGCGGTGCTTGACGTAACAAACGAACCAGGAGACACTCATAGAGTTACGACAATTCGAACAAACAGGATGCGTCTTCAAAGTGAACTTTTTACTTTTACAAATATGAAACAGTCCTCAGACAAGCTTGAGCAGAAGCTCCAAACGAAGTGGGACAAATTGTCCTAGTAGAAGTGTTTTATACCTGCTTCCCCCTCTCCGACCGCCATCTACCCTCTTGAGGTACCAAGAAAAACTAACCTCGGCCGTTTGTTTTGACTGGCCTCGTAATTCCCGGAATGGATGACGCAGTCGCGAATCAAAACAAAATGACTGCGACCGTACATCTCTAACAGTGCACTAGTTTAACGAAACAATCCTGTTTTCATTGGAAAGCCATTAATCGTGTTTTAAGAGAATTATGGGTCTGTGGAAGCGGGAGGAGAGGGGAGGAGTACACGGGACGCAGGAGTAAATGGACGATCGATACAAAGTACACAGGATCGGGATTAGTACCAATCTGGGCGCACGTGTACATGGTATGTGTTAATCGGGTATGCATTAATTGATCCAGGCAATAACTATCAATTAACGTCGAATGGTCACAATAGCCGCTGTCGTAATTTTTCTCTCTCTCTCTCTCTCTCTCTCTCTCTCTCTCTCTCTCTCTCTCTCTCTCTCTCTCTCTCTCTCTCTCTCTCTCTTACTCTTCTTTATCTATGACTCTTTCATCCTCGACTCTACACGTGACCATAGAGTTTAATATGCGCGCGCACGCGCACACGTAGTCTTTGCGAGTTAAACAATTTTACGTCATTTGACAAACGGACGTGATTACTAAATACAAAATTAACGAGCACGGTACGGGTTTACGTGAAAGTCAGAAATATAAAGTCAGCGTTAAATATCCAAGGTAAAGCTTTTGTCAGCTTTTACATTTTCCTTATGAATATCGCGAAGAGGTATCGCAATAGCTTGAGAGCACTGAAAATAACCCGCCCACTTCCTGGCAGCCCCTTCATTTTTATTCTACCCCCATTCGCGTCTTAAAGTGGCCATGTACTTACTGAGCGGAGAGACAGAAGATATATACATATATATAGTTACATTTTTTATTATATATATATGTGTATATATATAAATCCTGGGCTACGAGCTGCAGCCTGATGGACGCGGTCCATTACGGAAAAGTAAGCGGTAGGATGGCGCGAAATATAAAAATGGCTACCGGGACGGCAAAGCCTGGAAGGACTGTCCGTCAGGATGGAAGGAAAATGCCGGATGACACTTCCGGAACGTTTTGCTCGACTAAGATCCCGGATTCTCGTACTTGTCCCTGAGTGATGGGCGATACCTTTTTGTTCTCGAAGGAATAAAGAAAAAGTCAAATGGTCCCGGTAATTTAGAAAGGATCGAACTCGGGGAAAATATGGGATTGTTCCTGTACGAGGTGTCGATACGTGTAACGTTTCAGCTGTGAATTCCGAAATTGTTTTTTTGATCGCGTAAAAAATACGATTTACGTAATAAAATCGAACGCAGTAAATAGATTTTTCTGAAAGTAAAATGAAGATCATTGTTTACGTTCTGGACCATCCTTGAAAATTATATATATATTATATATGCCCATTTTCGTACGTGGAACCTTATATATTTTATATACGTAATTTATGTACCGACAAGCAGATACTCGAACGAGTCCTCGAAGATAGTCCCAAGGACACCCTGAGGGACTCGCGTGTTACGTGGTGTCCTTATCAATGAAAAAAAAAATCAAGTGATAACCGCGAATCAAGAATAAGCTTTGTATAGATTTAAAAAAAGGACCGTGAAGAAGATTACGTGAAATCAAATCAAAGTGAAAAAAAAACTTTTTGCAGTTTTCTACCATACCGACATATCTAAAGATACGCAGCATCCGTCCCGTTTTGGTCCCGGCAGTCCTTTTTGACTTCCGAGGTCCTCGTCTAAAACCTTCAGATTCCCTGGTCCCTCGGCACCGCACGAGAGTTCCAAATTAAGTCACATGGGACAATAGGGAAGTAAAATCACAATAAATTTAACCTACCACCGCCCTCGGTCTACTCTTCGCGAAGAGCGTATAGCCCAACTTGCAAGATCAGAGCCACAAGACAAGAATCCCTTAACTTTTCGCATAAGCCAGTCCCGAGTAACTACAAAGTTATTCGCGAAAAATTCACCATCAGAAGTTAGCTGGTCCCATTCCTATGATAAAACCACCTACGGATGATATCTTTGTCACGAGTGACCCTATAAATATCCATGATCCTAAATTACATTGAAAAAAAAAAGAATGTTTTTTTCCTGCCAAATTCAAATATACGTGTATCCAACCAACATCCATAGTACATTCGCGCTAACTTTTTAGACGATCAATAAACACGCTGTACCCTTTAAACTTGTAAAAAGTTATTGTTAACAAGGTCTTAAGCAACCGATAAACTGGCTTATCAGCGGTGACGAACGCTCAAGTTATTTTTTTTTTGTATTTACGTGCTAAACTACTTTTCGAATAAGTTATCACTCGCCATCACACCTACTACGATCGACACTACTACTATTTCTATTATCGTTACTACTATTGTTACAGCTGCGATACAGTCTCGAGTATTCCCTACTACACTTGTCTCTGCCACACACATTCGCCACGATATTCGACTTACTGCAGTCAACAGTTTCGAGAGCGAGAGCTTATCACAACCTGTAACATTCATTAGCAGCATGTTTGTACGATATACTCGATACCCACTGATAAGAAGTATCATTCAATCATTATTGCAATCGTTTAATTACTTATCCAATATAGAAACAAAGATATCATGAATGCTTGAAATATTCTTTGCGAATCAAATTACAAAGTTACGACGAATTCGTTGTAACTTTGTCAAAAAAAAAAAAAAAAATTGCCCGCGGTAAGCGACGCGATTACGAGAAGAGATTTCGAGTAGCGGGAAGAGAAAAAGAAAGATAAAGTCAAGAGAAAGCCGTAAGAACCAGGCGCGAGCGAGATGGAAGAAATGAAAAAGAAAAAAAAAAAAACTGTACTTTTCTTCTGTTTCACATAAGTTCATTCATATCAGCGGGAATAAAAATATAGGACGTGCGAGCAAAAAATTTTACGACTAGAAGTCGTAAACGTCAAATGCAACGATAGCTACGAGAGTGACAGGTAGGTAAACAAAGAGGAGCACGTGGTCTCTGACAGATATATATATATATATATGTATACATGCGTATATTATTTGATCGAATAATTTCTCTTCAGCTTTTACACGAAATCACAGCTGTCAACTCTGATATCTTAATTCTTACGGATCGATCCGTCTCTCTCTCTCTCTCTCTCTCGCAAAAAAAAAATTACGTACCGTTAGCTATCGCAATTTTCTTTCGGACGCACTCGAGTCGCGTAACGTCGAGACGCGTGTAAACACTGCGCGTGAAAAAAACAAAAGTTCATTCCAGTGTAAATTGCAGATAACGATATAGTATATCTGACACAAGTACCTGCTATCGTAAGTTTCGATAGCCGAGAAATAATATTTCTTTAAGTGCTTAAATTTTTTTTTCTTATCTCTTTCTCTTCCCAGCTCCAGTATTAAGCCTGTACCAATCAATGTCACCGAGTGCCCAGAGAAGAGAGTTAAAGGAACGCATATCTAACACAATTCCTTATCACTGTTGTTGGGTCTTATATAAGTCACGTATAATCAGTGAACGAAACGCGCAGCAAGTTACTTTTACACTGTTTGCCGATTAGATCCAGAAAATTTTTTTAAGTCACGTTATTTACTTTCAATCTGGAAATTCATGAAAAGCTGACAGTTCGTACGACCTGAGACCTTCCAGGTAAGTAAATAAGGTGACGTTAAGTTTCCCGCGAATGACACGAGTCGCTTTCGAATGTGACGAGATGCATGAAATTCACGGAAACGACCAGCAGCGCCGCACTGCGGCGAAGTACGAATTTACTTACACGTTAAAAAAGCGTCTCCAAGTGACGTAACGGCGATACGAGTGAAGTTAGCCGCGAGATGTCTTCGACCTGACGGAACAGAATCTAAGAACGAAGTAAAGAAGCAAAGACAGGAACAGTCAGTGAAAAGTGTCGCCGATTGGAGATACAGCCATAGGGAAATGAAGGAACAAGGAAAAGGAGCGGATCCTAAATACGTATACGTCGAGATAGAACGAGAAGTCTAAATGTTCCAGATGTTCCAGAAGTTCCGGAACGCGTGGATCAAAGTGGAACTCGGACTGCAATGTAAATCGCACAAAGTGTCGCTGTATTTGTAAGTGCCGTATTTACGTATTACCTTAGGACAGGTATTCGACTGAAGTTTCAAGTAACGGATTTCAGCATTGTGAACGTAGCCTAAGGATAGGCATACGACTGTCAGCTGCGATCAATAACGATAAAGCGTAAATTAGGTGACGTAGTTATTTTACAATGAAAAAAAAAATATATATATATATTTTCAAAAGTCGAGCAATTGTCAATCGTGCGTGTAATCATATGACATGATCAAACATAAATATAACAAATAAAAGTCTGCTCGTAATCCTCGATTACCCAAGAGCCAGCGTAGATTTCTGTTTAAGATTTCTATGATCGATCGATAAGTGAATCGTGAAAAATCATTGTGACGTCACGGTTATCGCACTGGCATATATGTATACACGCGCACAGATCCATGATTATCAGACGTACAACTTCCGCATGGAGCACCGTCGTTTAGACACTTGAGTGTCTCTTATCGTGACAAGTGGTATCATCGGACACGATTTTTGTAGGCTTAAGGCCGAATTCACTCGACTTCTGTGCACTGTGTACACATGATCGCTAAGATCGATACCGATCGATACGAGAACCGAGGGGCGATCGATACACGGTAAGGTGGATGGCCTAGTCCTCGGCCATGCATCAGTAATGGTGAGTTGTGTTATAATACTATAGATTTTGCTATAGTCAAAGCACACACTGATACACGGCCGATAATTGAGCCATCCGCCCTGCCTGCTACCACCTATGACGCAGTCGTCCGAATTCTTTGATAATATCGAACCTTGTGGATTAAAATTAAATGATAATAATAATAACAGCACTGGCCGTTAAACGAGGTCAAATGCTAATGGATGACCTCTCGATAAGAAAAATTCTTATGTTAGATCCCGCGGCAATGACTTTCTGGTTACAAGTGTTTGAGGAGGATATTTTTTAAAAACAGAAAGGTACAGTCGATATAGTCGATAGGTCGATAACTGTTTACGGTTAACTCAGCTACCGTCCACGTGGGTACCTCTGGTGTCTTTTTTCGGTTTATTCGATTGACGAGGGGAACTCTAGTTAAACCGCGGTAACTACCGGCTACGGCAATTTCCTCCTGAAAAAATGCAACCCAGGTCGGCCTTTTGCCATTGCGCGAAACCCATAGGATCCTGATTGTCTCGAAAGACGAAATTACCAAGCTGGAAAGGATCGAGCGGAGAATCTGCGATCCGAGTAGGAAAGAAGAGAAGAAAAATAAGGGACTGTGAACTCACCTTAATCTAAGGGTAGCGTCGAGACGATCCGTGTGTCCTCCTCCCTCCTCTTAATGATCCTTCGTGTCCCTTGCTGGAAAATCTTGTCGATGATCCACTTGGCCGGGGGGGTGGGAACGGGGAGGGGGCGAAGGAAGGATTAGATTTTCTCAATATCACAGAGATCAATGGATCCCTCGATCTTTCCCTCTCATCTTGTCATCTCTTTACGGTCTTTCTTCCCGATCGTGCGAGATCTGAAATAATTACGTGTCATCAGATTGGACGGGCTTTGCCTTGACTTTGTACAGTGTGAATGTGGCTGCTTGGGTTTATTTCGCACGGAGTATAGTTTTTTTTTGTAATTTCTTAATTTTTTCTTTTCAATTTTCACAGTTTCCCCATTTGACCTGCCGATGGAGAGACATCATTTTTTTAATGGATGACTCGGGGCACCTTATCGTGCGATCGAGAGCAAAAGGCTTAAAATTCTAGATTGATAAGCTTCCTTGCTTTTAATCAGGCGATGCTCAGCGAATGCTGGTCGTATTTTTCGCGTCTTCGGCGATGAGCTCAAGTGGTCGTTACGTTGCTTCGTTAATTAAAGAGTTATGTGCGACAGCAATCGCTGGACTCGTTAATCGTCTAATCTAATCGGGTTAATGACAGTGGATATTATCAATCAAGCTCAGCCTCGCAGGCTAGCGCGAGAATTAGTCTGATTTATGTGAATATGTATATTGACGTATTATTGTGATAAGACTAATCTAAGACTCCAAGACTACACGTCGACTTTCGTCATTGAGGAATCGTGCACGTGAAGCGTGATAAATCGTCACTGATGATAATTAATTAAATTAAAAAAAAAAAATTCCAGAATCCTTCAAAGCATATAGAAGAACATGTGTGTTATCTTGCTATCTTAAATACACATTTTTTTTTTCGCAAGAAGCACGATGTACGATTTTTAAGTAAAAGTCAACCGGGATGGTCGACCACGTCGCGATCGTTCGATACGTGAAGCGCGCGACGTCCGAATCGCCGGAGGAATTTCGCGTGATAGAAATCCGACCAGAGGTTTGAGGTAAGAAGGAAGGAAGGAAGGAAGGAAGGAAGGAAATTATTAAGGGGCCGTAAAGTCCCGAGGCTTTTCGCAGCTTTCAACGCTGGACCAGGAAAATCTGATTTTGGAGTCTGGACCAGGTCTTCCTCCTCAGATCACGAAGGGACATAAGTTGTTCTCTACGAATAATTCAGCTGGTCCTCGAAGCGATTCTGAATTTCACTCGACGAGACGTCTTAAGGAATTTGCAAAAAAAATCGCGATACTGACGAGTTTGTCGGGTGATAAAAAAAAACTTCAACGAGTCATTTGGAATTTTTTTTATCCATCTTCCTTTCACCCTTTCGCACGGTAGGTTCGTGCGATCCCGTCGCCGAACCCTTGAATTCGTCGCCCTTCCGTTTTCCCCATATAGAACATCCCCTTAACGTATCGGAGGGCAGCGTGCGAATTTTGCATATTCGCAAAAAAAAAAAATTTCCAATCCCACGCACCCCTATGTGTTCATCGATCGAATGGATAACGAGGGAATGTTTCGTGAGGGTCCTTCGATTTGAGAACATTCCATGGAATTTACGGTTTATCGTCACCGAAGGACCATTAAGCCTTATCCACTTGATCGTATAGCGGAAATAATTCGAGTATTCACACGATGCGAGTGGATTCATGAAAACGCGACAGGACCCTACGATCGTGTAATAAACTTAAGCGCCGTTCACACTACACTCCAATGTCCATAGATAAAGGTTATCAATGAAATACAAAAATCCCTAAGGATCAGGATAACATACCGATAGAGCCTAAATTCAAAATATTTGCAAAAAAAAATTTCAAATTCTTATCTCCAAATAAAAATTCGAATTCGCAACTCCGATATCACCGATTCCCAAGACGTTAATTTGCCAGAGTTTCGCGCGACCCACAGAAGGTCCGATTAAGCTAAAGGTGCCAGTCCAAAAGTTTTACGAAGTCAAGATCATCGTTATCACGCCGATAGGCGAGAACAGATAAGAAACCGATCTCCGAGATAAATAACCGTTCCTCCCTCATCTCATGACAAAAGAATTAGCCATATATAGGTATATACGCAAATAATTTTTATACGACAATTTGACGCTTATCAGTGCGTCTGTCCTTGAATCGAGATGCAGCATCCAAAATGTATTGTCACAGATGGACCAATTCGTAGTAAATTTTCTCTCCTACATCGGATGCTGTTACGTAACCCAGCCTGTACCTAAATGCATACTAAATACAGAGCGTCCACGCACGTGGCCAACGGACAATAATTAACGAGGAACATCAATTAGAAAATTAACAAGCCCCCTAAATTGAACAGCGTCAAGATTTCCTCTTGACATTTCAGGTTAGTATATTCATCCGCGTATAACCGCAGTACGTGCACGTGTATCCAATACACAAATACAGACCCCAGAATCCCTGCCAGTATAGTCACAGATCGATACTCGCACCAATCATCTTGCGTCACACAGGAGGAAGCGACACGATAAAGGGATCGCACATGTGGGAGTAGATAGAGAAATAGATAACGTAAGATATAGTCGGACAAGACCGCGACATTAGATTTTGAGGTTAACCGATAAGAAAAACAAAAAATACAGTGTTTAACATCGCTAAGTTTGCCTACAGTCTATTCGACAAAAGTTCAGCATAATATCCTTAACCCTTTGACGAAACCCGGTCCGCGCTTTCATCGCGCTGTGGTCACGGAAGCCACGCAAGCTACAGATCAAAGGGTTGACGGAGCAATATAGCGATATGTTTATTTTCCTTACCATAGAGCACGTGGTAAAATTTTCAAAAATTCCTTCTGCTCCATCTGTTAAAATCGGAATCCGATATCCGCGAACGGACTATAGAAAGATCGTCAGGGAATCTTTAATAGTTAAATTAAATGCGAGACTCTAGGACGTCTAGTAGAAATTTTAAATTATCCGAGTACCTGCGTGATATATATATATAGCAAGGACGAAGAAATTCGAGAGAACGGTGCTTGGTAGTTAATGGGGGGGAGTGTACGGTGATAAGAGACAAGAGATGCCGGGTGAATATCATAATTAAAATGTCTATTTCCTTAAATAATTTCCCCAGTCAGAGATGCGTATCCCCAGAGCGCTCCAGCCGAACAGTACGGGAGTAACGACATGCGTGACTGTATCAGCACCCTATATTACGCCGAAAGACGTAATCCCAGTAGCTAATTGAATATGAAATTATTGTCGATATCCCATCAAGTATTAATTACTTAATAATTAAGGATTCCAGGTAGTCAGCACGGATACTCGTACCAGATCAGCCATTGTTAATCGTCCCTTACCTGCCGTGAATTTTCCCTCCCTGCCAGGTGCAGCGTAATACGTAAGTACGAGGACACCCTGCGCGTAGCGACCCTTCGCGTCTATTTAGCGATCGTATTAGAAGGAAATCTCGTACTTTAGGAGCTCGTAAAGCGAACCGAGGTTGGAGGCAGTCACGTACGAATGGTAAGTTCACGCAAAGCTCGTAAAAAGTTCAAGTAGGAGTTTGCCAAGTAGATTTCGAATAAGCATACCCGAGGCTGAGAGTAGGAAGGTCTGATGAGTTTCTATGAAAATAATTGGAAATTTTTCAAAGGGTCGCGCGGTACCTTAACGATACGGCCCTGGGCGTAGTTCGAACCTGTCCTTGTTTTTTTTTTTTTTTCCCTTATCTCCGTCTCCATGGGTTTTCAGTATGTCGACTGTAGTCGTGACGATTTGGCGAACTGGACACGCGGCAACGTTCAACCTGCGAACTGGGTCCTGCGATGCATATCAGCCTAGAGGCGTATGTAGGTTAGCGAATTTTTGCATATCGTGTTTTCGAGGATTGCCGCTACCCGTAACCGCTTATGCCGTCATGGGAATTGAGTACGAGGGCGAGAAAGGAGGTTTCGCGATACCTAATTTCCCATTTCTCTATCACCTCGTTACCGGTATATCTATACATTATTTTTTCTCTTATCAGCGGACTCTCGTTATTATTCAGTCTTCCTTGGGTTGTATTTTTTTTTTCTACCTAAATCGGCCCATCTACTCTCGGTGACATCGAGCAAATTTCACGATCGGACGGTTCTTGCCTATCGGATGGCAGATACGAAATCGATGTCCGATAGGACTTGGCTGAAGTGTGCTTGAAGAAAAATCGCGAGGAGCTACCCGACGACAAAAACAATTCGTGTTCGAATCCTTCGAGAACGATGAAAAAAAAAAAGAAAAAAAATTCCGTCTTATCATCCGCGAACTTACGCGAACGACCAATCATAAGCGTCTTTCCGAAGGCTGGTTTCCATTGGAAAAATGGACAGATGTCTAAACACAAGGCACAGCAACGACAGCGAAAAGTCTGTAGGACGCAGGGAAAGATAATAGCGGAAGTCACCCTCAAAGCGAAACTGGTACGAGTGAGCGAACGGGCTTGGTTGCCCAAGAGAAAGAAAAAAAAGAATAATAAAAAAAAAACAGGGTCCTTCGACCCAAATAAAATCATCGGACTGGCTCCCATTGCGAAATGGCTCTCTTGTCCTGTATCGCAAAAAAAAAAGGAAGAAGGACCAATTTAAAGAAGACCGGATATCCGTCAACCAGCCGCCAGCTTCCTCAGGAAAAAAAAAAAGAAGTTTTACGTCCAGAGTCCTAACAGCGACTTCATACCGTCGCTCGACGCGACCCGCGATCGCGTAGAGGACGCCGCTGATATTTATGGTACTTCGATGCGATCAATTCGCAGCGGCCGGCAGCTTCACTGCGATTCGCTGGCTACCGGGTGTCGTGTCTATAACTACGTCACAGGAACGGTACACAGCGATATCCAGACCAGACATATCCGAACCATTAGAAAACGACGGCATCGTGGACCCTTGCCAACGTGAAAACGTTACGTTTGCTTCCAACGAGCGACGGACTCGATACCCGGCATCGGCTGGTAGCGCCGCGACGCTTCTCCTTTGCGAATTCCCTCTTACCTCGGCCTGCAGTGAACGTACTTCGTTCGCTACCGAGTGAACCTGGGTAGACGTCTCGTAATTTCGGTCGTCTTTGTGAACCCTTGGAAATTCGTGCGTTACAGGTGCGTGTGAGAGAGAGAACAGTATTTATTATATACAGAGAGTAAAAGAGAGACGAACAAGACCAAGCGTGTCCCATTACTGACTGACAGATATAGAAAGGGACGAAGCCCACCGGGAGTTCGCAAAACCATCAGAAAAAGTGATGAAAATAAATTACACTTTTACCGCGCACGCTTTGACCATTTAATACCGTCCTGTCTTTTATAAGCAGCAACGTCCATAATTACGTGCGATATGACGTAATGTGGCTCCAGGATCTGAGAGAGATAAACGCCAGGAGACTCCGTAGAGACTCTTAGTCGTTGATTCGGACACCCGTCTACACCTATAGTCGATTCGCGATTGTTTTTCACGAGCAACGCTACCCCGTAGCAACGGACACGTGACTTTCCATAAAACCGCAGAAATAAGGTGAAATGGAGAAAAGTAAGAATAAGAAAAAGAAAATCAATAACACTTGTTCGTTATTGTCAATAACCTGTCCGATATCGAAGACCAGCGAGATTGACAAGCAAAAGTTAATATATCGATCAGCGTAAGAGAATCAGCGACGCGATACGAAGATGGGTTCCGCTAAATGAAAAAAAAAAACATGTTCTTATCTTCGTCTTGATAAAAAAAAAAAATCAAAGACATTCGCGTGGCTGCGCAGAACCTCCGTGTAATCAATCTCAGATTGCGTCGCGACGCCATCGTGAATTTTGACGACATCTAGGCGCCGTCGATTATCCGTTAAAGCCAATCGTTGGAATTAATCTGCCGGCAAGACCTTGGACAACGCAGATCGGCTCCTCCAGTCCTCCGTCAAGATCGCCTTATCAGTAGCCTCCGATTCGCTACGTAATACTGCCTGCTGTCTCTATTGATAACAGTGTCGATGCATATGGATGCGCGTTGCACCAATAATACGTATGCACAGGACCCGAGGCCCATGTACTCCGTTTGATTGGCGATTCTCGATGGAAACTACAATAGTGACTTAAGACAATGAAACGGACGTTACGTAATTAGTCCGTAGCCGAGATCAGCCGCGGGCGAGGAACTAAATTCCAAGAGTCCATACAGGCGAGAGATGTTTGCTCGGAGAAAATATCTTATCTGATAAGCGAGTGAATTCGTGTGGTAGATGTTTTGGAGGGGGGGGGGGGGGGGGGGATTTTTTTTCATTGTTTACACGAAAAACGAGAATCATTTAAAAGGACTATCAGAATCCGATACAATCGTTCTTAGGATTAATTTCGATTTTCAAGATAATTTTCCGCGTTTCTAATTTTCATTGTAACACGCGAAGTCGTTCCAGTTCGCTCGTTCCTCTGCAACGTCCCTCGGGATGCTGTCGCAGATATTAAATTTCTCTTAAGTAACGTAATGGAGAACGTCTTTCCGTGCTAACCGTTAAACGGAACATGAGACTGTCTGGCGGTAGTTAATATCCTGTGTGAAATTTGCCGGAGGCCCGTTAAGAGTGGGAGATAAGGGGGAAATGTACATGGGATGAATTTTTTATTTCAAATAAATTGACAACTTTTCTTTTTTTTTTTCTAATCAACAGTCACGACGTCGATTCGACATTCTGCAATGTGTAAAATGCAATTGAAAAATTGGGGTGGATGATGGAAACTATAGCCGCAGAATTAGCAGTAGGTAGAAACAGAAAATGCGATAAGGTTGATGACGTGTGACGAGGGGCGGAAGGGAGGGAGGGAGGGTCCTGACGAAGGACTTTAGATAACAAAAATTTCTTTTCATGAATTTAAAATCTCTCTAACGTGTCCCGTGCTGAAGGTTAATAAAAGAAAGGATGCTGTGGTCCAGCGTCTGGAGGAAATACGGCTGAGCTGGAGGACGAAAAGGAGCAGAAAAAGTGGTAGACCGAAAGTAGAGAAGGAAATTGTGAAAAGAACAAACTGAGTTGGGTCAGGTACGTCACGGTACGTCAACCCGAAAAACATTTTCTTCCACGAGCATGTTTCTTTGGGTTTTCCCTTTTCTTTTTTTATCTTTAATTTGACAAGACGAAGAACGTCACGTGTCCCTTTCAGCTTGAGAATCTTTGTTTAATCGTGAATTTCCGGCTTTGTTGGGGTCGTCGGAGAGACACGGAAGTTCGAATTAATGCATCGTTTCAGCTACCCGCTTGGTTGTCCATTGACGAGCCGACGACGCCCGGCGTCGGCGTCGGCAATTATAAGCAATTAAATGTTTATGAATATACCAAGTTCCAGCGGCAAAGAGAGACGAGGATTAGAGGAGCGAGAAGGAGGATGAGAAAGTGGGAGGAAAGAAAAAAAGATAAAAGAAATTTTTTTTTCAAAATTGCCCAAGGATAAGAATAACATTAGGTATCTTGTCCTTCGCGAAACTTCGTAAAATTGAAGTTAAAATTTTTAAAGCAAATATGAGCCCGAGGAAAAATCGCGTCCCGGGTTACGAGTCTTCGGGCTCAGGACGCACGTGGCTTCCGAATCCTATGGAAGTGAAGAAGCCGAGCAGCCACACTGCGGCTTCCCTTTCGGAAATTATTAAATATTTTCCAATGGCCGTCGCGACGCTCCGTCAACGGATGCTGAAATTCGCTCCTAATGGAACTTTGTCGCGACGCTCACTAGTGACGATGGACGATGACGTATCACGCGACTGATGATCGATTGATCTCGATCGATCAATCAGCCAATCAGCGTATAATTAAAACTTAAAAATTAGCCGAAAACCATAATGGAGTTAGGACATGTTGGTTCAGATACACAAGTGCCGATCCACTTTCGTCCATTGAAAACGATTCGCAAGGACATAATAGGGAGATAAAAAATGAGCAACCTACTTCGATTCCGTCTGCGAGTAAATTTCAATTAGCGACTGTTCATTAGCCGGGCTCGTGGGCAGCGTCCATTGATTGGATTCGCCTTCTGTATTGATTTTCTTCCCGACGTGAAATCGTGGTCGGACCAGAGAGACGAGAATTTTATATAGAAACAGCGGAAGAGGGGAAAGCAGAAGAAGCACGACTGAAAGTCCTTCGTGGTAGGGTCGGCGGTAAAGAGAATCGAAAAAAAGACAAATCATAATTAAAGATCACATTTTAGGTTTTTTTTTTCATTTTTCTTTTTAAAAAAATGTCCCACGACGCTTCGTCTCCGTAACGGCATCAATCCCAATTACACCGAAGAGCTTCGTTCGGCGAATCCCCAAAGACTCGTAAAAGCCTTTGATTAATCAGCAGGCAAGAGATCCGAGCTTTCCAACCACGTTCCTTCCGTTTAACTCGCATTCGTTCCGTTTCGCCGAATTCCTCGAGTTTATTTCGCGTCCCCTCAATTTTTCAGTGCAGCGCTCGAGCTCGAAAAAAAAAATAACAGAATTCACGGAGATACGAATGAAAAAGAAAATCAAGAGGGAAAGAGACCGATAACGAAATCAGCTTATTTTGGATTTGACAAAGAAGAAGAAAAAAAACGGAAAAATACTGAAAACAGTCCGAATACTTTGCATATCGAGACCGCCGACGCGTCATCGATACTCGCACGCAGCGTCGCTCCGATCCGTATAATAATTATGCAACGGTGCGTAAACCCGAGAGAAATTGCAACCTCGTTATCTCGCACCCGTCGAAAATCTTCCAGCCGCGAATAAAAGCTTCGTCGTATCGGCAAATTTTCTGCTTGACAAAGAAAATCGACGGTCGATCAGACGATAAAAATATTCCAAAAGACACCGCGGCAGCATCGATTCCCCAAGCGCATCAAACTGCATCGCAGCAAAAGTAACGAAGGAGCAAAAAAAAAGCACCGAAAAAAAAAGCCCAAGACATACAAATTTTGTCAATGCATACACGTCTCTTTCGTCCAGGCGGAGGCCAAAGAGCACAGAAAAATGTTCCATTTTCTTATTTAAAGCAAAGGACGTTAAGTTTGAAAAATCGCTTTGCGTCAGAGTATCGTTATTTTTTGGGCACTCGCCCACGGATATCGGACGGACATTAAATCTGACGCAAAGAAGCTCCGCCAGATGGACACACCGTAGGTTATCGCGCAACGGCCGTAAGATTTGGCAAAGATTCAAGGATCGGGCTCTCGTGAATAATTGGACGCTATCTATTTATTTTCACCTTGGTATCCCCTATGGCACTACGTGTATCTTTGCTCTCGTAACTTTGCGATACTCATTCTCACGCGATCTTAGCCCCGCGCCAAGTGCACCCACGCGTCTCCGTCCCTGATGGGATAATCAATAAGACCCGATTGCACTCTCGGCCCTGGTTGTCGCCCTGATGGATCTTAGGTTTACCTTTCGTCCTTCTTCGATGCCCAGGAATACCAACGGTCCGCCATTACGCCACTTTGCAGAGCACACAGAGCAGTGCAAACAAATACGTCAGAGGAAACCGTGCAGCGCCAAGAGAGCACGGGGATATTTCTAATGGCGCAGTTCAATTACGAAGATCGCTGCGATATTTTTAGTGAATATAATTTTACGTGAATTCGAAAAAAAAAAATTTATTTTCGTATTTCGATGGATTCAATTTATCAGTTTCGGGATGCAACGTATTTAGGGGGGCACAGGACGAAATACTGATTTACGCACGAGGAACGATATGGGAACGTGCTCAGTGTTGGTACCGAGGAAATTCTGCAAATTATGCGAATTAGTGCGATAAATGGCGCTCGGGAACCGGCGAAATCGTGATATCGGGAAACGACGAGTTTTGCTGGTCAAGTGAGTTTCGAAAAACGTGATAAAACTGCCGAAAGCCAGGAAAGCGTTAAATAAATCGTACGAGAGTTAATTCCCGGAACGAAAGAGACCCAGTGCCAAAAAAAAGCAGCCAATTGACATTCGAGGCTGAAATTTGAAGCGAAAAATAAATTGCAACCAGCACCGACCGCAAACGTATTTTTCTGCTCACTGGATTTGCTTTGTGAAATAGGATCATTGAACTAGCATTGTTATACCCCAACCGCGTTATACACCAACCGCTATCGCTCTTCCAGCTCCTATAGACAGATCTTTGAAATTTCCACGTGGCAGGAAAATCCCCCCCCCCCTCCCTCCCTCCCTCCCACCCTCCCCCGAACCAATAAGGACTCGTACAAAAACTGCCGATAAGACCAATCGAGATTTCGGAACAGAACGAGGTCAACGCGACAAGATCAATTGCATCAAGTACCAATCCACTGAGGAGTCATTGTGCCCGTTATCAGTGAATTCAATGATCTAGCGACAGGAAGTGACGTCATTGCGATTAGAGTAAAGAAACTTATAAAAATACAGAGGAAAGTCGCGATATGGATCGTCCAGGTCGCAAAAGAGAAGCAGAAGAAAGAAACGAGGCAACGGTGAACGCACGTGGGGGGAAGCGGGAGGAGGGGGAGAGACGACGTCCTCCAGGAGGTTGATAACAAAATGTTTCGTTCCAAATTTGTTATCGAGTTGGTTGCCGTGACGCGCAAGAGGGGGCGTCGAAGGTAACGACAGGGACGAATGCGAGCCCGTCGACGTGAGAGACGTCGGTAGGGCGTCGGATGGCGTCGAAGCTCTCTACTAATTTACAGAGTTGCCGAGAGTGAACCGCCACGGCTCACCGCACGGATGTTAAACTGCTTGCCAGTTGCTCGGAGCAATTACTCGACTTGGATACAATTCGAGATGGATTCGTTATACGTGACTGACGCGACTATCGCAACGGCAACGACAAGACGTGGCAGGAGGGAAAATGCGAGATCGCGTAGACGTAAAATTATGATGTAAAAAGTCGAGAAAAAATTTTTTTGGAATAAAAATCAAAACCAAAAAATGTAATTTTTTTTTCACCTCCACGCGCCACCGACCAACTTACCCGAGGGAACGAAAACGAGCAGACGAGGAGAGCCGTGACGAAAATCTAAGGTGGTTTCGCCCGAGCGAAGCCAAATGGCCTATCGGCCGTTTAACTGGAACGTCGCATTCTTGGATTGACTACGTAAGCTTTCGATATACGATTTCAGTGCATCCAGTGCATCCAGCGCTGGTCTCGCATCGCGGAGCCTCCTGGCGCAAACGACCGGACCGGCGAGCCGGACCGGCAGCCATAGTCCATGTTTGGTCATAACGGGCTTCTGCTACTTGCGGCTTGTCTCACAAGCGTCATGCGATCCCGAGACGCCCTGCACCCGACGAGTCCCGTCTCTCGACTGTGAACTTGGCTTTAGAGGAGTCGCGCTCGATCCTCGAAGCGCGCGGCAAGGCCAGCGCAACCGACGACGACCTTGCCAGTCGAAATATAAATTATGTAACCAGGTCTGCCAGCGCACGGAAACCCGCGACTCGCTTAGACGTCGAATTATTAGCGCGAGGATCAACGCGAAATCTCGTCCACCGTAAAGACATAGAAAAGTGCACCGTTTGCAGCCGTGCACCAGTGCTGCCATTCAAAAGTGACGCAACGAAATGACCCAGGGATGCTGAGGTCAAAGTTCGAGGACAGCCAAATCCGACCATGACCCGGTTACCCTTAACCCTCGTAGGGCAAGGATCGAGTTGGTCGGAACGTGGGTATTCCGGGTTGGTCGTCGCTCGTGACTTCCTGGGGCAAGTCCGACGTGGGGGGTCCTAGACATGGAACACGGTTGATAAAAATAATTAGGGATGGCGGATGCTGCTATCTGCTTTCTCGAGAGAAGTAAGTCATGTGGGTGCAACTGGGGGGGGGGGGGGGGGGGAGACAGTGAAAGAGAGTACCGTGAATGAAAGAGAAAGGGTAGTACGGCGAAGAGTGAAAGAATCGAGATGAACGCAGAGAGGGAAGGAGTTAAGATGAGCCCAAGAAGAGAGAAGAGGAAGACGAGGAGGATGAGATCGACGTGTGATGCTGGATGAGGAGCAGAGTCGAGTGGTATGCATAGAATGCATCCGGCGCACCTGCTTCGAGGCTTCAGCTCAAACTGAGACGGTTTGGACCGGGTCTATGGAGAGTGAGGAGGAGTGTGGGTGACGCTTTTATGGGATGCTGCGAGAGAGAGAGAGAGAGAGAGAGAGAGAGAGTGAGAAGAAGAGTGGTCCAGCGCGCTCCTCCGTGCTTCGTGCTCCGTGTGCTCCACTCTGGTGCTCCCTGACACCCGCGAGAGGAAGGGGCGTTATCTGGCTGAAAGTGAGGCTTATTGACCTGCCGCTAGTCGCCGGCCACACCGACGGAAACTACGAGCTAAAGGCGCACTCGTGACCTGCGGCAAGCCAGAAGGCCCCGACCAACCGTCCAGACACAACAGCCTTATATCGCGTCAGCTGAGAGTTGATGACCATGAAGCCGAATCTCTATGTCAAATATTTTTTCGCCCGACTGAGAATTATCGTTAGACGACTGACCCTTACGTGTGGATGCTGTGTCAACGATAACGTGACAAGAAAAGACGATAAGGACGACTTGAATCGAAATGCCCCCCCCCCCCCGCCCCTGAAAAAATTGATGCGACGTACGCGGTCATATGTGCTAGGCGAGGGGGGGGGGGGGGGTGACGATAAACCGCGTTTCCAAGAAATCTTCAATTTCACGAATACGACCGATTTTTCCAGAAATCATTTTTCCGGGGGGGGGGGGGGGGCAAAGAACCAACAAATCCAAAAATTTCCCGAGACCAACGAGTCAAATCTTAACTCGAGAAAAAAAGCTGTCGACGGGCGCGTCCGGTCGATCAGCTATGAGCGCCAATCGGTCGAATCGCGCCAATCATCGACGAAACTGTTACGCGTCCCGCGAGCGAAGCTCGATTTGACGTAACTCCGACTGCCTCTGACAGAACCGCCTTTACGTCGTTCGCCGATAACTCAGTCAAGTTCACGTCGAGTCTTTTAAGCGGACATCGGACGGACAAATAGACTTCGGCGCAGTTTCCGGTTTTCCCACGGGAAAGCTTCTGCGGGAAATTTCACAAAGTTAAACAGCGTTTCGAAGCGACAGACCGATAAGACAAAAGTGCGAGAGACCGAGGAGCGAGGAAACCACGAGGCGGAGACAAATTTCACGAGAGGGTGTATGGACGAGAACCGTAGAGATGCAGGAAGAGAGAGACGCCAGGCGTCGGAAGGCGTCCAAGCTCAAAATGTGGAACGTCGGGACGGCGGGGATTTTCACTCGTTAGAAAAACTTTTCCACACCCTCGTGTATTCAACGACTTCCCACTTCATTTCCCTCTGTTTCTCGTTTTCGTT
Organism: Calameuta pygmaea; assembly: GCA_031762395.1. Lineage (NCBI taxonomy): Eukaryota > Metazoa > Arthropoda > Insecta > Hymenoptera > Cephidae > Calameuta > Calameuta pygmaea. The sequence continues at coordinate 484,935 of JASANN010000521.1, read as the reverse complement.
TCTTCGGCTTTTTCTTTCAGCTCCCCCCCCCCCCCCCTCTTCCCCCATCACCAACCCACCCGGCCACGTCTTTCATGAAAACTACTCAAGATTCCCGCAACTTCTCGACACAGCGTTGCGCGTCGACCGTTTGCACTAAAGTCCGGTACACAACGACGCTACGACGTCCCTCGTAGACGCTGTCAAGCGCGTTTCCTTTCATTTGTCTGGCAGGAGAATTATGAGAGCAATCCATCGCGCGATAAATTCCCTGCAGCATCTTCCTTCGCAAAACCCGTCTACCTTTTTATCTCGTACCTCCTGTCGTACCAACTCGAGGATAAGGAGAAAGCGATAAGAAAAAAAAAGGCATATTCAAGACTGAATTCGATCGAAGCGAAATTCCAAAGTCACGAGACAGCAGGGACAGAACGTCTCTGCCAGACGATCCTCAGGTCTCCTTTTCACGAGGCGAAAGAGTCTGATTGACGTCGGCACATTGAAACGCGTAAAGGACGCTATCGTCAGTGGCGACATAAGAAATGCGAACGCGTCTCCTCATTACCACACGAGCCATTCGATGCATCGATGGGAACGATTAGCATTTTCAATGCAGCGACGGGAAAGACGCGATGTGATTCATCGAAACGAATTACGTACTCGAGGCGATTATAAGCGACGCGCAGGGAAACTCGTGCGCGTACTGCGCATGCGCCTTTATCGAAGCAGGGAACCCGGATCGAGGATATTTTTATAGGTAAGCTTAAAAAAAAAATCTTTGAAAATTCGCCCAGAGGCTTTACGCGACGACGAGGAGATATTATCAAGCGGTGAAGGATCAACGTCTAAACAACAAGGCGGTACCGAAAGACTTCAACGTGAATAACAAGGGAGCCAAAATTGATTCAATTTCAGTATAGCTTTGCGCGGTGAGGTGAGTCGAGGAAGGAAAGGGGTTTGTCCGTCAACTTAGACAAAAGGATAAAATTACGGAATGAGCTTGTTAACATAATTATAATCGATTCCGTGATAACCCGGCAATTATCGATATCGACAAACGTCGAGGTTAATCGCTCCTATAAGACACGAAGCGGACGATCTGGAGGAAGGGAAAGAAGCGGAGGGAGAGGAAAACAGCTGATTAATCGATTTGGGATAGGGAAAGGTCCAGGAGCGAAGATTGAAGCGTCCTGCGAGAAGTCGAAGGACCTTCCCTTTTTTTTTTTACGGTCTTCCTATCATAAACGATCCCCGTATCAGCTATCCTGATTCTCACCAAAGAAACAAAGCCCCTTGCATTGAATATAAATTTCATAATAATCGACAAAAGTCCACGTGCCCCGCACAATTTTGACAGGGGAGTTTCCCTCTTTTTCCTAAATTCGATCGACAGCTAATTAAACGAGTAAAATGAAATTTTCAATATTTCCTACAAAATCAACCGCGGGCATATACGTTAATATATAACAAAGCTGTTTGGTTCAAGCGCAGCAAATCTAATTGATTTTCCTAGAGGAATCCAATGGACGGGCGAACTGCGGTTGAAGCGTTTGAGCCGATTAATCATATATATATAATTGAATATATACAGGTATACAAAGAGACTGATAAACAAAGCTCGCAGTATGCATAAAAAATTCTCGAATGTTGCGTAATTGATATTTTGATAACATTCTTATCTGCCCTCCCCACCCCTTCAAAGTCCTATATATCATTATGCCAAATCGATCATAAATCGTGCAAACGAGATCGAATGCAGATGCGACCCACGATAGTCGCACTGTGCAGTTGCGATGGTCGCAGTTGATCTCCGCCAGAGATTCGTGTAGCGACAAATGATCTGCGTTTTTGAGTGAGAGACAGTTGAGAAACAGGTAAGAAGAAAGGAGAAGAAGGTCTGTCAGCGATATATTCGCGAAAGAGTAAAAATTGCGATTCTTATTGAGGAGCAGAAAGACGCCCAAAGAAAGTTAAGCCATCTTATTATACGAAAGGAGAAATAATAACAATGAGAAATAAAAATGTGAAAAGGAACTTTTAAAGCGAATTACGTGATATTTTATGAAGGCGTATTCGCACGTAACGACAGCCCAGTTTGAATGCTCAGCGACGAGGACATTGTATAAAGATATTATCTAACTTTAAAGACGGCGGAACAGGTACGGATTCTACGGGAGGGAAAAAGAGACAATTTTTATGACGAAGTCGCCTCGATCTATCCAGACAAAATGGACGCTTAAATAATTAACGATAAACGCGCGACGACGCCGGCCGAAGGTTTTCATTACGTTCTTACACCAGGCGTCGGTATCTGCAGGTCGTTGATATTGGTGCCTTGTGTTTTCTTGGATAAGACCAGTCGGCATTACGAATGACGATTATTATTGACATGTGGGACTAATCGGCTGTCTATGTATTTACTGTATCCACGTTTCATTAAGACCGGCGTCTTGCCGAGTCTTGTGGACGCGTCGCGTGTCGATCGTCGCGTTTTCGCGTTTCCGTACTAACGAAATGGGCACGAGCCTTTTTATCACGTGGATGAAAATTGATGTTGAAAACCCTCCTTAATGTTGTTTCGCATTCGCCGGTAGATCAGCGATCGCTAGAATTCGATAACGGATGAGAGGAATAAAAGTTCGTCCACGCGACGAGATCGACCTCGAGCCAGAATCTTGAGCGATAAGAAGTGTGATGCATCGACGTGTGAACGTACCCTAAGTCCTTCATTTTCTTTGATAAAGCGCCTTGGGAAATCGATGATACTTGGAAGCGTCGAGACGCTCCTTCTCGGTGAACTTTTTGCCGGCGACACTTATGGCCGACCGGACGCGCTTTACGACGGCATCGATTCGATTCAAAAGTTTTCTACTTTTTGATTTCCCAAAAATTTCTGTGCTTTCATTTTTTATTCTACGTCTTTGCTATTTTTCTTTATTTGTCCTTATCATTGTCTCTGAGATTCTCTTTAAATTATTTCACCACTCGAAAGTCGTGTGTGCACATCGTCCTTCGCAATTTCATTTCTCTGTCTTCCTTATTTCTATTGAGCCGTTTTACTCTCTCTTTGACGGTGGTTTTAAAATCTAGGATTGACAGGTTGGCAATTCTTGTCCCAGAACGAATTTATCATACTGACAAAAGATAAGGAGAATTTCACCATTTTTCCATGAATATAACCTTTTATAGGCAAATCTATTATTTTCCACTTTTACCACTATGAATAATGCATACGAATTGTATAGTACGTGAAATTGCTCTCATCACTCGAACCATTCAGTGTTCGATTTTAGATATGTCAACTTTACTGGAAAAATAAGTAAAATCAATATCAGGTACGAGCTCGAAAAATTGGACCATTGTTATTACCGAAAAATGATCAAAGGGATGAAATATTGAAAATTGAAAATCGGCCAATCGAATGTTATTTTTATAAATATTTTATATGCTCACCAATTTACTGGATGCAACTGCATTATCGCTGGATCCTTCTGTCGGACACTGATTTGAATGCACAAACTTTTTCGACGTCCTCGCCGTCTACTATCTCTGCAGCAGTGTCAACGAATGCAGTTCTTTCTGCTTTCAATGGACGGCAAAATAGTGGAAGTTGGCAGGACAAACGGCAAATATTCCGAATCAAAAGAAATTGACAGGAACGAAGGCCAGAGCGATCTCGGATTTACAGATCAAGCAATCTCAAGGTCATCAATGAACACGAGTTAGTATTCAATTTCTTCAAACTTAGTCCACGCACTGGCACTGCCACGAACGTACATAGTAGTTCATCCACCACGAGGAAGACAAGACTAAGGATCACCAGAGAAATTCTTTAAAAGTCTCAGGAAATCATAGTCAGTTACAAAAAAAAAAAACCGTCGCGAATGTCCAAAGGGAAGTATCAACGTTCACATTTTAGCGAATATAATAAAGAAGCCACGAGTGCAAAAAGACGCAAGAATCGATCCTACGATACTTCAATGAGATAAACAAAACGTTAAATTCGAGCGAGAAAGCAAAGAAGCAAAGTAAATAAACTGAAGCTAACGTGACACAGGTTTAAAAAGCCCGTTAAAGTCTGAGCCTGCTAAAGTAGTCAGGATCGTCAGGAATCGGATCCCTGGAGGCACGGAGCAGGGTTCCTGCCGAGGATCCTCGGAAGCAGACTGAGCCAGACACTGACCCCGAGCTCCGCGAGGTTCGCGATGTCCGAGAGGGTCGGGAGGATCGCGACGGCCGGGGATCTCGGAGCACGTAGGACACGCCGGAAAAACCTCCGCGAGACGAGGAGGAGACGCGAAAGACGCCCGTATCAACCGTCAATGATACTCAGAGGCGTTCGAGCAAACAAAACGTGATAGCACGTCGCATGGTTGTTTAGAATACACTGAATATATTTTGACCCGAACGCTCCGAAGCGGTGCCGGCGCTTCGGCTCGGCAGCGCTCGGCTAACTTCGGCTTTGGTAGACGCGCGACGGAGGACTCCGAGGGCCGACTCGTCACTCGCTCCTTCACTTGCTCGATTGCACGCCGCTTGCCACCACACGCCACCACCCGCCACCACCACCACCCGCCACCACCACCACCACAAACCACCTTCACGCACGATCCGCAACACCAGCCACGCTGCACTCTAGACACGACGCGCACAACGTTACGTACCTGTATGCACCTACGTTCTACGTACTGTACGATGGCACATCCGATATTCAGCCACGCTCGTACGCGACGCACCGTATGTCAAACTGTTACGTTTTCGTTAAGAAGTCTCGACTGTTTTGACCAGCTTCCTTCCTACTTTCGTTCCAGCCAACCGAGCTATGACGCAGCCATGCAATGATAATTTCGCAGCTGGTGAATTCGCTGCGGACTAAATCAACGCGCGGCACAGCAGTCGTCTACACTGTCGAGTTTGGTAATGTACTATTGATTTGATGATACATAAGAATTCTCGGGAAGTCAGACCTTCGACCGTTATCTTGATACGCGAGCCAGGTAACTTTTCTTATGTCACATAGAAATACAGTAGAGCTCTCTGTTATCTATAACAAAGATACGAAGTTTCTTTCTCGAGTATGTCTTTAGGAAATTTTTATATCAGGCGGGCTTTTATATATAATTTATAATTTGTGCACGGAAAGGAATAAGTTACAGAGGATAGAAAAATAGTCCTCGTGAAATAACACAGCCGTGTTCTGTTCGATCTATGAGGTATTTCTGTTGGATTCACAGAAATTAAAAATCGTTGGAATTATATGAGAAAATTTATCGACTCCCTTAACTCCTTGGGTTGTTTTTGATGCCTCAAAGCGCAAGTATTAAACTAGCCAATTCTGTCGTTGATGTGTCAAAGCGCCAGCATTAAACTGGCCAATTCTGTCGTCGACGCCTTAAGGCGCCAGCATTAAACTGGCCAATTCTGTCGTCGATGTGTCAAAGCGCCAGCATTAAACTGGCCAATTCTGTCGTCGATGCCTCAAAGCGCAAGTATTAAGTTGACCAATTCTGTCGTCGACGCCTTAAGGCGCAAGTATTAAACTAGCCAATTCTGTCGTCGGTGTCAAAGCGCAAGTATTAAACTGACCAATTCTGTCGTCGACACCTCAAAGCGCATCTTATTTAAACCAAATTTCTCCTGCTTCGATTCACGTGAAATTTATAACTCGAGAATTTTTAAGATTTTTGAAATCGAAAGCTACTTGAAAATTTACAAAAAAAATTCAAAATGCCGGATCTAATGCGGTGCGAATCAAATGATCCTTTCACCGAACACACTGTAGATTCAAGAAGAAAAAAAATATGTAACTTTATCATTCTTACTCCATAGAATCTAGGCTATTGACTTCATACAGAAATAACGCTATAAAAATAGCACATCTTTACTCCCGTAAATATTACAAGATCAGTTAACGTTATTAGTCCTACCAGGAAATCTGCACAAGGACAAGCCCATAAGCAAAATAAGAGGTAAGTTCTGCGAATCTGCCAGGAGTTCCTGCAAATCGAACAGGATACTCATATTTTTTGAACGTGTAACTAAAATATCGTTCACCTGAATATTAATCCGTACATTAGCGTCGCACTGTTAATAAATTCATATCGTGTATCGAGTATCGATAAAAGATTTGCTGAATATTTAATCCTATAATTATATCCAATCATGTCGCTCAGCTCATCTATACATTCAAAGTGTCACTTCGAATAAAAGGTAATCGAAAAGTCAATAGACATTATTTGCCAATCGATTAGGAAAACCGCCACATGACATGAGGAAAGTCAGTGCGCAAATGGACGGGGTCAAAGTGCAAGCTCAGGATACAAACTAGAGAACAGATCAGTGACCAGTGACCACTCCGATAGGATCGACAATCTTTATCAGCAAAGTAATCGCGATTGTTTCGACCGAAGAATTTTGCATTCCAATTGTAGGAAAAACGCCGAAGGTGACAGTGACGTATTCGGCACTGCCGAAACTACTCGGAGTAAATTCGTTATCATGTCGTACAAATGATTAGACACGTTGAAACAAATATATAGGCGAATGGACTCGTCTGCGCCGAAGGTAGGATACGGATTTCTCAATGAGTCGAGTCTGACTCAGAGAAAGCGAGGAGGATCAAGGGATTTAGACAGTTGTGGGGAAACCTCGGGAAAGGACCAATTTCTCATGGGTGGAAATTATGCGAATTGGTATATCGATTCCCAGAAGATAACGTGAACGCGTACTTGTTGCGTACTGATAAGATTTGGATTTTAAGGGAGAAAATTCACGGGGAGCTTTGCAAATTCTACGAATTCGTACGAGATTCATGCTCGGCTCAGATCGTTTCTATTAAGGTATTAATATGTGTTTTCAATGGCCTAGGGCGAAGGAAGTGGGAGAGACGGAATAGGTAGGGACGAATTGAGAGAGAGAGAGAGAGAGAGAGAGAGAGAGAGAGAGAGAGAGGATACGAAAAAAAAAAGTAACGAGGTCGACGAGAATCGTTCAGTAATTTAATTCTATAAGACGAGCGAATTTTTTGAGTGATACGAAAACCTGGTGCTGTTGTTAAGTGCAGCTGATTTTTACGTACAGGAATTTGAAAAACAGATTCAAAAAATTTACCAGGAATAACGAAGGAGAGTTGAGGGGATAAGAATGAAGAATAATAAGGCAAAAGTATTTGACGAACTTAAATGTTTTATACCCGTGAAATGCGTCGACGAATATATATATATGTATAGCGACAGCTGTGTCAGTACGACTATAATGTTGTGACAGTAACGTATAAATAATCTACAGTTAATTATTCCAAAATTAACGTGTCATTTCGCTTCTGATAATCTTGCAGCTGCGATTCGATTCTCGGTCCATTGGCACCGAGCGATAAGAAAGATACAAGAAGTTCTCGCGGGATTTTACACAGCTAATCCGTTATTTTAATTGTCTCAACTGTCAAATTCACGTTATCACGTAGAAATTTAATTACGGGCAGATTTTAAAGGTTTTTAATATTGAAAAACTGCCTTACCGTTTGAGATATCGAATTCTGATGGAAGATGGCACTCGCCTACGGAGTCGACGGGATTAAACGAAGGTCGATAAAATAGTTCTCTTCCTTACTCGTGAGGATTTCTATTATAAAGAGGCTGTGGATGGACCTGATCTCGTTCAAGTTACGCGAACGTCCCTGATGTGACATTAGCTGAAGATTCCGAATCCAAAATTATCATTGCTGTGCGGCTAGAGAGTATCAAGTCATTTATTAAATCTAAATAATTGGTCGAGTGCGCCTGTCTTCGTTACTTTATTGCAACACCCAGAAATTATTGCAGTGTAACAGGGGCTTTTGGTAACCTCAAAAAAAGAAAGTTCCTCTTCCTTTCCAATGAGACAGTTCAATATGAAAGTAGATGATTTACCGTTTAGATTCAAATTTCTCTGGACAATCTACGAGTGCCATGTCTACAAAAAAAAAAATAAGTTACAATGAAGGATAATTGAATTTTATTGTCTCCTGAAGCCAGACAATAAAATAGAGAATAAAATATATTTATTAATTTATAAATTTATTTCATCCTCAGATACAAGGATGAAGGCTGTCAGTGCCGTAGCTACGTCACATCCTGTCTGAATTCTAATTCAGGTGATACGTGCAAAGCGCGCAGGAGCATTAGAAATCAATATGCGCTGGTGGGTAGTTCCGTTTAATAAACCTGAACCGTCTGACCAGGTCTCTGCGGATGATGAGCAATATAACGCAAGAAAAGATCCTGGTCCAGGAATGAATTTGTGAGCTTCCCGATGAAGAGTCGCTCGACCGCGTTCCCGTGGAGCGAAGTGCCCATTAGAGCACTTCGTAAATCATAGGTGGCGCGCGTCATTGATCCTTATCGTTGTTTATTTGTGGAAAAAGAAACCGACGGAATCCAGGCTGACTTGCCAGCTGGCCAATCGGAGCGAAGATCAGCCAGAAGAACTGAAGAGGAAGAGCGAAGATCCGTAGGGCTCAAGCGGTGCGATGATAATGACGGCCCAGGAGTCGCTTTCGCGTGCAAAGTCAACCGTACGCAATTACCTGGACGTAATGTGCGGTTGCTGCTGGCACGATTAGCTGCCTTCTTTGAGCCGTGGCTTGTCGCAAATTGCTGGGGCTGCTGGTAGCGTAACTTGTCTATGGACACGGAAGTGGAGAAACAATTTTAATAGTCACCATTGAAATTTTGTTATTTGAAAATGTAGGTTTTGATGGTAACTCTTTGATCACCCTGTATATACAAAGCTATTCGATAGCATCGAGTGATGAATCCTTGTGCGGGATGTTTGGATGTAAACTGGCCGTGTTTGTTGATGCGTTGGGATGATACTGGATCCTATTGATACTTCCTGGCTGGACCATGTTGTGGATTGGGGAATATTGAGAATGTTTGGACAATTCGAAATTACGTTCTTTGATCAATATTGATATGCTCGATAAATAGCTGTAATTTTTGTGTACCAAACATGGCGCTTATATTTCATAGATATATATATATGAAAACTTATGAGTTACAGCGTCTTCGTTTCTTGAGGATCGAATCTCTAGAAGATGCTGACCAGAAGGAGGACTGCTTGGAGTTCAGATGGGCGACTGGCGAGTGAATTTTATTGATTTTATATAAAAATACGTTAACCTGAAAATGTATTTAATAATTAACTGGCTAACGTAACGGTACTCTAATGCTACAATCTTTTGGTTTTTTTATCTTCCAGGTTTTTTCTCATTTTTTCTTCCTCCTGCTTGGAGGTGAGATGGGTGACTAGCGAGTGAATTTTATTGATTGTATATAAAAATACGTTAACCCGAAAATGTATTAAATAATTAACTGGCTAATGTAACGGTACTTTAATACTGCAGTCTTTTGGTTTTTATATATTCCAGAAATTTTCTCATTTTTTTTGTCCTCCTGCTTGGACTTGAAATGTGTGACTGCCAAGTAAATTTTATTGATTTTATATAAAGATACGTCAAACCAAAAATGTATTAAATAATTAATTGATTAATTGAACGGTACTTTAATACTGTAGTGATCTTTTGGTTTGTATGTCTTCCAGGATTGTTCTCATTTCTTCGTCCTCCAGGCGCCCTTCTAGACTCGGTATCAAGGCCTTCGCTTCTTCGGGTGTCTCTGGGCACAAATTTGCCAGAGACGCCAATTCGAATTTGTGTAGCTTCTTCTGCATCAGTAAACTGTAATCACGCGTTTATAAATTAATTTCCGAAACAGGTGCGAATTACTGATGAACAATTTTGAATGAAAATTTATACTTTCTGACAGCCGCAATTGTTTCTTTGTTTTTGAATTTTCGAAAACGATTCGTATAAGTTAGACTCTTCATGAAGACCTCGGAGAATTCTTGCTCCTCCTCGGCTGATTCGTTCTGCGCTTTTCTGTGCTCCAGTAACATGTGGACTTCCGCTATCAGGAGAGTCTCGGCATTTTCGAATTCTGCAAAGTGACAAAAAAAATTTTTTTTTTTTATTTCTACACGTATCGCAATTTCTACTAGGTATGTTGAATTTGCGGGGTTATTTATACAAAAGTTCTATTTGATCCAATTTTTTCCGTTCAGATCGCATAATGGTAAATAAATAAGTTGATATTGATTTCGAACGATTGGTACATTCAATTTGTTTACACACACTGTTTACAGAAACGCGTCACGTCACGAGAGACAAGATAGTTTTGGCATCCATGCAGATGTCGATGGCGTCGCCATACTCCCGGCGACCTCGATGAATTTAGATATTGAAAGTGGAAGAGATAAGAGGAGATTCGATTCTCTACCTCATGTATATTTAGGAACTGAATAAATTTGAAGTAAATTATAAAAAAGATTATACAAATTACATACAACGTTTTTACGAATAAATCATATATATTTTCAGATCTTTCTATCTACAAAATACGGTACTAAAAAAAATGTAATAAATTAAAAAAATTTGGGTACGAGCGACATTTATCCATGAAGACTGAATGAGCGTCGCTTGTTTAATATCAGTATATCTTAATCACCTTAAAATCTAATATCACATACTTAAATACTGAACAATCCCTCAGGTATTGCAAGTGCATAACAATTTGAAGCTAATTCTTTTAATATTAGGATTAAAAGTTCCATCATTGAACTGGTTTATTAATGTAACCTTGTTCCGCCAAAAAGTCGTATATCTTTCTGGTTTTGTTTACGTCGATTTTTAAAAGCACTCTGGCCTGAGCCAATCGCAGTGAACCACATTTTTTATTCTCAGTTATAAGGAGATGCTTGAAGTCGAAGTAACTGGTTGGTACAACTCGTGCTGTAGAACATAACTCCTTTTCAGCCGCAGTAAGTTTTTCATATCCAGGTAAACCCTTGATCACAAGAGGTGGTGGAGCTTTTCGTTGTGAAGCTGCAGTTGTTAATGGAGCATTTGTTTTCGAAACACAACCAGGTAGTATACTCTTCCAGTTATACTCAGCATTCGTTAAATATTGCTTTCTATCTTTTTCATTCTCCTGTCGAAGTTTGGTCAACTTTTGAAATGTTGGTACGCTATGAAAATACTTTAAGCCATTTTTACGAAATTCGAGAAGCCTTTGAATATAATTCTTTAATTCGCCAGCATGATGAAGTCCCTCGATGATGTAATCAAACTCCATCCCTTTGACCAGCTGCATGAAAATTAATAATCTTTCAGCGATAGGTCTTGTAATGGTGCTATCGTATCTATGTAACCAAGACATTGTTCTTCTAAAAGCTATTAATCCATGATCCCTTATTATTTGTTGTCGTCTCTTTCTTTCTCGTAGCCTATGATTGTACGCTTCCACTATTGCTACTTGTAAACTTTTTCCTAAATAATAGTCACTGTCACCTTCACTAAACTCATCGAATTTCAAATCAGAAATCAATGACTCTGCATGGTTATCAAAATTTACTTCAAAATCAGACCTAGCTGCATTGTATCCTGCCAATAATCGACAGTTTACTGTATTTGTTGCAAATCGGGGTGGTTCTTCAAGATCATGTAATTTGTATAGATATGGTATTGGCTCAGAACTGAATAAACTTGCTTCAGTCTCCTTAATCATTGGTAAACCAGGTAAAGTTTGATTATCTATATAATGTTGTAAATAGTGTAATTTGCATTCTTCTGGGGATTTCCCTTGTATTCTTCTAGATATATCCACCCAGTTACCAAAACCACACTCCTGCAAGACATCCAATAGTTCTAACTCTTGTCTCGCAGTCCAACCCGAGTTTTCAATTAGAGGAAATTCATTCTTTATAATTATATAATTATGATTGTTTTTATGTTCATCAACTTCAGAACCACTGGAGAAACACGTAGGACAAATTTCAACATTGGAGCACTCAGCACACCGAATGTAAGGTTCTGAGAGAATTGTTTTGCATATACGACAGATTGGATCTGAAGTAAGGATTTCTTCCTTCAGGACTGACACCTCGAGCTCTATATCATGTTCGGTCTCTACAGCTCGACTCGATGGACAGTCTGAAAGCAAGAAAATCATTACTTTAGACCTGACAGTAAGTTTCTAAAAAATCTTTGCATGTCCATTCAAACACAGAGAAAGTGAGGTTATGCAAAGTTCCTTATGCGAAATTGTACCATACAACTTCGTAGATTCTTTCAACGTACCTTTTGGAAATTGAAGATCTGCCGCATCTTCTTCCGTCATATCCAAAAGGCTCGGATTTGCCATACTTTGACTTTTTATTAAAAATTCCGGTAAAAATACTAAGTTTAGGTTAAGGCTAAAAGGACACCGCTTTCACTCCGAAGCAACGCGACTAGGACTTTCTGCTTCACTTCGGACCTACAGCTGGCGCTGATGCATCGAAAAGATATTTTTGTCGATAACACAGTTTCCTGTAAACTGATGCTCTCTGCGTCTTTTACGATTCAGTATTATAGCCAATCGCATTTTAAAAATCCAATAAGTAAAACAACCCCGCACTAGTTTTTCATAAAAACATATAAATCATCGTATTTGAAACGACCAAATGATAAAACATTGATTCCGTCCGAGAACTTTTCCAACAAATAAAATTATTTACAGACCGCTATATAAACCGTATTAAAGTACAATACGCTAGCGCAGGTGTTTATTATCAAAAATGATTATTAAATCACCGCTCAACAGATAATAATATAGTTTCATAAATTGCTCAATGCAACTTTTATATACTCTAATAAACCTCGTGGTTTTCAATGGTTCGATGAATAAAAAAAAAAAAGACAAGACCTTGACCGTAATGCAATATAATTAATTCAAGAACGATCGTCAAAATATAAAATTCGTATAAGGTCGTGTATGCTGTGTTACGCCTATAGAATATTCGATGACACAATTCAGAATGGTGCTAATCGTAATGCACGTCGACAATATCCCTTACTAGATACACATATATCAAACGTGCATAAATAGATAGATATTAGAAAAAAAAAGAAAAAAAATGGCAAAGCCATGACCTCAGAAAAAGGGCAAACAGTAAAGTATCCATTTGCCATCACACTATAAACGATCAGCCATTATTATGCGTGTCAAGGTTGACATGAATTGACAAATCGCCGATAGAATTGAAAAGAACACTGGCTATTCCAAGTTTGCTCAGATCAATCGGCAATTCCGTAGGACTTAAACAATACACAGTGATCCTCGATCAGAATAAATTGATCGTCACAAAAAAAAATCATTCGAATCTCCAAATGAAAATATATAAAATCGTAATTAGGTCATTGGACTTCATTTTTAAATGATAAACATGTCGTCACAGATGACAGAGCACATTGTCAACTAAGCAATTCAGTAGATCAACAAGTTCCTCGATCGGAATAAATTGTTCGTCACGAAAAAAAAAAAAAATCACTCGAATCTCCAAATGAAAATATATAAAATCGTAATTAGGTCATTGGACTTCATTTTTAAATGATAAACATGTCGTCA
>JASANN010000521.1:440304-471375 GCA_031762395.1 Calameuta pygmaea | reverse complement strand
CAGATGACAGAGCACATTGTCAACTAAGCAATTCAGCAGATCAACAAGTTAGTTATTGAAATTTAAAGATAATCGTCTAGGAGCAAAACTATTTTTTTCATACTGCAGTTAGATTGGCATAATCGGCTGAATAATGATAATAATTTTCACTCTAACGACGTCCGTGAGACTCGTACACGCTGAAGACTCTTTATAAAATTAAAAAAACGAGTAACGATCCGACAGAAATAAATTAATAGAAGTTCCAATGATAACCCAGAAAGAATCGAACAATGGATCGAAAACTGGGAGCGTAAACTAGTCCGCCCACAATGTTACTACTGGATAACTAAACGAATTACACATTACAAGATGCCTGAACTCGATTTACCAAATACACCCATTCGAAATGATCTCAAGAGAGAAAACTTTCTGCCATCGAAAAGTCTTTATCTCAAAATAATAATATCACGCCTGCCGCTCTATTCAATCCGAGAGAAAGTCTCCAGTAGAGATACAAAATATCTTTAACAGCCATTAAAATTTTTCTCACGTTAAAAGATAATTTAGTAAGATAAAAATAATTACATAAGTGAAATATATATGTGCATTGTAATAAAATTAATTATCGAAGGTCAACTGTTTACAGCTATAATCTTATTATCTGATTGCCCCCATGTATACATGTAAAATAATAAAAGGTACGTATGACGTTAGAACAAGGCAGTCTTCTTACCAACAGCAAATAATTCATCAAGATATCCCACGGCGGTTGGCTGACTTCACGTAAGTGCATAAAGATAATATTTTTAATCCTTAGAAGGTCCCAAGAATCCCACAGTTCTAATCCGTTCACGGGAGGAGACGTCGAGACGCAGGATCTTTGCAATAAATTGCCACGATACAAAGTACAATACAACAGCGAACGACGTAAAAGTAAATTTCATAATGACAGCGCAGTTATAACCTAAAAACTTGACGCGTTGCCAAGATACGACAATCGCTTCGTTCGTTGCTTTATGAAAATCTATTTTATAACTAGGAGATGCGACAACGTCGACTACTTAAGGTGGATTAATAATCTTGTAGTGTGTCGCGTTCATGAAAGGAAACACTACTGGAATAGATAACGTTATCATATGTGCTCGGTAGCGGCACGCAGCGGGCATACGAAGCACAATAATTTCACTTTGTATTAACGCGAATTACCTTAAAGGACTTAAATATTCGCATTCCATTGATTATATTCGTAAACGTTATCGAGGTCAGTTTATACTGCTCGTAAACGATTGTTATCTCTGCTTTATACGTACAGCGTGATAACTAAGATGCACTTACTGTTGTACGGGGTTATCAATACGAATAGGTTAGGTCGCGCGCTGCGACCTCTGTGTACGTACGCGGGAACTACGAGAAACTGGGAATTTTTAAAGCGGATTTACTGTTATGTAAACAAATAATAATGTTAGAATTTATTCCGGACGGTTATCGTCGTCTAAGTTCCGACTGCTGATTCTGTTCTGATAAAAACCAGGCAATCTAGATGGCGTTGCAATCGACGATTCTTCAAATCTTCATGGACGCACTTCACCGAGGTAACGTTTATCTTTCTCTTCTCACGTCTTCTTGTGTTCTTGTATTCCTGTCTACGATCACGGCACGGAGGACATTTGTGTCTTGATCTTTTGTCATGTCTGGAAGATCCTCGTGATCTGACTTGACGTTCGGTGGATGGTAAAAGAATTCGATGGATATGACGAGTCTCGAGGAACCGGATTTTTCAAAGGCGAAGACTCTTCGTTATCACGACTTTGATGTTGGCGATAGGAGGAAGGACGAATCGATGGAAATTGATCGGGAGAATGTTTTTGATAACGTTTACAAGCCTACGACACTTCGTGGGTGAGTTTTAAATTGTATGTACGTAGGCTTTAAAGTTTGTTATCGCAGTAATAAAATTTGGGATTCATGACTCGTAACTGGCCAACTCGTGACGTATGACTTAGGTATATGAAAATATTACATAATCTGGAACTTCAGTTTTTTTTAACAATTTTAAATTATTCTAAGGAAATGATAAATTTTACATTTTTTTTCTTGTTATCAAATAAATGTGCAATTTTTTTTATAATCGAATCAGTATGTCTCGTTGATTACGAATCATGGCTAAAAAGTGTCTAATTGTATTTGTCGTAATTAGAGATAATTCAGATCCTAAAATCCTCGAGTTTGTCATAGTTTTAAACTCCGAGTGGCCATATATCACTTTGAGTATTGTTTTTTGTACTAACTACGAGTCATCAGTTATCCTCTGTGATATTTATAGGTTATCCAATAGAACTTGATTTATTCATCATAGCTACGCTCGGATGATGCGATTACGGAAGAATAGAAATCCCTATAAAAAGTATTAGATTAATTATTATCTATGACAAGGACCGATAGACGCTTCTTATGTTCGATTAATAAGGATGAAAAAAAAATTACAATTATTCAATCAGTTGATAAATAAATCGTAGTCGATAATTTCACGGTTAAACGATTTAGTAATCCAGCAATGAGCAGCGGCTTGATTGACTTTCAACCGAAAGAAATTTTCTTTTGGATTTGCCCCGCAGCCATTTTAGAGAAATAAAAAAAATCAACGTTGCGATTAGTCTTTTGCTCGCGAGCTACTCCGACCTTATAAATAAACGCTTTACGACTAGCGTACGACGCTTCTGTTACATTGTTATCTATTAAAAAAAAAAAAAAAAAAAGATTTGAAGAGATACGAAAATTATCCAATCGATAAAATCAATCGAAGTAGAGCCATAGAAAATGATACCGTGAAAAAAAAGTATACCGAGCGCGACCAGATTGTGGTAAATGAATCAGGTACAGTAAGTGAAACAAATTTAAGAAATGAATTAAGCGAACGATGTAAACTCACCCTGAGAAAAAAAAAACCGGCCAAAAGATTCATTACTTTCGAAAGGATTATCCGAATTTTTACGGTTCATTCGTGCCAACAATCCAGCTCGTTAACGTCACTACGGGTTCTCTCCTATTCTCTCTCTCTCTCTCTATCCTTCAATATTCTCTACTGTTCTCTCTCTCTCTCGCTCGTTCCACCCGTTAAAGTAACGGCACGCCATTGCTTAGTGCGTAAAGTGCGTTGCACCGTGAACGCAGCGCGTCACGCAATCACGGAACTTCCCCATGAAGTTCGTTACGAGAAATTTGAAAAAAAAAATTAATCACGTGATTCGACGCCATCATATAAAAATAATCTCTAACCTTTGAGTCCTCGAGAAGAAATGAAGAAACGCGCGAAACTTCTAAACTGTTCGATTTACCTGCAAAGTCGCAGCAGACAGCCAGGCGTGGCTTTTGAACGTGAACTAGAAATCTTTCGGAACGATAATGCGCGATGCCGTTAGACAGTGTAGCGTCGCGTTTATCTCTTTCTTTTTTCTACGACTCTGATGAACCGTCATATAAGCAAAGATCGCAAAGATAAAGAACAGCGTGACGTTTGAACGATCGAATATCAAGTGTCTAACGTTCAGCATTTGAGGTTAACTTCCAACAGTACCTTAAGGCAGCGTATCCATAAAAATCATCCGACGCCAATAACTCTCGTGTTCCAGGGTGTTTAGATGTCTCGAGAAACAGGTTTAACGACTCTTTTCAAAACTCCATTGAATATTCATGCTGTGATCGGCAAGATTTTATCGGATTAATATTTAATCTCGTAGACTCGATCGTGTCGCCGTTGTATTAACCGACAGGTCAATTACTGTCGGACCATCAAGAAGCTGCGCCAACTCCGCAAAGTCCGGTAATCGTTTACGTAAACGTAATTCTGGGTGCGTTTTCAGCAAATCCCTTAACGCGCACCGCACTGCTCATTGGTAGAGCAATAGTGCTCGGATCTCCCGTCAGGGGAGCCTCGGTAGAATTAATTCGACTAAAATGACATCTGCGAATCTAATGTTCGGTTGAATCTTCGTGGTAATTTATTTTGTTCAGATTTTCATACAATCAGTGCTGTTATCGTGACGCTCTGTGTATCTTGTGCACAGGGCAAGGTAAGAATCCAATAAGACTTTCACCTTAGCATTTACAAAGGACTTTACCAAGCGTCCGTTTCAAAAGACGTTGTCACGAGGCACTAGAAAGTACACTGACTTCGATTAGCGACTCGAACGGAAATTTTGTGCCTGATTCGCCATAACAAATCGGTTAACTAACCGGTCGATAAAGATTTTACGATAATCCTAAAGATTCGTATCGATGAAATTTATTGAACTCGAAGAATCTTTTGCTTCGGCTGGATTCGTTACTCCGTATTTTTAGGTTATGTTTCTTATACCTGCTGCTGCTGCTGCTGCTGCTGCATCGCAGTCAACAAAATTAATAAATCATCCAACGTCCATCCAGTGTTGCCAGTGTGGTTAGGCGATACAAAATGGAGAACGTAAAAGTACCTGGCAACGTAATCGATTTTTATTAACAATGAGTCAAAGTCACGTTGCACAATTATCGTCGCATGTTATAAGCTCAATGTTGTTTTCCCACTGAAACATGCGTGACCCTGAAATATTAATACGATGATTTTTTTTTTACAAGAAATTTCGCACAGGCGTTAACGTGGCTTTTACGATTTGTCCACGAGACGTCCCGAGCAGGTCCATTTCGGTGCATACGTTTACATTAAGCTTGACACTGATCCGACAAGGACGACAGGCGTCGCCGAAAAAAAAAAAAAAAAAAATGCAAATATAATAATAATAATAACCGATCATAATCGTTATAGGTTTCGATATGAAAGTTGTCAGATTATCTTGTTAATTAATTAATTATAATTGATTGATGATTCTGTCAAAAATTTTGGTGTATCAATGCTATTATTATAATCTGCGACAGTCGACTAATTGTCGATGCAACAATTGAGATATTTCAAATGTCGATCGGATTTTATTTTATCGATCGATAATCTTTCTGCTCGGTACGTTTCAAGCTTTCTTCAAAATAATATACCTTCTTACTCGCTACTATTAATTAGACATGGTCAGTCCCGTTGCTCGAGTCGTTACGAAGGAGAGTTTTGAGAGAAGGACAATCTTGAAAACACTTAGTCTTCCTATTGGAGTACCGGTGTCACTCTGACGTCACTTCCGGTCCAGGTAGCTTTCGCGTTTCACCGCTCTCGCGCGAATGCAATTATTTGACCGCCATTTAAAGCGTATCTTTACGCTTTTTTTTTAATTCTCAATCACCTCGTGACAATTATCGAGTGGTTCGACTAGTTTTGGCACGAGACGTAAATCCTTTCAAAATTTTCTTTTTTTCTAGCTCGTTCAAATAAATTTTGAAAAATTTTTATTCTCACCGATAACTCACACGCTACTCTGTTATCACGCGTTCGATTATTCATACACTACCCTACGGATCGTACCCGGCTATTCATCGCTCTTGACAACTTCCGGTATAGCGATATCGATCCCAACACGCGATCCATCATTTGGAACTACCTCTGGATCATGGATCCCTGATCCAGAATGAAAGGTGCGCCACGGGATCGTTTTACGCTCGCATCGAATGACTGCGTTCACTTGGATCAACGAGGAGGGATAACTCGAAGGATGATTTTGTTATTTAGAATGACTCTGGCACTCAAACCAGATACCGGTTTCGTGATCGAAGACGTGGCTAAAGAAGATCGGCCGGTGCAGACCCCAATCAAAATGAGACTATCGCTGATCCCTGATAAAGCCGGTTGGGACGACCTGAGTCTAACGGGATAACCTCGATAAACATTGGTTTGACGCTATGAGGCCACACCTATTTGGACATACATTTTGACATCGTACCAGTATATATATATATATATATATATCATCAGAATAAACAACGCAATTGGCCTAATTAATTTTCTCCCAACTTCGTCCAAAAATCCCATACAAACCTCAAGAGAATCTTGCCGCGTGGATACTAAATATTTTGGCCTCCTTTCTTACGTGTCTCTTCTCTCGCCTTCATATGCATTTATTGCTTGACTTTTTTTTTTCAAGTCGATCGTCAAACACGTTTATGACTATTTTCTATCTTCAACGGGCCGTCACTACCAGTGGCATATTCAGAATTCGAAAGCTAACAGCTCAACGACGCTACAGGAGAGGCACATTTTGAATAAATTTTTTTTTCACCACAATTTCGCCAATCGAAATTACTAATTGGAACAATGATCGGTCTGAAAAAAAAAAATGTCTTCCAGTGTGAACCATCCGTGCCATAAAACGTTAAAATAAATATACGAGAGGAGCAAATAAAATATTCCTACGCAAATACTATGCTAAGCAGATGCGATTTATTTTATTTTATTTTTTTTGTTCTTAAAATTCTGCAACGCAGTTAATTAGCAATTCGCGTATAATTCGTATAACGCTTATCGAGGGTGGTAACGGTCACTCGCGAAATGATTTTTTTTTTTTAACTCCCTCCTATCTTAATTCCTGACACGTTAATGCAAAGCCATTTGGTCGGCTATCTTTTTCTTCCAGTACCACGCCTTTTAATAACCATACATACGCGAGATACAAAGCCACTATGGAAACTGGCTAATCATTTACAGGTTTACGTACGTATTTCTAACGGTACCAGCTTAGAGGCGCAGCAGCGAACCTACGGCGATAGCTTTATTCGTTTTATGTTTATTTTACACTGCATGCATCTCCATCTATAGATATATGTATATAATGGTCCAGACAGCATCCTCCGCCCACTTCTCATCTTGCTCACTTCTTGCTCCACGGACACTGTATAAGTAATTCTTACAAATATTTTTTAGCAAATTTATTATTTGAAAATTTTTAATTAACAATTATTAATTATACTCGTAATCGTTATCCATTTACACTGTACAAAATTGACGGTGATTTCGTTGCGAACGATTAAAAATATTGGCATTTGAAAATACAAATATTTATTATTAAAATTGAAAATAACAATTTCACCGAATTTCGATCGGTATCGATTACGTTTTGCGAATCAATTAATTGCTGCACTTGAGCATCGTTTAACGTAAAAAGTGGACTTTTCAACGTTATATTATTTTTTTTTATCGAAAATATAGTCCTAACTACCATTAACACCCTGTATAAAATTATTAATTGTCGCCCATTTCACTTTTTTCTCTCGCTCCCGATAGTCGCAAGAAATAAATCCGACATGAATCCCCGTGCAGATGATCTCACATTAGCGCAAGAATCATTTTTCCCAATCACTTTATCTTCGAGTGGGTCAAACGATTGTCATAGATTTTTTTATTACCGATTCTTACCTAACCGATAATTAAATCGATCGATCGATCGTTATAACCGATTGGCACGCGCGAACGAATCGACAGGAACGAGAGGGTCAAAGTTTACCCACGATCCTTCGGCTCGAGAATAATCAGCCGAGTATCCGATGACACGAGTACATGGTTGTTTATTTTTTTTCTTTAACCTTCGACACCCCCCCCCCCCCCACCCCCACCCTCCGACTCTTGATCCTCATTTATTTCCAAACTGTTCCTAAGCCACTCAAGGACGACTGACTCCCCAAGGACCGCCTCCTCTTGTCTTCTGGCAGAATCTGATAAGGATAACGAAGTTCAATTGTTCATCCTGCGAATGAAATTTTCGGGAAGGTCGACAATAATAGGTCCTCTTTGTTCGTCCCGGGAGTCTAAACTACGCAATTTAATCTTTAATCCTCGCGTAATACTTCCAGCTTGTGTAATAAGCTGAAGTCGGAGGGGAGGGGGGGGGGGCAAATCCATTATCGTAATTGTAGCAAGGAAAGGGGAGCTATACCAGGGGGAGGCAGGGGGTTGTCAAAGGGGCAAGGGTACGGTGAAAAGCGAATGAAAAAAAAATGTAATAAAAATTGCGAAAGATGTAAAGAAGAAGAATATAACCTGTGTGTACGTTTAACGGCAGTCAGTATGGAAAATCGTCTTTTTTTTCTAATGGGAAATGTGTGTCCGTTTACGTTAGAATGTGAAGCAGCGACAGACGGCAGCTTTAACCGCTCGTATCGTTTATTGTGGACGATAATGTCGAAGCCAACGGCACGAAACAAATTCAGCTTCCGCTATGTATGTTACGTCACTAGGCAATTTTGATACAGTTAAAATTATCTTTGACACATAGGTATCCCAGGTGGCGTGGCTCTGTTATGGTTTTCTATGAATTTCCTTTCTTACGGGTAATGGTCATTGGGTATTTTTGAATTACGTCACGGTTTAGGGACTTTTTATTATTCGTAGATTTTTATTAAGGCAGCGAATGGGTCTCTTTTATCTTGGTGCTTTGAAATTAGGGGCTGGTGGGAAATTTATTTAATAACGAGGGCGCCGATTCATTGGCTATTATAATACGTGTATTTGATTTTGGGACTATTTTGAAAAATATTTGAGAGTCGTGTGATAAGGTCGGTCCAAATAGAATTTTTGGGAAATTTGGAAAGACTAAGTACGAAGGAAGAGCGGAACTCGTCAGCGTGTAAATGACTCGGTTGTCATGGCTACGGAAATCTGTTACACTTTCCCAGAGATAATTTCTGGAAAGTCTATTTCTCAGCTGGACTCGGCGTGGAAATAAGAAAGGGAGTAAATCGTCTTATTATTATTGTTTTTTATATAGATTTTCTTTTATTTTTGTATAATCACCATTTTTTAGATCTTTTCGACAAAATCTTCATTTTTTTTGTTGGTGTCTATCACGTAATTAGCCGTTACACAAAAAACTGGATCAGGTCAGATTGCGACACTGATCTACGATTAACAAAAGAAACCTAACGAATTCTTCATTAAAAATTCTCTGACCCAAAAAAACAAAAATATTTTTCAACTAAATAAAATCACCTTTATTTTCACGACAGTGTCGCTAATCCTCGTAACCATTATTTACGTATCATTATAACCTTAGCACACGGGTCAAACGTACCGAAAGCATTTCGATCGGCTGATGTAAATTCCAAATGGAAAAAAGTTTGACGAAATTCAAATTCAAAAAAAAAATAGGTCCAGTCGTTTTTGACTAACCCTTCGAGTAAGCCGTATAAGAAATATTCCTCCAGTATTACGTACCCATGTGTAGCATAGTAAAAAAAAGATGTACCGTTCTAGAGTTAATATGTATCACACCTATGATAAGAATGATAAGAATCTTATCTAAAAATTTACATGAAAATTATTAAGAGACTCTAAGTGTATTTGACTTGTATGACCATTGATGCCCATGATAACCTTACCTGACGCCGGGCAGCTTCTCATTGGCCGTTTTGTGTCTGTTCCAATATTCAATTATGCGTCCATGTCAATGGACCGTGTCCCGAATTTTCAAGGTTGGCCTTCTGCTTTAGTTCTGCGCGCCAAAAACGGTAGCGTCTCGCCGACTTTCAAATTTCGAAAATTACTTACTGCCGGCATCACGTGGAAATTCTTCAAGTTCGTACGTCACGCCGACAGCTCGATGGACACTCGCCTGCATGCATTTCAAATAATTGCTAACCTCGCTTTTCCTACTCACTTCGGTATCCACGTAAATACAAAGTTATCGGTACTGTCAGAAACGTCTTAACCTTCCGAAACGCAGATAGTGGAAAAAATGGTGTAAACTGACGAGTTAATGCGAATCGTGTATAATGGGATGTTAATTAATATAATATCACTCTCTGTACATAAGTGACGTTTTAAATGATACAAAGTCAACATTGACATCTATACTGTATCTATACATCTACATATATATATATATATGTAGATGTATATATGCACACACACACATAGGAACGAAAATAGAATAAAATATATTTTTCGCTAATTTCAGAAACTTACTGATTAGACCAATATGGTGACACTGTTAATTTTAAAATTTGTAAAATTCAAATTTCTAATCATACAAGTCCAAGGACATGCACGTGGATTAATTTTCATTTTCATGATTTTTTTTTTTCATCGATTCGAATAGCTCATATCGATGCCCTTTGTTTCGTATTTGTCGTTCGACATAAATTCAGTGACGTATTCAATTTCTAGTTACTTATATATATATTTATACAATAGGTGCGTATCTCGTGTAACTAAAATGTAGAGTTTATAAAAAAAAAAATTGCCAAACATCAAAATAATTAATACCGCGATGTCCCTGATAGAAGACAAATCCTAAAAGTGTGTAGAGGAAGGTACAAGAAAAGAGGAGAAAAAGATATCATCGCATACGATGGAAAAGTATAAGGAGTTAGGAAGGAAGAGGGAGAGGGAGGGCGAGAGAGAGAGAGAGAGAGAGAGAGGAGAGAGAGAGAGAGAGGAGAGAGTTTATATAGGAGGCGAAGTGCGCGCGCTCGTTCAGTCCGGCAGTCACAGTTCTATCCGATTCATCCGGACCGCAAGGATCCTTCCGATTGAAAGCCCGCAAAAGATCGCCCCCCACACGCAACAGACGCAAAGTGGTGACCTTTGACCTTAGCCAGGATAAAAAACAGCCAACGTAACCCCCATAGAATTCGTGCACCAGGCACAATCAGATCAGTCTACCAGAAAGTGTGTGGTGTTATGTGCCAGTGAGAGAGAAGAGTAAAAATGACCAACAGCATGAAGCAGACTGTGATCAAGTAAGTTTTTCTTGTTTTTTAAAAGAAATAAAGGGAAAAATTAGAAATACGTTACTGACTTACGTGTTCTTTTGTGTATCAATGCTGTCCTTTGTATTTTATACGATATCCTGGACGGTTTGTTGTCGGTTTCGACATCGCGTCGATCCTCCTGTTGCTTCTGTACTGCTTGTGTTTGTGTCTTTGTCCGTCACGGAAGAGTCGAAGCTCGGCGTCCTTTATTAGGCAAGAAATTCCATGAAAGTCGAGAGACAAGTTAACGACTTTTACTGCACGTTATTGACTCGTTACGTTGTCCTGTCGATTCGATCGATTTCCCCTTTTACATCGATACGCGATTTAATGCACTTTAGGTACGAACTTTCTCGGCCAATCGGAAGCCAGGAAAGAAGTGACGGTTGGTTGTACTCGGGGTTAATTTGAATTACCGGAAGTCTTGCGCGTAAATAAATGAACTGCGACGCCACGCGCTTTGCGTTACTTTGCTTCTGCATAAAATCAATCGATAATAATTTATCGATACGAATTAGACTTGCGCATTGGAACTTTTTTTCTATTCTTAGAAATATCTCCGAATCGTTCTCAATCGGAAGACCGAATACCTTTTATTAAATCGAATTATAATTGAATCGGAAGTCCGTCGATTTCTGTTTGATTTCAATAGGATTTTTTCTTTCGACGAATCAAGAATTACTCAACCAAGAATTACCATTGGAATTTACGTAACTGTACAGAGATTTGTAGCACGGACAAAATGGCTAATGATAAAGATACTGTAGTCTAACCGAGCATTGAACTTACGCAATTTTCATGAACAAAATGTAACGACAAAACCGATAAGAATAGAGACTGATTTTTATACGACTTCTGTATGACACAAATATACTTTGGCTATGGTCAATTAAAGTCCACAAAAACTTTCTTTCTCAATAATCATTGTCCGTGTCGAAAATCGTTTATTTTCAAGTTCTTTTTTTTTGTTCCTTCACGCTTCGAGGTCCGCCGAACTGTGGCGCTGTGTTAGGTCAAATAATGAACTACTTGACTCTTCGAAAATACGTTACAGTTACAATCGTCGAGTTTGAATTTTCACAAGGTAACAGTTCCCAATAATATTATTATCGAATATTCAAAATATTATTTACCGTTGTTCCTGCTTGATTTCAATCGTCGTTGCATTGCTGCTTGGTACTTTAGAATTTAGGTCCCGTTAACTGATACCCAAGTTATTCTAGGTATCTCGACACCATCCATCCACCTTGTACACGTTTCTGGTGAAAGTTTAACGCAGTCGTACGCTACGTGAATATTATGTCTTCCTTGTGCAGGTTTATGAATAAATTTCGAAAGGACCAACAAACGGCGATCGGGACTGAAAATTGATAGAAGAATGTTGCGGATAAACGTAGAAAAAATGACTCCTTTAATAAGAGCGTCGTGATGTGTGTAATCGCCCAACGTCGTAACAGGTGTTAAATCCTGTGTAAAATACGTCACGACGTCTAAATAATTTTTGCAAACAAACTTGTCAGCCTTGTCTCAGTTTGCAAGAGGCGACTGTGACTGCGCTGCAAGTCATGTTCAAGCTGACTCGCGCTTTGGCATTTTTCCACAATTCTAATTACACTGTACTTGCATCGTTTGGACTCACGGGCAAGATCCGCGCGAATTTTCGAATTCATTATGCAAATTCTTGTGCGTCGATGCCAAAAGAACGACGTGCCGCCGTGTATCGGTTCATTCTTATGGGAACGATCAATTTCAACGTATTCTTTTTTTTTTTCCTCTTGACAACTTTATCTTTTTATTGAACATCAAAGGAGGCAGCGTGTTCATCGTGTTCGAGAATTTTCGAAAGAGCTCAAACCAATTGAATAATTGTCATTTTTGTTTTTGTATACCAAAAAAAAATTGCCGATTTGCAAAACTGATTCGCGTTTAAAAAATTTTTAGCACGCAATTATCACCGATATGTATTATTTGTCACTGAACACACGTGTATTTTGAACGGACGCGACGGAACGGCAACAAAAAAATGGCGACTAAATTATTTCGAATGAAAAAAAAAAATTTTTCGAATCCGAAAATAAATGAAATATCAAAAAGTATCAATAGGGCGAAAAAAATATTCCTACCCGAAATCCAAAGTGTAATAATGAACAGTAAACAATTGTGGCTTCTCCGTTCGACTTGCGTAGTTTAAGAAAATTGTCGCTCGAGCGTCTCTTACGTGACGAGAATTTTTCGCAACTGCGATATTCCTCGTAAATTACATAACTGTTGAAAAACATCGGGATCGTAACGATGTAGTTTATACGCGCAGTTCGTACCAAGGCACAATTTGATAATTGGGATGAATTTGAGGAGAAAAGTGTATTCTTTCAAGTAAGCACTCGAGACTCTAATTCCCGGAAATGATAAGCTGTCATTAACGACTCCCACATACGAGCATTGGTCAGGGCTGTAGTCACCGGAATACATTTTACGTATGCAATCCTACATACTCTACCTACTCTACATACTCCATGTCCTCTTATGCTTTATCGATGCTACTCGCCAAGAGCCTATCCTTCTGATTCAATATGGATTCCACATACTAACCTGTTGTCGCAGTATCGGGAATCGTTTGAATGCGAAATAATTTCGCGACATACTTCCACATTTTTTTTCGCTAAAAGTATGTTAAACATATGTAATACAGAAAATTGTTCTTTTTTTTTTTTTTAATCAAGAACGCGTATACGGGGTTCTTCGTAAAATTTCAAAATACGTAAAAAAAAAGGTTATGGGTCAGGTGTGACTCGATGGGTACAGTAAAAAAAAATGGTATCGCTAACTAAAAGATAACTAAAGTATTGACTTCCTGTCCGAAAAGTCAGACGATACCAATTGGAACCAACAGCTAAAATCAAAGGCTCTACGTCCTATCAGTAGGCCATTAATTGATTTACGATGCACGTTTGGCTACATAATGTAAATTCAATGCTGGCACGAGCTAAAATAGTTTCAGATAAAAACGGACTCCTCGAGACCGCCACTGAGTCTTCTCCGATAAGGATTATTACTTTGGATTCCAAGTTCGGATTCGTCCGGTGGCCGTCTAAGAGTCATCAGTAAAACTTTTTATCGACGTATGCAACGAAATTACGGGCGCGTCTTGATCGCACATCTAGAACCATCCGGAGTCGGCCATATTGTTCGAGGTCAAAAGATCACATGTCAATTTGTCGTTCCTCCTTCACAGAGACCGATTTCCATCGGCCTATGAAGTTTCCTGATAAACCTGATACAATTTCCGGTTTAGCCAGGCGACAAATTTGAGATCGACCCAGACCTAATTCACTCTTGCCGTCGTCGCTAAATACCGCAAAATTGAGAGAATCCCTAGATAGCCCACGGACAAGATATCCCCTATGAATTCTGCCCTAAACTTAACAAGTAAAAATAGGGCGTCTTAATTAAATTTAAATGTCTTAAAATTAAATTTATTTTGATTTTAGAAAATTAAAAAAAATTTACTCAAAATTCCATAACCCAAAGTGACGCTAAAATCCTGATCAAACAAATTCTATTCTTTTGGAAAGCCGGTTCGGCAACAGGCTCGATCGATCATGCATTAAAATTTTTTGTTTCCCCCCTTTATAAACAGAACCATTGCGCCATCTATTCTTACCGTGTAGATTTTACGCAGTGACCTCTCGCCGGCAGAACTTTCGATCTCTTTTTTTTTATCACCCGTCAGACTCGACATTCAAAACTAGAACGTTCGTTAGGTAGCTTTGGTGAAATCGGTCCCAGCACCTTTCGACCTCGTTGAGTTTCTTGATCCTTAAGCGAATCCAGGAATCCAGAAACACCCGTTAGTCAAAGCAACCCCTGCTCTGTTAATATCGAATAATAATAACATTAATCACCAAATCCACAGCAGCCAAAGTGATATCGTATAATTTAATATTAAAAGATTAGTTATCGCAGAGGAATTTTGCTCAGACAAATATTGGTACTTGCATCTTGTGAACACGGCATAATATATCGGACGTTGACTTTCTAATGCAAGATGTAAGAAGTCCCCTGGGAGGAGGGGGAGGGAGGGGGCGGCAGTCGGAGTCGCATAGAGCAAAGTACTTGGAGGTCAATACACTCTTACCAGTTCTAAGTACCGAGCAGCTTTATTATGTTTTTGCCGTTGGCAGAACTGCCTGTGCTCGTCGACATTGGTTATTACTCAGGATTTACGCACTTTATTTATACCACCCAGAAGAGACCAGCCTCTGTAATAATTTGCATTCCTACTGTACGCTCGCGGTTGAAGATCATTGGCATAATAAATGCCTGCAATATATTGCGTACGTAAATATTTAACCCGTTGACGTTTCCACGTGTATTCAGCCAACGGGAAGGAGTGGGTGTGGAAAAGTGCGTGCGAACTGCATGAAGTATCGAAGGAGTAGAAATATCTATTGCGAATGGTTCGTTTCGAAGGTAAAAACAAGCTAGGTGCATATTGCGAAATAAATAACCCAGAGTGTTGGTGCAAATGAAACCTGTAGTGTAAATAATTTTATGTGTGGCATCTAGGAATTAGAAGTTACCTAATCGTGGTTGGACGGATTGGAACAATCTTGCCATATTTCAGTAGGTGCTCGTTACGATAAGCTAAACGTTCGCCGCTTGTCTTTTATTCCGACAATTGCGGCAACTCCTGCTGTCGATTCTTACTGGAATTGCCAGCCGTTGAAATTGCCCGTCGTAAAAGTGTCGTATACTCGTCATGCTGGTTTCCTTGTTTCCACGAAATTTTTTAATGCGATTTATTCGCATGACTTCGAACGATCGGTGTCAAGTATGTGATAATATATATATATATTTAATTATTGCGAAAAATTTATGCTCTTCGAACGTCATTATTAATTGTCAAAGTTTTTAGGAAAATTCTTGTGCGCGTCGTACGACTAAGGGTCGTTTGCACCAACGACAGTGCGGGTATTCGCTTAGAATTAAATGTGACCAATCAGAGGCCCCGATTCCCTTGGATCGTTCTAGTGACTCTCACAGACCGACCAATGATTGTAAAGCGTGAAGTCACGTGCGAGAATCGTTAAGGCGAATTCGTAAATACGCGTCCCCATGTACGGGATCGGGCACTGATTTCTTAGTTAAATTTTTTTCACTTTTGCAACTGACGCTGAGCAGTTACGGAATACTTTGTCATAAAATATACTTAAACTGATTTTGTTATCGAGCGATAAAGACTCTCGTCGATAAATCAATCAATCGATAAGACGTATCAATAGTGTGAAAAGTACGAACCGAGCAGACGTATTACGAATGTCAGGGGCATTGCTTTGTGGCGACGTGTCTCCCTTGCGAGGAACGCGCATTGGTCTACAGTGTTCGGGCGACGTCGCTCGTTCGAAACGCGGACGGAAGAATCTCGATGTCAAAGAGTAAGCAAATGGAAAAGTTTTAACGACTATGGGTGCTGCTCGAGGACGCGTCTTTCGGTGAATCGCGTGGAATTAGACGCCGTCTAAAATTCACGAACGTCTCGAGTGTCGATCGTTGGTCAGACAGACGCCGTATAGGTTATGTTGCGCAGAAACGTATTTACGTCGTTGCGCAGAAAAACTTACAGGATAATTATGAGTTGGATTAATACAATGAGTTGTTCTCTTACGTACGAGGTTAGATTTAAAATAACGTGCGACAATTATTACGTTCAAAAATAGTCACAGGCTCGACGGGTAAGTGTGATAGAATTCAACGGTCAGAAAACATGGCCGCTCTCCGATTTGTTTACCTTCTCGATACTGAACTTTCGTTTGGAGATTTATGCAACTTCTAGTCGCTGAACAGCATATGTGGAGTACGTGAAAATCTTCGGTAACAAGTATATATATATATGTGATATATGTTGACGACGTATGGTTATGTTAACAGGAGAAATATGAACCGCGGAGTGGTCAGGGTGGGCATTGTTTTTTTTCTTTCTTTCTTTCTTTCTAGAAGTATTTTTCACGCTGCTATTGCGATTGGTCGTTGCGTCATGCATAAATACTTTTTATTTGACATTACATAAGTTTGAACTATGCATTAGGGGAATTTCTTTAACAAAAGATCTCGTGAGCTGTGATTGATGTATTGTAGAAAAGAGAGGTTATGTTTGTTACGATACGTTCAGGTATTGTTATCTAGATGGTGGTTTTTTTTTTTTAATTTAAGGCCAGACAAATTATCTCTACAAATTGATCGAGACCGAATTGCTTCTTACTTTTGATTGTACGATTATCTGAACTCTTGATTATTTCGATTTCAAGCTGAATTTGACTGGTCGAAAATATTGTCTTGTGGAATACTTGAAACTGTTTACGTTTCAGTATGCTAAAAATTCTTACGATCCAGACACTCACGTCGAGTATATTTCCAGACAGCAGAAGGACGTCCTGAGTAAATCCTATGGTTATCTTAAATGGACGTTCTGGAAGTCCCACAAGCGTTTGGAAAAGGTCTCGGACCTTCTGGATATCCTGAGGTGGTGCAAATGTCGGCTAATTAATGATTTTACTCCCCGGACATCCTGGGGATGACTCATCGGGACATTTTATGGAATTTATATATATATTATATAAATAGAATCCAAAAAATTAATATATATAAATAAAAATATAATTTTGACAAACCATCCAGTCGATCCTGAAGATATCCTAAAGATGTTCACAATAGGGTTTCCCAGGACTCATAAATGTATATCCGAAAAGGGACATCCGGAGGATGTCCTAAGGTCGCCGGGACACTTTTGGAAAATTCAAGACGCAGCTGGAATAATTCTCGAGGACTACCTGGATTCTTATGAACGTTAAGAATCAATACATGTCTCGATAAAGCATTTAAAATCCTCTCTCGAAATTATTGACAAAACGAAATAAAGTGAAAATACGCGACAGGATTTTTCATGGAGATTATATTATTACTTTTCAATATGTATGGCACGTTAAAGTGCAAAGCAAAAATCGTAAGCGAGCACCGATTGCAAATTGCTACTCGCTAATGGCAGAGCACTGTTCTCCTTTGGGTCTAAGTGCAATTTTACTGCTGACAATAACGTACGACCGACTGTATATCATGCTAGAATATGGCGTATACGGTAACACGGCATAAAGGATCGATCCTCCATTACAAGGTCGACCATTTCACGGTTCTGATTCCGTTTGCGGCACGAAGCCTTCAACCGTTCACGGTTCATGGAAACTGTCAAGCAGTTTAAACTGCACCAAGAGCCGATAAATATATTAAATTTGACACCTAAAAGCTGTTATTCACTCAGGCTCGTTACCTGGTTTTTTTTTTTTTTTTTTTTCTAGAAATCCCACCTGGTGGAAAAGACGTTCGGCCCTGGAACGCGGTTTAACGATTGTAGCAGTTTCCGGTGCCCTTTTGTGCATCGCATTGGCCGTAGCACTCGGAGTCCTCGCCAGTAATGTTGGCCCATGTGACGTCAGCACCACCGGTAAGTCTCAAATTTGAAAAACCAAATTTTTGCTTATCACTACATAACCATTTTTTTTTTCGTCCACCTGACTGTTGTGAAAACCGTGCACTTTGCTTGAGACTCATTTCATCTCATGAGTAAACACTGTATAATAATAAAACAAATTGCTTAAAGATAAATTGGGTCAACTTAGAGACAGGTAGCGGTTTTTTGTAATATCAGAATTGTTTTTTTTTTTCAAATTTAATTGACAGATTTTTTGAGTATCTTAACGGGTTACAGAGATTAGTCTGTACTCTTCTTCTTGTTTGGATAATAAAGAAGCGCATTTTTTTTCGGACTTTTTAAATTGGTACCAAAAAAAATGCTTATGGCCTCTTTTGCTCGAATCAGATATTATAATTATTGAGTGTCCCGAATGACGGAACAATCATAATTATCAATGTTCCTCTTAACGCCTTATCGATCACTTGCGCAACAAGTCTATCAGTCCATTTTCCACTGTGCTAGACTCTTCTCTCACGAGCAACAAGAGCTAATTAACATAAGCGCATTTTACAGCAGGCTCTGTGATTGCCCATAATTATCTTGACGATTATAAACTTAATTGCGACCCCGCGAGACACGATACCGTAGCTAGAAAATACCAAGCGTATATCGTTTGCGGCATACGAAACCGCAAAAGGACTCATTAGCCACAATCCAAGGCCGCAATCGCATCTAATATACGTCTGATAGGGATAATCAACATAATTCAAACTTATCGATAAGAATCGATTCATCGAAAATCATTACCAACGCAAATCACAATATTTACAAATCGCGTCCAATGACTTTAATGTAGATTAGGTCAAATGAAATCTCAACATATTTTTTTTTACTCTCTATCTACAAATGACGTTTCGATCAAGCGACGTGTAACGACTCCAGAATGCTCGCGTACGACGCTCCTTGCGCCGCCATTTGTATCGTCTAACGCACGCTTCTGCACTTTCTTTCCGCAACTGTCACCACGCCTGCACCTGCACGAGAATAGTTCCTGATAACAGTGAGATGCTACCATCCACAGCAGAGGCTCTTGGCGGTGGACCACCTGCCAAGGATGTCTTCAGCGTCAGTCGTGGACCCGAGTCCGAAGATGTCTGCTTCTCACCAGGATGCGTTCACACAGGTACGTTGTTAAATTATGAAAAATGTTCTCTGACTTTGGTCCTGGGTCTATGATCGATCCTCTGGTCTTTCTGTACCCAGCATCCAAGATACTGGAGAGCATGGATCCTAACGTGGAGCCCTGTGACGACTTCTATCAGTTCGCCTGCGGTGGATTCCTCAGAGAGACCACCATACCTGATGATAAGGTCAGCGTGACCACCTTCAGTGTTATCAGCGACAAGCTCCAGGAGCAGCTCAGGCTGAGCATCGAGGAAGAAAGCTCTCCTCGCGAACCGAAGCCATTCAGACTGGCCAAGAACCTCTACAAAGCTTGTATGAATAAGAGTAAGTGCCTGATGAAGCAAGGTGGTCGAGTGTTATCGGGTCTGAGTGACGTGCTTTTGCAGCTGCTATCGAGTCCCTGGGTCTGGACCCACTGAAGAAGATCCTCC
The DNA here is from genome assembly GCA_031762395.1 of Calameuta pygmaea. Lineage (NCBI taxonomy): Eukaryota > Metazoa > Arthropoda > Insecta > Hymenoptera > Cephidae > Calameuta > Calameuta pygmaea. Next base: position 451,656 of record JASANN010000521.1, on the reverse strand, counting down.
AGAAGTTGGGTGGGTGGCCGGTTCTGGATGGGGACTCTTGGATGGATGGTGACTTCGATTGGAAGAAGAGCGTCTACGTCTTTCGTAAGATGGGCTACTCCGTTGATTATTTTATAGACTTCAGCATCGGCGTTGACCTCAAGAACAGTACTAAGCGCGTGATAGACGTAAGTGACATTTAAGAATTTTTACTGGTACGCAGCGGTAAAGTTTTTCTTTTAAGGTATTGAACAATTTTGGTCTTTGTTACAGCTCGATCAAGCATCTCTTGGACTCTCGCGAGAATATCTGTCTAAAGGATTTGATGATAAGATCGTGCAAGCTTATTACAGCTACATGGTAGACATCGCTGTCATTTTGGGAGCTAAAAAAGAAACTGCTGCTAAGGAACTCAAAGAGTCATTGGAATTTGAGATAAAATTGGCTAATGTGAGTTTAAATATTTTTTTTTTCTTTTTTTTTCAAGGACTGTCTGTGACCTCCTGGTAAACTTTGCGTTTTAATCTTTAGATTTCCCTGCCTAATGAGAAACGTCGCAATGCCACTCTTCTCTACAATCCAATGACTATCACGGAATTGTCCAAGACCTACAACAGCGTTCCCTGGAAGGAATACTTCAATAATCTTCTGCCGTCCAACGTTCAGATCGACGAGAACGAAGTGGTCATTGTTAATGTCCCTAGTTTCATTTCTGATCTGGAGAAGCTTTTAAGTCAAACGCCAAAGAGAGTGCAGGCCAATTACGTCATGTGGAGAGCAGCTGGTGCCTCAGTGAGTTATCTTACCGAGGAAATTCGAAAAAGGCAATTGGCTTACTCGACCGCCTTAAGTGGAAAAACCGAACGTGAAGCAAGATGGAAGGAATGCGTGGATATCGTATCCGGAAGTCTGTCGATCAGCGTAGGAGCACTTTACGTCAGGAAGTACTTCAAGGAGGACGCCAAGAAGACAGCAGTGGAAATGGTCGCTGATATCAGAGAAGAGTTCACGAAAATTTTGAAAAAGGTGTTTACTTCATTTTTATCAAGAACACTAGGTTATCCATTTCTTGGACTTCTTTTTCTCTATTTTATTAATATTTCAGATAGAATGGATGGACGAGGAGACAAGAAAGAGCGCTCTGGATAAAGCTGCTTCCATGTCCAGTCATATTGCTTATCCCGATGAACTCTTGCATGACAACAAACTTGAGGAATTTTATCAAAATTTGGAACTGACCTCCGACAATTATCTTGAAAGTATCTTGAATCTGACTCTCTTCGGCACGGAATACTCTTTCAGCAAACTTCGAAAACCTGTGAACAAGAGCGACTGGATAACTCATGGAAGACCAGCAGTAGTTAACGCATTTTATTCGTCCATTGAAAACAGTATACGTAAGTCTTACTGGATCGTTCGAGATCAAAGAAAAAAGGGAAAGTTAATCGATTCAACGTATCGATGATCTTGTTCACAGAATTTCCAGCTGGCATTCTCCAAGGTGCCTTCTTCAGCAATGATCGTCCCAAGTACATGAACTTCGGCGCTATTGGATTCGTGATTGGCCATGAAATCACTCATGGATTCGACGATCAAGGCAGACAATTCGACAAGGAGGGCAATTTGGTAGACTGGTGGGCGCCGCAAACTAAAGAAAACTACCTGGAAAGGGCGGAATGTATCATCAATCAGTATGGAAATTATACAGTGGAGGAAGTCGGATTGAACGTGAGTCAATGCTAGTAGAAATAGAACACATGCCAATCCTTTCCAAAAAAAATAATTAACACTTATACGTACCTGTATAACTAATCTATGTCTTGAATTAAGCTATTGATAACAGCTACAGCAATATAAAATGGAGACTGCACGTCAGTTAAATATTGACTAACCATCCTTGAAAAGCTAATAAGCAAAGACAGACAAAGGTGTAATACCTGTAACCACTAATTTTACACTATGCTTAATTATAAAGGCGTTAAGTACTATTTTAATGATACTATTTAGCCAATGACAGTAAATCAAACGTTATCTGACATTTATAAAGAGATTAGTAAGTGCAGCGGTACAAATGCCTCTTTGTGTTTTTCACAGTTGAACGGTATAAACACGCAAGGCGAAAACATCGCAGACAATGGCGGAATCAAGGAAGCTTATCTGGCGTACAATCAATGGGTTAAGCGTAACGGCCCCGAGAAGAAGCTGCCAGGTCTGCGATACACTCCTCGTCAGATGTTCTGGATCAGTGCCGCAAACACGTGGTGCAGTAAATACAGACCGGAAGCGATAAAGTTGCGCATCACAACAGGATTTCATAGTCCTGGAGAATTCCGTGTACTTGGTCCTCTTTCGAACATGCCGGAATTTTCAAAGGACTTCAACTGCCCACTTGGCACGAAGATGAACCCGAAGAACAAGTGCGCCGTCTGGTAGAGAGAGAGCCTTAATGACATTTCGTTAGCAGGAGTTTCGGTAAGAGACTTCCGGTAGGAAATCCAGACGAAGAACGGAAGAGGAAGAGGTTGCCGATTGCCGACAGGAAACGATCGTTAGATTTATATCTGATCGCGTTCTTCCTTCGTCCTTGAAAAATGATGCCAACCCATTTCCATCCACATTAACACGTGCTTTTCTTATATTCTCGCTAGGTCTGCTCTCCTGGTAGTCAAAGAAGACCAGAATCCGTGGCTCCGCATTTTTATAAAATCCCCCCCCCCCCCCCCCAAAGGGTCACCTACAATGGAAAGATTCATCGAGTCTCTTCGATCCTATTTCTATTGCGCGAATGTTCCTGTCGCGAGAGTGTTTTTCTATAAATTCTTCCTTGAGCTGTAATCGCTTATCGTCTTTGTATACGGAAGTAGTCGCGTCCAGTCGTGATCCGTCCACGAGAAGGCAGTGTTGCTATCGATTGTTATGACGATTTCTGCAGACGCTTCTTAAGGGAGGTACGGATTTCGTAATCGAGGATGAATTTGTCATCGATTAACAAAAAGAAAAAAAAAAGCTTAAGTCGATTTATCGTCTCGTTGACTTCCTTCGGTTACGGCGATCTTTCATTCTGAAGGGAATATTTATATCACTGTTGTACGCAATTGGGACACACTGTATATACAGACGAAACGATGTAACGGAAGTTTATTGACGCGTGAGACGGTCGTGAAAGATGAAAATAATATTTTACTTCGTTAATTATAAATTGGCTATTGGTCATTCACGATCGTTACACTATAAAAAAAACGTTATCCGGGGCGTTATTGAGATATTTAAAAGGAATTCCAAGACGCTTAGAGATTCTGAAAAATGTACATTTGGCCATATATATAGAATTTGCGAAATTTTTACAGATAAAGGTGTGTAGTCGATACTTGCGAATTAACAGGAATTTTCTACTCTTCTTGTTGACTTCGTTTATTACATAGAATGTTATGATTATTCTTTTGATGTAGTGTGTCGTATTATGCGTGATCGTTGGATTGAAAGTTTAAAAGTTACACACGTGGCTTCTTTTTTTTGTTTCTGGCTTTTTCCTCGTTATTTACGTACCGAATTCACATTAAATTGGAAAATATTTAAAGTTCTTCATTAAAGTTACCGTTACGAACTATTTAGACGATCTCTAGTATTAATCATAGCTGTTATCATAACTGACAAGCACGCATTGGCGCTGCTTTAACACGTTATCATACTCTATCCATTTACACTTCGTCGCAAACTCTCATACATAAACAGGTATAGACGCGATACACATTTAAATAACATTAATTAATTTGTTAGAGCTCCTCTGTCCATGGCAAAAGCGTAAATGCCTAACACTAGGGTTTGCGATAGTTCATATTTATTACAACGATGTATTATTTTGCGTTTCAAGTAAACGAAGAAACTGCATGTATTTAGTAATGTATTTGTTGAATGTAAAGTTTTAATAATAAAAAAAAAGAAGACAAAATTATTCAGCTCATTCAATCATCCGCGTGATTCTCCGTCCGGACTTGTTTTTGATAAATTAAAAATATAAAGAGGATCAAATATCAACTGTGCAGCAGGTGAGTTTAAGAATCAATAAATTTCCAGTTGTTAAATTGGAACAATCTGATATTTATTAGTTGTACTAATACGCATGAAAATATAATTTTCATGCAAGCTTGTGCATTGTACGTAGTAACTTACAATAATGGAACCAATTGTTATCGCAGTGATTGTAACAGTTTTTCGTCAATATACATATATATATATATTGCCAAGCTTTCGCGGTATTTACATATGTATTTTGTTTACACATGACACGATGCAAGAGTGCGAAACTTGCATATAGGTTTGGTAAGTTCATTAGCACGACATAACCTCTAGCATTTTGCTACCAGCCGCACAATTTCACACAATATTCCAAGATTAGTCCAGTACGTGGATAACAATCTCTCGGATGGCCTCTCTATTAATTACACAATAAGACGTAGCCTGATTGTCAGGCTATGGTTAACTAATTCGCAGGTGCTGCTTCTATTGCCTGTAAGTTCGATTTCCTTTGTGAATTTGAATCTGCATTTTCATTTTCATTTTCATATGTAGATGAAACTTCCTCCTTCTCTTCTTTACTCTGCCACTGGACCTGTGAAAATTAAGAGTTATCATACTTATCTTATACTGATATTCTCTTTCGAGAAAGACATGTCAGCAAAGATTATATTAAATCTTACCCTCTCTCTGTGTTCTCGAACAGCTTTATTACACTCCTCGATGGCCATTTCCTCTGTAAGGACACCATCTACGGAGGCATAGGCAGCTGCCTGCCACGAAACTCCTAATTTGGCTAACTGACGACCAGACATTCCTTCAGTCATCTCTGCCACCTGGCTGCACAGAGCACTGTAGTCGAATTGAGCGACCTTTAACCTTCTCTTACCCTCGGTAGCTGGTTGAAGGACGAATTTGTCAAAGTACAACCGAACTAAGCGCTCGCGTTCTTCTTTTCCAGGTAGAGAGAAACGTACCATGACGTCGAGACGATCGTCAACTGCATAATCGAATTGTTTAGCTGTGTTTGAAGCAAGAACCAGCATGAACTTGTCACTTTGCTCGCCAGTTCTGTATAAGAATGCGTTCAATGCTGCTCTGAGATCCTGTGAAATCTGTTCACCCAATCTTTTCCTGAGGAAGGCGTCAGCTTCGTCAATGAATAGCAAGAGGCCTTTCCTTGATGTAGACGCCCAGTCGAAAACTTTGTGAATGGCCGTGACACCATCCCGACCTAAGGGTGCTATGTCACCACCTGTCAAGATGGCGTAATCCATTCCGGAATGTTGAGCCAGCTTCTTTGCAAACATTGTTTTCCCTGTTCCTGGTGGACCGTATAACAGAAGATTTCGGTACATTCCTCGGTTCTGTTTTGTGTTTTTAGTTATTATTGCAATGTCACGCAATCGTTCCTCAAGTTTCGGTGCGAGGACTACACCAGATAAAGCGTCCGTATTTTTGTCTTTAAGTTTTTTTATAGCCTTGATCGGATGCTTCACGGTATCCATTACAGAAAATCGTGAAGTTTCTCGTACTAAGGATGGTTTCCCTAGATGAGCCTCGATATATCTTGCAGCCACACCAGTCGAGTTCTTTGCAGCGTAACCTCCAAATAGTACAAGACTTAACCCACCCGCGAGTGCAAGAATTTTATCCCAGTCTTGAAGCAAAGTAGTGGCACCAGTTCCCAGAATAGATCCAACAGTCCTGAAACATTTGTTTCAAAAAGTTCAATTTAATTGCATTCAGTGTCGCAAGGATTAACAATAAAGTATAGGCATAAAATTATCATACGTAAGAGATTCGAGACGAGTTTTTCTATTTTCTGATGCTATTAATTGAATTTTCTTGAGATCGACATCTTGGTTTTCTCTATCTGCCTTAGCCTTGGCTTTTATTTCAGCTTCCACTCTTTTCAATTCATTTTTATTTCTCAATTCCATTTCGTGCTCTATTGTAGCTTTTCTCATAGCTTCCTGCTTAGCTACAGACTCTTCTTGTCTTCTCAAATTCTCATCGTTCATTCTCTGTTGCTGAGCTAATTGATCATCGTATCTTTTCCTGGCCAATTGGTCCTGATACTGAGCCTTCATTTGATGCTGCTTAGCTTCCTCCTGTAATGTCTTCCGCCTCTCTTCTCCCTCAATCCTCTTTTGTTCGCCCTTCATTTGCTCGATACCAGCCTCATACTCCTTTAACTTCATTTGCATTTCAGTCTGTCTGGTAAGCTCTTGCATCTCAGCAAGTTTCAAAGCTTCCTTCGCATGTGCTAAAACCAACAGAATCAAACATTACATAAATAAGAAAGAAATTCTTTCAGGGCATCCTCACCGATTAGAAACTAATCTACAGTTACAACTTTATCAACCTACAAAACAATTTTAAATGATCCCACAACTTTTCATTCATATATTCTACATGATAAGATAGTCCAAGAAATTCCCAAAGTGTTCGAACCTCTGATATCATTAAACTAAATATAATATCAGGACCTTTTCGAAAGCTTTCTATGACTCCGAACATATTATCACTTTAAAAGAAAAACTGAAAGAAAGCCTCATAAAACTTATATCATCTCACGGACAGGGGGTAATCTTTTATCGTGACTTAAAAAAATGTAACGAAGGCAACCATAACCCATAAAACTAGTTGCAGCTTACGTAATATTACATAAGGTGAACATGAAGCAAGAAATTAACAATTAAAATCAAGCATACCGGATCGTTCGAGCTCTTTGGCAGCCGCCGCGGCTCTTTCAAGTGCTCTCGAATCGAATCTATACGCTTCCATTTGAGTCTTCGTCATCGTATTCTTGGGTGGCTGATCACCACCTCCACCGGCACCGTCTCCTGATGCCGGTGGCTGTACCAGTTGCGAGAAATCTTGAGGCGTTTGTGATCCGCGGTATCCAAAAAGCCACGACATCTTAAATTTTAAGTTTCTATTGATACGTCACGACAGTTTATTATACGCAAACACGTTTTAAAACACTATACACCGGTACGAGAGAGAGTAGCACACGACACGCTTTTCTACGCTCTTCCCTACTGTTCTATTCCCCACGTGCACATTCTGACGAAAGATGACGAAAGAGCGAAACGGGCGGACTCTGAACCGGAGATTGACCAGAGCCGACAATGCTCCGAATGTACACGAAGAGAGAGCGAAGATTCCCGAACGCTTACGCGCCTCAATTAAACGGCCATTTTGAAATATTGTCGTTAGCGCATTCTTGTAAGGCCGAATGCTTTTTTTTGACAATATTATATGTAAGAAATGCTAGCACATTTATAATTGAATGAATAATTGAATGCTGACTAATTTTAGTTCTACATTATGCAATTATTGAGAATTATATTAGGTACCTAACGGCCTTTTTGTTCAGTTTCATTTGATCCCTTCAAGCAGCAACGTCACTGTTTCTAGTGTCGGAAAAATCCATCGAGAATGACCTTAAATCGGGAGAAATGTGAATTTCTGTGAGTTTAATATATGATATTGCAAATTCGAATATTTAATAGTGACGCAAAATAATCTACTGAGAGGATTTGCCGAGAAAATACGGAAGCAGCAGTGTGTCGTGAAGACGGAAAAGAAACAGAGTCAGCTGGCTGGATAAGCGACGCTACCAGACGGAAGAATAGAAGAAGGAAGAATTGGTATCGTATTTTCCGTTTTGACATTGTATCGTTTTATTTGTATGGAAAATAATTGCATTATCTCTTAGAACTTTTGAAAAATTTAATTGTACAGATCTACCTAGGTTAATGGGAACGTGCACGATGAAAGTAATTGCGTAGAATAATAAAAGAAAAGCGTGCCTCCTAAAACTCTGAAATCACAAGCATTCCAAAGAAATTTTGCGCATATTACCCAGAAATTTCTACAAATTGCAAAGCGCTATTTTTAGCCGTTTCGCATTAATTTTAAATCGAGTAAAGAGACTCGATCAGCCGCTTTCCTGTACCACCGGTTGCCTATATACCTGGCGCGAGATTCGACCAAATCTTTCGAAGGCTCGGCAAGTCACTCGCCTGTGAAACTTCTTCCCAAGAATTTGATATTCAAAACCTAAATAAACAATGCAGTCCGTTTCTTGTAAATCAGTAGCTGTTTATGTTGAATTTTAAGAACAAATTTTATACTAAAAAAGCAACTAACTATTCATAACATAACCTATATTAGATTATTAGTTCTTTCATTTTGGTTCAAGCTTTATTGCTCTAATTTAAACTCATTTTACAAAATATACATGTACCGTTGCTCTATTTACAATGATTCACCTGAAATACTGTTTCGGTGGATTTTCGAATTTTTTTTTTGTTACCTTGAAAGTCAAACTATCGTATTTATAAGATTTTATTTATTTGTACAAAAAAAAATGCTATACTAGGAAACGCACACTCGAAATATTTTAACGTATCTGGTCGACAATGGTGATTGTGGAAATCAATGAATTTATTAAAAGATTACGTAATATCATTATTCCATTAACCCTATTCAATATTACAGGTTATATTCTTACAATAAATAAACCCTGTGTCAGATGTAGGAAAATATTTTACAATCTTATACTACCCTGGCTGGCAATTCGCGAGACCACGTTGATTTGATTTTAAAAAAAAGACTCAAATAAAATTTTCAGGTAATAACACTGGACACTTATAAAAAAAAAAATATTTATCAAGTTCAAAATAAGCGATGAAATTTATACAAATTTACACCACGAGCTTCAAACTGCCATGAGATTTGAAAAACTCAAAGTTTACTTTCGATATTGTCATTGATGGGAATGGGATTAGTCGCCGTCCATTGTTCCTTAAACGGTACTTCCTCCTTTTTTGGTTTGTCCTTCAGATCCTGAATACCGGCATAATGATTCTCGATCTCTTGAAGTGTCCTGCCTTCCGTTTCCGGTAGCATAAAGTACAGTGCGACAGTACCCAAAAGATTGACACTGGCGTAAAACCAAAAGATGCCAGCAAGAGTGATGCCCTCATTCATATACAAGAATATTTTATTAACAATGAAGTGGAAGATGTATGCCATGGAACCAGCAGCACCGGAACCTGCACTTCTCACCTAAAAGAGGGGGAAAAAAAAAAATTCAAAAAGGTGATCCTTCGCGCCAAAAATGTTCTTCGCGCTTGATCTTAAAAAATAAATAAACCACGTGACAAACCTGCCCAGGAAAAACTTCTCCAATGAGAATCCAAGGTAAAATCTTGATGCCCACGTGGGACATGAAGGCAACACCAATCAGTAGAGTCACTGGCACCCAGGTATATTTTTCGACATTTAATAGCCCTTGGTCTATCAAATATTTGTAAACGGCAGTGCCAAAGAATCCAAGACCCGTGCCAACGGTAGAGAGTAAAGAAAGTTTTCGTTTTCCAGTAAAGTGTATGGCGAAGATGCATACCAAGGTCCCCGCAAGCTCAGCGACCCCAAGGAAGACGGCAGCCTTGTAATTGTCGAGGGGCGCGTTCATTTCGGCAAATATGACAACAGCAAAGGTCTGCAGGCTGTGAATCCCACCAAAGGCAGCAATGAAGAAGGTCACGACCAGTAACGTAAAAGGCAAGTAGAACGTGCGTTTAGTGTATCCTGTCCAAGGCTTCTCCTTGATGGTCCCTTCGGATTCTTTAATCGCAGGTTTGGAAATTGATTGACAAAGAGCCTGGAATTCCTTTCGCACGTGGACTGGGGTCACCCAGCCTCGTAGCCAGCACAGGGCCCGTTCTGCATTCTGAAGACGACCTTTGCCTTTTGACAAGCACAAAATAACGTGTTAAATAATATGATCAATATCATGAGGATCAAGTGACCGATGTTACCAACTGATAAGTACCGGCTAACCAGTGAGGACTCTCTGGTACCAGACACAGAGCAGCGAAACACAAAACTGGATAAGCTGTATTGATAAGAGCGACTGTTCTCCAGCTAGTCATACTTCCTGCTACCAATTGCGTAAACACTCCCAGGATGATGGACGTTGTCGAGGTGGCTGATAACATTCCCCGGACGTGAGGCTGTGTGATTTCCGCTACGTAAGTCAGCACAGGTGCTTCGATTAAGCCACCAGTGATTCCGGTCAGACATAAAGCGACGAACAGTGACGTGGGACTGGTGGCGTAGTGAAATAATAACCAGGCGATGATAAACGGTACGGTAGCGATCATCATGGTTCTTCGTCTTCCAAAAAATTGCGAGGTCGGACCGCTGATTACGCAACCGACTGGCACGAGAATCAAATTGATGCTGCCTGTGTGGTAACGTTGAGGATAAATAAATAATAAGAATTTTTTAAGATACTATTTTTTTTTTTTTTTCTTTCAGTTTCATACATACTGATCCAGGACAGTTGCTCCGTGTTGACCTGTATAGAGGAATCGTCCTTTTTCAATTCCGGGATGAGGATCGTAGAGAACCCAAGGGTCGCTCCGAAAGTGATTAACAAAAGATTCTTCGCGCATACAGCACAAACTTGTGGAATTGACTCTCGCAATTTGGAAACTGCCTGTACTTCAGCATTTCCATTCTGCTCGGTCGGTAAAGTTTTCTCGATGTTACTGAAAGTTTATGAATGTAATTAATATAATGATTTTTATCTTTTGGTTTTCTTTTTTTTTTTTTTTTTATTATCTTCGTTTGTACAACGATAAACTGTTTGCTCTTCAGAAATTACGTTTTTACGTTAATTCTTTTCTTTATTTTACTCGATAATCAATATCTCCAATGTTATTATTGTACGCGACATTATGTGTATAGTGCGTTCGCGATAATGACTTTATATTGAGAATTTATTTTCTCTTAGCTAACAGTATACTGACGTGTTAAATGTATGCATATAGTGTTATTTAGTTACGTAACAGAAATCCTTGACGAGTTACGGCACATTGTACTTTTTCACAGACAGATTGAGGATATCTTAAAATTATCTGCACACGAGTATCCAGTCAGAGTAGTAAACATATCATTACAGGTAATTCCAGATAAGGTTATCATCCGAATGAGATGATTTTTAGTATTAAGTCTACAGGTCAATTTTTAGATACAAAGATTAATACTCAAAATTATGCATTTTTCGGTCTGAGTAGTAAACATATCATCGCAGGTAATTCCAGATAAGGTTATCATCCGAATAAGATGATTTTTAGTATTAAGTCTACAGGTCAATTTTTAGATACAAAGATTAATACTCAAAATTATGCATTTTTCGGTCTGAGTAGTAAACATATCATCGCAGGTAATTCCAGATAAGGTTATCATCCGAATAAGATGATTTTTAGTATTAAGTCTACAGGTCAATTTTTAGATACAAAGATTAATACTCAAAATTATGCATTTTTCGGTCTG
>JASANN010000521.1:407472-437168 GCA_031762395.1 Calameuta pygmaea | reverse complement strand
ATTTTGGTAATTTTGATTTATCGTCAATTTGTACACTTACGGTGTATGTTATCTTATCAGAAATTATTAAATCTACTTGTTATATTATATAGAATTATTCGAATTGTATCTTCAGCTATAAATTTCTCACGGATGCTATGTATTTATGGTAAATTATGTTAATTACGTAATTAGAGAAAAAAAAACACGCTTCAACACAAACACCGTTCAGACAAATGATTTCTGCGAAAAGAACACTTGTACGAATATAGGAAGTCCCTCATGAACTAATCATTGCATGATTCTTCACTTCCGGTTTAAATAGCCACATACACGTTATGCGCTTCGCGAAATTTATTTCGCACGACAAAAGTTCAGTTCGAAACGAAGCGACGTGTCAAGCAGGTAGATGCGCATGTCGTTATACGAGAAGTGAGATAAGAGAGTGTAAAAAAAATGAAGTTATTAAAAAAAACCCGTGGTGCCCGAAGACAAGACATTTTTTATTATGGGAATAATTTGGATTTTCAATTATCAGTCGTTGACAAATGCCAAAAACCATACGTGTACGTGCAGCAAAAAAAAAAGCGCTGAAAATATAATCTAATTAAAATCAGCCGTTAAAAAAAAATGTGACAAAGTGCTTCCAAAAAAAAAAAACAAATGAAATACAAATTTTGAAAAACTCTACGGCTAATCTTTATAACTGAAGGTATTATTTTTTTCCTCGAGAACGAAGATCGCCTGAGTTTTTTTATAAATCTAAAACAAGTTTGACCGTCCGTTTGGAATTTTCCTTCGATCGAGGAAAATAGCAAGCAGGAGGAAGTCGACTAATTTATCGATCTACGTTCGATCGGCGTGAATTTTTGTAAAAGTCTCAAGAGCGACAGAAAGTACAAAATAATATTGTTAAAGAAGAAAAATTCTGGACCGCGAGTGAAAGTGAAACTTTATGCCGCATAAGCAGTTGCACTGACTTTATTACAGAGTCGTACCTGTTGACGTCATCTGGAATTTGTTCGGGAGCCATGAGAACTCGCCCAAAATGTTTGAATATAAATAAAATAAAGAAAAGTGACACAGATTTTCTTTACTCTCTAAAGTCACACATTTTTTCACGATTTTAATATCGACACCGTGATAATAAATTTTGCAAAAATTTACGTGACGTCATTAGAATTAAGTCTATCGGATGAAAAAGAAGATGGAGCACGTGTATTTTTTTTATAAAATTCCTGAAGCCTTATTCCTGTCAACTTTTTCCAACCAGTACGAATCGACTGACAAACTTCTCCAAGTTACAAAGCCACGATGTCTCTTTACTTTCAGTTTCTCCCTCCTCGCACTCGTCATTCCCCCCCCTCGTTGTTACGTCCAGAAAGAAGATACATGAATACAGACGATTTTTAATCAGGTGTCATATCGATCGTGAATTTCTCGAATATCGACGACACTCGTTCAGCTAATCGTTAAGTCGATTAGTCAGCCTAGCAATACTTAATTTTAGAGCAAGCGATAAAATTATGACATAAAAAAATTATTTTATAATTATATTTAGCAAATTTCACATCCTCCCTCCCCACGTCGTTGGCGAATATGTCACGTTAATTGATAAAAAAAAATTTATTTTTATTAAATAATTTTTTACACCATCCAATTAGACCACAGCGATAATTCGTATGACGTTTCGCTCGAACAGCATCGGAATTTTGTATTTTGAAAGAAAATTTATAATGACGGTTTCCATGAAAAGTCAACCGCGCGTTAACGACCACAAGGACGTATGAAAGCTGATAAAAAAATTTTCAAATAATTTTGGTCGACAAAATTTTTTTTTTTTCATTTTTCTAAATTCTAATCACGCTAAGTTGCGTCTGATGTCTCGTAAATAATCTTTAATGCTTTATCTTCCCTTTGCGCAACGCCTGTAGCTTATATTTTAATCTATTAAAAATAAAAATAGCTCGTACGTGTTTATACACTTTTTTTTTGTACGCATCTCTTATCTACGTATACAAAACTGGGTTAGATGTTTATTCAGTTGCGAAGCCGACAAACGATTTTTTGTGAGAAAAAGATTCGAACGTGACGTAAAATCATAGGCGGATCGATGTGAGTGGAAAAATAAATTCTCGTAAAGCTTCAGAATTTAATAGATTATCGATAGATTAATCTCACGGTTCATCTATATTTGTAAAAATATTTATACGCTTTTTTTTTCGATATTAAGATCGTGCTTATCGATAAGATTTTTGCGTAACGTTTCCTTAGCATCCGAGAATCAATAGTTCAACCAGCGAAAGAGCAGCTTTCGATAATTGATTGGAGAAGCCAATCGATCTACAGCTAAGCGCCAATTTGTCCGTAATTAATTATAAATATTTATGACGCTAATATTGAAACTTTGGGAAATGTCGATAAAGTAGAAATCTACGTATTAACCGAGCATTGCAAATACTCGTCCTTAAAGACTTGGCCAATATTTTTCGTCTCAAATACAAAAAAAAATTGTAAGTAGTTAAATATATATTTTTCCAAAATTTCAAACAATGCTATTTTGAACAATCGGCATATCGAAATTTTTTTTTACTGACAGACGACCACAACTCCCGATCTGTCATCGACGATTCTTTCGTTCCAAAATTTTCCACTGCCTCGTTTCTACTTGACAAAAATCGAAAACACGTAACGTTATTGCACTTAGATAAAGCAGGCAATTTCGTTCATTAAAATCAATTAAAAATTAATTAAATTCCATACGCTGAAAAATTACATCATATATCAGAGCACGATGTACAGAGTAATTAATTCATCAGCCCATATCAAAAGTATAAATAGTATCAGGCGGTCTTAAATCGATCGGTCGCCCAGAAATATCGCTTTCACAAGCAGAGTTTACAATTTAAACTGTGTTTATCTTAAAAATAGCAGATATCTGATTGGCCAATCATTCAATTAAGCTGAGCTCAAGCAATACGCTTGTTACGGACTCGACCCTAAGAATCGATAATTGAATGTTTAAAAAAAAAGAAATTTTAATCACTCCAACAATCCTGTAGATATGTCAATTTTAATTAACTGAACAGAATGTTTTATGAATTTCATAAAACAGCCACTGGGGATAGTTTTGATAACGCCCGACGTTTCATCAACGTATCCCCATTAACATACACCGCATTTTCCCTTTATGCCCGAAACAGTGAATTTAATTCATTGAAATTGATACCATAAGTAAATTAAGCCAATGCACGTAAATCCTCGTTAATTAAATTTCCAGGCAAAAGGACGCGCGAGTCCCGTTTCCTGGATTTTAATGGGACGTAACATTCAATCCTGTTAAATCCTTAAAACATTGAAAAATTCTATTAAAAAATTTTCCATATAGTAAAAGACAAAATAAAACGTTGTATGACTTTTAAATACATATTTTAAAAAATTAGTAATAACCTCCCCCCCCCCCCCCCAAACATCTTTAACACTGCATTAATTATTACGTCACATGCAGGCAGCATCGTCAGCGCAGATGTCACACGGAATGACTTTATCTATATGTCGCGGCGGACAAAAGCAAACCAGATGGTAGCAAATACGTACAAATGAAATTTTTGTAAAAGGCAATTATTTTCACTGTTTCAAAAAAAAAAATGGTATAACACGAGTACAAAGACTCGAACGACGCGATCGAAAAATTTTTACGAAGTATCGACGTCGGTGCTTATCAGGACTGACGATGCGGATTAACGTTCGCGAAACGTCGGTCGCCACTTTAAAACTGGACGCAGCATCCGCCCGGAAGCGACGGATTTAAATAATAATTTCGACCGTGCGAAGCCTCGAGAAAAATGTAAATATAAAGATAAAAAAGAAAAATAATCTTGAAAAATATCGCTATCGTAATTAGGATTAAGACCCGCACGTCATGACGTCAACTGCAAATGCAGATATTATCATGACCGATAAGTGACAAGTGTTTTCATTGTGATCGTCGCTAAGAAGATTTTCCCGAGTGTCGACTGTAAAGAAAAGAGGAGAGAAACACGACGAACTTATAAATAAAGAATTGCGATAATTTCCATCGTCGAGTGACAATAGTCATCGTGTATTAAACATGATAATTTATTAAGAACGATGAATTCCGTCGTAAAACATACTTATCCTAATTAAATTAAATAAATATAAAAATCACGCAGCTCTTTCGACACACGCGTTATTTCTAGCCAGTCAATGGCCTTGCTCAGAAGCGTTTATTTATTTATTTATTTATTTTTCTTTATTTTAATATTCCCTGTCATTAGGTGCATATATCCTTCTGCCCTTTGACCTCTGATAATATGAGTACGTTCCATTAGCGTGTATAACTTTGGTTCAGAAAAATATAACTCTATCTCCGTGGCCCGACTTGAAAATTGTCGCTGGCGCGACTCCCATTCGTCGCTTCTCTAACAAGAATGTCAGAAAATAAAATTCGTTAGTACAAAATTTTTTTTTTTTAAAGTTATTCAGTCTAAATGTTGAACCTTTCCTTCTACTTCTTCTACCTTTCAATTTTCTTACCACCCGGCTTCTCTAATTCTCTAAATTCCATCTCCTTTCGTTACGTCCCGATATTTAATCCTTAAGGCTGGTACACATCCACGCGCCTCGACGGGACGAGGTATAGCGGAGCCAACGAAAAAAAAACAAAAAATTTTTTTCTCCTAAAATATATAACCGACGAATAACAAAATGCCCAATTTTCTTCATATTAATATAGATGCAACGTTTTTGTACGATAACCTCTTGTCTGTTAATAAACTATATAATATACGTACAATGTGTATTTATGTGCTCGACATTATATGCGCTTTTTTATCTTTTTCCTTTCCTTTTTTTTTTTTGAAATTTTCGCTCATCCCGCTCAACGACTTATATATATATATATATATTTATATACGTAAAAGCTAAAGATTCTACGTCTTTCTATGCAGCGACCTTAACTCGTACAGGACTTTTCTCTTTTTTTCCCCCCCCCCCTTTTTACTCTATCAAAATAGGATTCGCGCTTATATCGCTTTGAATATTTCTCTTATGAAAATATACATATACAATATACTCCTATATAGATAATTAAAACTAAACAGCGCTTTTACAAGGCAAAGAGCGTGCTACGGTAGAGTTAATTAGATTAATCTAAACCGAACGGTTACTGGAAGATAAGGATGGGTGGGAGAGGGAAAGAGGAGACCGGGGGGGGGGGGGGGGTCGCCAGGAAAATAATTATGAGAGACCATCTTCTTATCGATATCGTGAATGAAATGAATGTTACTCCGACAATCGTTTCTTCCCTGGATAATTACTTTTTATCTGAGGATGGCTCGTACGTTTAAGTCGTATTACGCGAACGGATTTTCTTGAGCCACCATTTAAATTTTATATCACTACGTGACATAAGTGAATAATTCGAGATGATCTTCATTAATTTTGAATAACGCGGATCTTTTTAAAAGAATTTAATGATAAACTCTAATGCTGCATTTATACTTGGAAAAAAAAAAAAAAACTAATTATCGACTGTCTTGTATCTTTCTTGCCAGTGGGTCAGGCGAGTGACAGTACCCTCAAAGGATATTGTCCTTCTATTAATTTTCCTAACCTAAAAGATAGAAAACCATAGGATAATAGTTTTTCAGTGTAAACGCAGCATAAGGATGATCGATCGCACGGAGAAACAATAAAGATCTACGACTTGATCGTTTAACAAGGCACTGTTGGACTTACAATGATTTTCCATACTCTAGTTATATGGACACTAATTGAAAAATAAAAGCTAGAGAACGTACAGTGAAAATTTTCATCACCCAGAACAGAGTTTGATATTCTTTTCTAACTATTTATACGTTAATGCGCAGTTCAAGAGAGAAAGAGAGAGAGCAGCACATGCAATTTCTCTCTTAAAATTTAACACAGCTAATAAAAAGTCTCTTGCGCCTCATTGGTTTTGTGTTCAAAGATCCCAGAACGATTAGCAGCATCTTTACTTTAAAGAACAGCACTGGTTTTGGCAAATGCTTTTACTCGTCTTAACTTGGCAGAGTACCAAGAGAAATAATTTAATCAATCGCACTGTTCTGTTTTGAAAAAATTCTAACACGTCCTTATAACATCAAATATCAAGCCTCTCGAGTTAATACATGACACAGCCAATTGCACAAAAAAAATAGTATAAAGAATATAATCTAGGGTATATGATGAATGAATATTACAGAACGACTGGATATCTTCTAGGAGGTAGCGAATTCGTTAATGCTGCCTCAGAAATGTTTCTATCAAACTGATACCACGGAAGGCACCTGTTGCTCCACCACTTTGTACAATTAAATGATCTGTTCGATGAATTATCCCTTAAGTCTTATACTTATACGTATAATGACAAAATAGTCTAATCTCCGCGGTACAAAGTCAATGATTTTCGATGCACTTTCACACTGGAATCGAGTAGGTGTCGATTGTTCTGCGCAACGGATATACAAATTTTTACGCAAATTAACAGTCAGAACGACTGTTAAGTGAAATTTCCGTGCGAGTGACACTGACGTCGATATTACCTGGTGTACCGTCACTGTTCACCATAAAACTACTCCAACCTTAGAGCAGGTACTTGAGAGCTCGCAAATGAAAATCATGACTGTGTTATAAAAAGAGTCATCGCGTCTACGTCTAATTAATTAAATGTATCGATTAAATGTGACATGGTCGTATTCCCGTATGGGCACGTAGGTCGGTATAGAATTTTTCAAAGAGGCCACGGCAGCTCTTTGACAAACAGCTAGGCAAAGTATATCTAACATTCGGATAAAAGAAGTATAAAAACGTACGAGTCGATGTCGCTTTACGTCGTTATCTTCAACGGCATCGAATCGAGCAGACTTCGATTTTAATAAATAAAATCCGCTATGTACAGGCTCACCGGAAAGTTTAGTCAAGTTTGTCGGAGACCAATGGAAATCTGACTATTCTTAGCTGTCGGCCGAAATCGCAAACTACACTGTCGCGCAGGGCGAGCATTTGCTTCACGAAGATACAACTGTCTTTGTGTCCCAACGTTACTTCTCGTACAGGATCGCCCGTCCTGACGTCCCACACCACCAGAGATCCCTGCGAACGAAGAGGAAGAACAAGCTCGGAGTAGATAATTTAAATAGAACAAATTAGTGATCTTTACAAAACTGTTTGATTACCTGATTGCTGGTAATGAGTAGATGATGCGTCAGCATAACCAACTGTGGACTGTAGGCTGCTCTGTGTGCTGGAAGTGCGTGTAATAAGTGGCCTTGAAATCGTTCCCAGACACATAACCTCTCATCGGCACCGATACTGATTACGTAGGAGGCCGAACAGGTTATGGCTGCCACCGCGCCGTCGTGCGCCTGGATACTATACATACAAGTTCCTGTAACACAGCATTACCACCACGAGGAGAACGTTAATAAATTATAATTGAACCATCAAGGACTGTATGGGAGTCTAGGCGATTAAATTTACCAGTAAGAAGGTCCCAGACGCATAGCAGTCCATCTTGAGACCCACTCCCAGAGGTCATGGGACTGACCCTGTCAATGAACAGACAGGATATCGGGCCGCAATGACCATGTAACGTGTACAAGGGAAGTTGATCCTCTAACCTGAATAGATGAATTCAATGAAACTGAAATGATTTAATTTTATACTTTGCTTTAGAGAGTTTTATTACCTGTACACTTTAAGTGTGTGATCCTGACTTCCTGTCAGAACACGACCACCCTCGCTATCGAGGACAGTTATAGGTTGCTGATGAGCTCTGTGTGATGCTATTTTCATACAACGCAAGTCTTCTTCGGGTTGCATTATGTTGTTTACATCCATTGGTGATCCTGCGCTGCCTGTTCTGACATGTGCTATAATAGGCAATTGAGTTCATGCATTGAGCCTACGTTAAATCTCTTTAGATATAAAGGAAATCAGTAATTGCTGTTGCCATTGTCACTGACTTACTTCGTCTGTATGATGTGAAGCCCCAATCAATCTGTTGACCTTCGCTGTAACTTTCAAGCTGTAGAAAGTCTACGGAGCCATTCAATTTGGCAGCTATTACTCTGTTACCCACAAATTTCACTGCTGAGATTCCTAGTCCAGAACCGTCCTCGAATAGACACTAGAAAGAAAAAGACACATTCCCATTCTTACTTCATGTACGCTGAGGTTTGATTATTTACACAGATGAAAATAGCAAACCTTAAATCGACCTGTAGTACCCTCCCAAAATTCTAAACTTCCATTGGCACAGCCCACAACGATTAGATTTTCCTGATAATCGATGCACCATATAGGCGATATATTTTGTGCTATTTGCATCGTCCTATCTGTACTTAAAGACGTCATACTGTCCATTAAATCGTTTTTATTTAATCTACCGGGACAGGAAACGAGCTGCTCAGCGCTTTCACACTTATCCAATTCCTCGTTTCTATGTTCGTTAAAAAGCTGCTTGAATCGTTCACCAAATTCAAAACCTTGCTCGTAATTTGCTTGAGTGGGCGAATACTTCATAGTCGAGAACTTGGTATTGATGACTGGTTTCAAATCAGGGAATTCAAAATTCTGATCCAGACTTCGTCGAACCAACTTTTGCTTGTCCGATGTGAATTCATTTATTTGATAATCATAGTCCAAAGAGTTTTCCATAGAGTGCCTCTTATTCATACCGCTAGTGTCGCCCCTGCAGTGTGCATATAAAGTGGGTGACACTTTCCTTCCATGAACGTTAGATGAGGCTGAATAAAATCCAAGTGACGTGGCGGCTTCCATTTCTCCTCTAGAAGGCGGAGAACCACTTTCATAATCAGACATAAGTTCATCAGGATCAGTAACTGGACGCATAAGATCCTTTCGTGGGCTGCTGAAGAAGTGTTTTCTGTCAATGTGAGCCAATTGTTCTCCGGATGTTGAATCCCAAACTCGGATGTGACCAGCCAGACAGGTACTAGCTATTGTATTCCCATCAGTAGCGATGCACTCGACCTCTTGAGTATGACCCTCCAAAACCAACGGCACCGCCTCCATGACCAACTGCGTCACCGAATCCTGAGACTTTTCCTGCTGATACCAACTGGCACGCCATTCCGCATAATTTCTTGAACAAATGCAACGGTACAGGACGACCATAGTGTACGCGACTACTATCACGCTGATTAGACACAGCAAAGCAGCGAAGAATATCTCCATGGGACTGGATGGTACAAAAGGTGCATCCGTATTGAAACCTCGACCTTCGGATCTTGTTGGCATCTCCATGTCTAAAATATGAGTAGAACATAGCAGAGCATCGCTGACAGATGATATTGAGTTAAGGAAAAAGTAATGATTGAAGAAATTAATGATGGACTAGATTTTTCTAGAATGAATTAGAGTCTATGAAGGTATATTATTGTATAGCTAGCTACTTCCGTTTACGTGCATCGCTAGCTCACCTGAAAAATCCAATGGGTCAAGGGCGGCAGTCGCGAAGCTCTGCCATTGAAATTCCTGCACGTCATTTGGATTGCTGATTTGCCTGACCAGCTGAGGACTGACTCCATGCGATAACTTTATCGTCGGAAGTATCGTTATTTGTTCATCGGCCAATGAAATATTGTACATCGACAATATCGATGACCAATGATACAGAGATAAGCGGTTCCACGGCGGAAAGTCAACGGGTCTCAATTTATTCAATTCCTCAGTAATATTATTCGAGAATGGATCCTTAAACAAAAAGAGAACGTAGTTAATAGGTGTCAAAGTTCAAACTTCTTCTTGGAATGTTAATGAAGTATCAATATAAATGAACTAAGGCAAACCTGTCAAATAGTGACATTAAGAAACTATAATATTTAAATTATTCGCATTATTACCTGCTCCTTCAAATGATTTGGTGAAACGGTCGAGGTCGACGTAAGGACAGGCTTCATTGTATTCAATTCAATATAATTGTTTACTGTCTGCGGCCTATCTATAGTATATCCATCAATGTCTGAATCCGTTTTGAGCGTATCGCTAAGGTGAATGACGTGTTCGATTATTCCGGAATTATAAATGATCATGCTGATCCAGACGACCATCCAGACCATGAAGGCTCTTTGAAAGATTCTCGTTCTCGCCCAAAAGTGCACAAGCCTCAATCGTTTTGGAATCTTGGTCAGGGTGGGAGTGTTCTGTGTGTTAGGAGCAATGACGTTGGTAGGACCAGTCGATATTCCGTTTAATCTTGGATGGGACTTGGAACGAAAGATGTTAGGCTTTTTATTTGAGATAGTCGTGGTGAATTGTTGCTTGCGTGATCCGGGATTATTCGACGCGTGAAATTTGGAATTTTCACTTGACAGTTCCATCCTTCTGATGTCAATCGCGAGGATGGTCGAGAAGAAGACCATCTGAAGGAAAAAGTCATTCAGGAGTCCGACGATAGCAAAGATGCAAAACTCCTGGATTGCAGGTACAAAGGTAAAAAGGCCAATCGTCAGTATCGTCACTTCGGTTAATAAGTTCTTTGTTATCGACCATCCCTCTTTGGATAATCCTTGCGCCACGCGAATTTTAACATCCAAGTGGGCCGGAGTGCTCACGACGCTCTTGGTTAGCACTAAGACATTCTCAAGGCCGACGATGACCACCAGGTACGGAAAAACGTCCTTTCCGCTCAGACTGAGCGTCAGTCCGAAAAAAAAGCAGAGACCTACGCTCATGGAAAGTGACGCGACTACTGTAACGCTTGCACTGAATGCCATTCCAATTTTCGATTTGACAAGCTCTATTTTGCGAACCGAAAAGTATACATAAAAAAAGAGAGCGAAGAACGTCATGGTCAAAGGAAACAAGTCGCTATAATTAAATTCCCCAGGATAAAAAACATGCAGAGTTTCGTCGGTCGGTATGACGTAGGAAGAATTTTTTTCTTCCGATTGATGGAGCGGATAATACGTCGTCAGTCGATTTTTTAGTCCTTTGATAAATCTGAAAAAGAATTTTTTATGTAACTCAAAGCTCGAAGGCGAGGACTAGGATTTGTTTGTTATCCAAGTTGCTCTCTGAAGGAGTTGGAAATATTTCGTAGAAAAAAAAAGTATAGAAGAAATCATTTCAGCAAGTCCCCGTCATCTTTTAGTCTTTGATGAGCGGATAATGTATTTTCAAGAATTTTTATTATTTTTTTTGACTTACCGAGGGTCGTACTCTTTTAAAAAAATTGTCACGGCGTATTGCAAAATTCTTTGCCTCACGCGGACTGGATATCTCTTCACTCCCGTTTCTTTGAGATTCATGCCGAACATCATTTCTGCCAAACTTATCTTGCCTCGTTGAAGATTCTATGCAAAGGTGAAGGAATTTAATAAGTGCCCCGTTATCAATAGAACTATTTTTCAAAGATTCAACAGGCTAGACGGCATGATTGAAGTCTAGAGTTGTGTATACCTGATAAGAGAAGACAGTGCCAATAAGATTTGTATCCTGATTAAACATCTCAATACTTTGCTGCCAGAGATTAGCCGGTGACAGTACCAAACAATTGTATTCTGGTAAGACATCTGACTTTTTTGCATTTCTTCTCTTGACAGCCTCTATATGCAGGCAAACTTGTCCAAGAGTTTTTAGCCTAGTAAAGGACATGAGATGGTGATGATACTTTGGTGTCTTATATACTTTCATTTTTTTTCAGCCCTCTCACAAATCCAAAAAACACTTACGTCTCAGGATCCTGATAGTTCCTTATTATTTCAAGGAGATTAAAAATTTCAAAAAGTGGTCCTCTAAAGGCGTCGGACAGTGCAAGATCCTCTGACCAGGGTACGACCCCTACTCGTAGAACTACTTGTTGAACGTAAAGTGCAGAACTCTCTGAGGTATTCACTGGGACTATGGTATGATTGATCACGGCCCGTGGTACGTTTCCCGGCATGGGAAGATTTACCAATGGATAGCTGTAAACATCATTTCCATAGTTTTCTCTTGAGACGTGACACACTTTGGAGAACCGGCTAGGTTACATTAATGATACAGGAAATAAACACTCTTTATGTGCTGTGTATTTAAGGATTTCATAAGAATAGTATAACGATGATAATTTATTGATTATTACTGACCAACATAGTAGAACCACGGAGATCGCCAATGATATAACAGCAACAGGGTGAGAGGAACAAAATAGGCCGTGGGCATAGTAGAGCCCTGCCACTCTATCTGGCAGGCTGCGGGACATCGCACTCTATGATCCTCTTGGTAACATTTCTTGCAGTAATAAATGTTTTCCAACCCTCCGTGAGGCCCTGTTTGATTTCACAATGAAAGTTTCAATTAAACGATGTTTTAATTTGCTTAAAAGAATATTATGATTTATTACGACAAGTCAACAAGTGAAAGGATCTTAACGATTCTTTGTGGTCAAAAATTTGAGAGCCGCACAAATTTTCCTGTGAAGACAAACTCGGATACTAATATTGAAATAAGTTTAATCTTTGCTATGTAGTCAGAACCGATTTATTATGTAAGTAATTTGATGTAAAATATATAGTTCCTCGAGTATCACTTCTCATCCATTTAAACTTCATTTTATCAAAACAGATCTGATGCTACGATATGAAAAATGTTCCTATGCTTAGAGATTAATCAAAAATCTAATCATCGTTCATGGTATCAATTATTAATTCCTGATGTTTCTAAGAGTACTAGAATGCTTTAACTTGATTAACATAAATAATTAATATTTGAATCGTGTCAGTGAAGTCAAGATAAGTCATTTAATATAATTGATGTGATCTTAAATCTGTAAATGTCTATGATAAAAACATAGGCGAAAAGAGCAGTTTCAGAAGCAATAAGTAATTCTCAAGGAAAAAAACATAAGAAATAGATCACAAGTTCTGCATGTTTCACTTTTATTATCAATGATGTTACGCAACCAATATAATCACATTGTTATGATCATATTTTTACTAAGTTATAAGTATACCTATCATGTATTAATGGGTCGAAAGCATGCTGTGACTAGTTCATCCATGTTTGCACAAATGAGCATTCAAATTATACGTATAAGCTAACTATACGAACTATTACATATTGACATATAAAGTCAGAAACATTAAGTAAACCATAAAAGTCATATAAGTTGATCATTATATTTTAGGATGACAGTCTTATCCAATGATTGAATCACGTGCATAAATAGCAAAAAGGAAAAATCCATATGAAATACAGTGGGTCTTGATGAAGTAAATTATTCAATTATTCGCACAATACGTCAGTCAGAGAATACAGAGAGTGACTTACCGTGAAGTCAAATTAAGGATGTCGATCAGAAATTTTCGATGTCGCAATATATTTTGCAAAATTCCACCTAAGATTAGCGATGGGAGCAGTTACAAAAATAACTCACGACACGCAGAAACGAGCACTAGCCTACGCGCTAATTTGAGGTTATGTGGGCATTCACGAATGGCACGTCTATAATTAAGACTTAAAACGACTTTATCGTACACTGCGACGATTTCACACGTGTGTCAAGTGTCACGACAAACTGCATAAAAGATTGTTAAAAACTGTCCCACAGGTTGATCGCGAATCACGTCACAGAAACTCAGCGCGAATTGCGTGGTAGCTACGAACACCGAGTGCACTGCCCGGTTCGATTTAACCGCAAAAGAGAAGGTAAAGGAGTACTTATTTATTTTTAAACACACTGACGAGCCTCCACGATCGACCAATCGCAGGTGCCAGAGTCTGCACTTGTGACAGACGCACACGTGGTGAATAATAAAAATTACCGCATGACACTCGCCGACAACACGCCGGTGAAGCTTCGTCAGGGAACGAAGACGTGTGGCAATCCCCGAACACTGTTTTATCAAACTCCGTTGACTAGGAGGCGCAAAACGGTTCCTCTCTATCTAAGGCAGTTCGATGCACATGAGCCACACGCCACTATCACTGTCGTTACTCTTCTCACTTTAATTTTTTTACACATGACGATGATCACCGATTACACGTAGAAGAAGATTTCATTTTGTAATTGGCTGAGAGCATTTTTTTCTCACTAGCCTTTGCCACCGAGATAAGCGCTCTTATCGGGGGAACACTCCCGAAAGCACAGCAGTCACGAAGAAGACAGCAACATCCTCGACACATTCGTCCTTCCGTAAAAGGTCGATTGGCGGGGGTAGCCCGTATTACAAAAAATATAGAACTTGCGTAGGAAAGCCGCGTTTCTCTTGCTGCGAAGATAAGAAGAATTGTAGACTATATAGATTACGACCGTGGCCTTGCTGTTACACGACGTCTTATGTCACCCAAGTAAGACTGGCGACGTCTACTGAAGTGCCGACTCTAATTCAACGTAATCTAAGTGTCCTACTCGAACCCAACAGCACCGACGGCTTGACTGGTTGACTGTTTGCTTGGCGAAGTCGCGCACGCTGCTACTTCATTGGTACATACATGTGATCTTCAGTTTCACGCTACGTAACAGTCATCTGAAAGCAACCTCAGCTCCAGGGCTGCCAGCAAATATGGAACGCAGAGAAAAGTGGCCGTGCCAGGCATGTGGTAACTCAGCCCTGAGACGAGGCGGATCACGAAGAGCCAGAAGGTGGGACGGAGACAGTACAAGAAGCGAAGGAGCAGGAGAAGAGATAGAGAAGAGGAGCAATGCCCTGAGCTTTTAGATTCACTTAGAGTCTCGTCGTCGTAGTCGCTATATCGAGATGGAGACTGATTACTCTGCTGGAGGAGCTCAACGAGGAGGAATATTCTTGTGAAAGCGAAGTCTAAGGGTGTCTCAGATTTACTTCTGCTTGGACTGGTAGCATCAACTTTCAACCATTCTCCACCCCATCTCTTATCATCTCATTGAGTTTTCTTAGCGAAGACTCAAGCTTGCCCTCCTCTTCCTCGACGATGACGTCGGAGCATCGACCTCGCACCTTTTCCCGCATATATACACGACACAAGGGTATACCGCTGGCAAATCGCTCAGGATAATTTATACGCACGAGTCGCGGGTGTTCAGGCGGCAGTTTATTTGGCGCGTGCAGTGCTACTAAGCTTGGCTAGCGTTCAGGCGCCTCGTTTTTCTCTGATAACAAGATAACTGTCTATAACACGGTATCGTCTGTGAGCAGTTGTTCCTCGCTGGAATTGCCTCATTAAATATTTCCGAAAGACCGAACGGAACTAGTTTAAAAATATGATTTGTTTACAGAGCAGCATTAAAAAATTTTCAATGCATATCAGACCTTAGAAAAACAAGTTTTCATGTCGTCTCGAGCGTCGGAACGTTCTGGGCAAAACCTTTTCTATAGCCTATTATCTCGCCGATTGACGTATCTAATTGCATCAATTGCGTAACAAATGGAAATTAGGCGGTCAGTAAAATGGTCAATGCCGACGAGAGATCGAGTGCCCGTATATGCGTAATACCTGCATTCAAAAGGAAAAAAAAAGATGGCCGTCCTGCTATTTATCCTTTTAATAGTTCTCAAATAATCCTATTCAGTTTCACAATTCTCAGGAACTTGACACAAGTACGTACAAAACGTGCGAAAGTGTCGTGCGTCATAGCCTCTATTTTTTACTGCTATACATATGTACGTTCAGTAAACGAATAATGATTATCGTTAACGAATTAAACACAAGACGTAGAATAATATGTGTATACATGTAGCTAACCAGTGCACATACATATAGTACATAATAATATTAATTTATGACTCTTCATTTTTTTTCCATGTAACTCATGCGCATATATACATACATACAAAGCAAGAGTCTTAGCCTCATTAAGTTAACGACTTTATTTAAAGTTAATTCTTATTTAAACCTTGACCAGCTGTCAGTACTTTGGCAATGGTTGTCAAACTCACAATTTCGTACAAACTTCTAAATGCGTTTCAAAAGCTGGGACGTGCGTGTACGATATACGTAAATAAGAAGAAGAGGGAGTCGACGATCGAACGAAGTGAGACGGAACGAAAGGAAAGATTAATAAAGACAGAGGAAAAAAGATGCAGAAAGAAACTTAAAGAATATCAAAGCAGATTCAGTCCGACGTCTTTTTCACGATTACGATTGCTCATTCGATTCGTGGATTTCGAAGGCGAGGCATTCATTGTTGAAGTGGTTGCTGAATTAACCGCAAGGCGGCGCCGTTTCTCGCTAGTAAATTTATAGAAAGGCGCAATAACATACAGCGTCGTTCAACGAATTTAGTTAGCTTTTTAAGCTTACCTATGGTTTGTCCGTGGATTCGGTGTGTTTGTATTTCTTGACAGATTAAAAACAACGAAGTCTTGATCGAGACACGTATCGTTGCATAAAACGTTAAAGCGCATGCATATGCATGACTTTACGTTAAATATATTTTATTTTTCCATATTGCCACCTACCTACGTCACTTTATGAAAAATCACGTCATTCGGTTAGACCTGCGTTGCTTTCGAACCGTAAAAAAATCACACCAAGCTCGTGGACCGACGTAGCTCTGCGTTTTGCAATAATGCATTTGTGACTCGAATTTTCAATAAGCAAACAATACCGAGTGCGTCTGTAACACGTACGTATATATCGGCGTACGTCACGTTTCGCAAATCGCGAGACACTATTTGGTAAATGAGCCTTACAAATCAGAGCATAGGAAAATCCAAACTTGACTACGATTTATCACTGAGTAATCCTACGAACTAAGATACCTGCGACATGTATTGACTCGATGACTTTGAGAAAGATCGATGCCCCAATGCCGTAACTATCGAAGACGCATTAAGCCAACAAATCCAGCCGTGTATGCTGATAGCCATTATTTTCGATACATCGTTTACGACAGCTCGTAAATCGTACAGTGACACGTTTTGTATATTAGACAAGAAATAGTATACAGCGATACACGAAAATACGATAACGAACAATGAAAAGCCTAATTTAAATTACACGAATGAAATCGACTTAAAAATGCAGTGCGCCGAAAGAGACATTATGCAATCGAATTTCCACGAATTGTTAACTAATGGAGATACCCAACCTTTTATCTCACTAAATATCATCTATCGAAGTCTGCACGCTGCTAGACGTAATAATATTCATTTACGCAGGATCACGCTTGAACGCATCGCCGAGTATCAGTTACGTCATCGTTACGCCTCCCTCTCTTAATACTTGAAACACGTTTGCCATATTTTTCGAAAAGTCTCTCAGTAACCTGCCGATGCATTTTCACGTAGCTGCATTCCTGAAATTCTTAACGAAAATGTCAACGACATATCCCGCCTCATACGACTCGTGCTCTGGATCCGACAAGCCTGGATTGAAAAAAGTTCTCGGAGGTCAAAGCGTCAGAGACTCCCGTCGAACGTTGCTTCTAATAAAGCCAAGCGATAAATATTAACGACTCTAGTATATATATGTCCCGCCAGTTGTCGCTAGTGTCGTATGCTGCATACTAATTTAACACGGGAAAGACACGTCGTATCTATGAGGATGGCTTGTGCGGTGATTGTCTCTTGGTTAAATAGCTGAGATTTAGTGCCGCGAAGTTGCTTGCTCTGGGTAGGTGGATGTTTACGTCGCGGAAGAGTGCGTTTGTCACGTAGCCCAGATATAGATATATAGTCGATAGGGTGTAGCAAAATTCGTCGAGAAAGCAACAGAAGGAAAATACGAAGATGTGTAAACATGTTTACAGTCGTCGGCGGCGACCTAGAAGACACAGTGGTTCGAAACTGTTTCGAAGTTCCTCTTCCTGGAGCGTCAGGTATCTTATAACCTCTTGAAGGAGTTTCGGTGCGCTGTGCTATTCCGGCGAATCTAATTAAAATACCGCGGTAAGTTTGAGAAAACTGTTCGGGGTTACGCCGACGGCGGCGCCACTGTCGCGCTTCCTCGGTAGGTAGGTTAGTCCCGTCTATAAATCCAGTCTCGAGAAGCTTTCCTGTCACCGGTTATCATTTCATTTGGTGCGACCGGAGTGTAAGGGGCAGAGGACGTTGCCTTTCTTTTTTCTTTAATCATTCTCTTTGATAACTTCAGGACTGCTCGAGTTCTTTAATCATTTCCAATCTAAGGTGTCGAGGACGAGGGCGTTTTCGAGCGAGGGGAAACTTGAAATTACTTTTACGCCAGTTACAAATGTCTAGCGATAACACCTAATTCCATGGTGCTCTTGCGTCATCTTGAAACACGATTACAGAAATGTCATTTTCGTTACGTATACTGGAACGATTTGGGTTATCCTTGTGCTGTATCTGTACAGGAGTGTATTACTGTACATTTGAAATTTCCGGAGTTTCCGAAACTTTTGATACGATCCCGATCCCCTGCTAGTCAGCTGGCAGCCAGTCTCCCTAGCCAGCCAGAGATCGAGTGGATTTTCTCACTTGGCTATCGGCTACACGCCGTGAATACACTATAGAAAAGAGAACCCGGCTTACACTGTGCTAGGGATGGCAATTTATCTTGCTGGCTTTACGGGGGCGCGTTTAAGTTCCTTAGATAAATGGCGGCTCCCGGTTCCGCCATGTTCCAGAAGAGGCCTTCGGCTTGACCGAACAAAAAGGAAAAGATTCCAAGTCGCTTAAGCGGGGAACGATCGTGAATTTTCTACCCTGGACCTTCGTCACCTTCTTTCTTTATCGTCAACCAATACGTTTTACCGATACTCCAAGATATGTCAACCGTCTCTCTGATATACCGTGTGTTCCCTATCGATTTAGACAAGAGGTAGAAATCGAACCTGATAAAGCTAATGAATCTGAAATCTATGGAATTTGTTAATGAAAAATTTTTTTTTATCAAATTTCCTTTTTTTTTCCTCTTCACTTCGCCTCGTTCAACGGGTATACGGATCGTATCTGTCTGGAAGAGAATTTTTATCATGGGAAAAGTGAATTTAGCTCGCTTAAATGAATGATCCAATTTACTTGGACTCGTTCAGCTCTGAAACTCGATTCGATGCGCTGCGCTGCAGTGTAAATTGAAAATTTCGTTCCTTCCTCGCCTCCTTCCTTCCTTTTCGCGGGGCTAAATAATCTCGCGCAATGTGTCTTGGCTCTTCGAAGACACGAGAAGCAGCAAGAAGAGGGAGAAAATTAAGGACATGAAAAACGTAAGCAACAATTTTACCAACCCGACGCTGAAACTCTGCTTTATTTATTTTTTTCTTGGAAAATCAAATGTCTACCTTCCATCTCACTTTTGTATTTCGCAACTTTATTATATCGGCAAACGGGCATTTCCTGAACTTTCGACTGTCTTGGTTAAACGGACGATTGGCTCCGAGTTTAAAATTAAAATCGATCGATATTTTTTTCTCTTTTCCTCTTCTCTTCTACTTGAATTTTTTCTTTCGGCCGTCTATTGATTATCTTCCACATTCAGAATGTGGATAACGTCTGGAACGTTGTGGATGAAATTTTTCACCATTCGGCAATATTATTAACGACCGTCGACTTTCCTCAAATCTTTTTCCTTTGCCGATTTCAAAGACGTGAAAGTGAATAAGACCGAAAATGAAAATTGACCTGGAAGCTAAGAAAAAAATAAATTTCCCAGAACAAACCAGGATAAAAGTGACAGATTATTTACCCTTGAAACCCAAATTCCCCACAAAAAATCTAATTATCATATCCACGATATGAACGCGGCTTAAGAATTTTTCAACAGATTACAACAGGAAGCCACACGAATAAAGTATAAGGAAGCACAAAGACCGTCAAGTAGGAAAAGTACCGGGCGCCTCGTAGAACACATAGAATAATTTGTCCGTCGCGACGCCGACGTCGTCGTGGAGGAGTCTGTGATTTATAATCCGTCGAGAGGTATTTCCATATAAATTAGTGCGCCACTTGTCTGCAAACGAAATTTGAAAAAAAAAACTCAAGACGGATGATACAAGTCCGGCTATACCAACCTGAAGAAAAATGACCTGACATAAAAATTTTCCTCAAAAAAAAAAGAGCACTGCGTATCCTAAATCTTCTTTTTTAAAAAAATTACAATCAAGTAACAACCCGTCCTTCGAACTGGCAGATATTACGGTGTGCACGTACCTTAACGAAGCGTGATCATCCCCCATGAAATTCATCGGTCCGGTGCAACTTCATTTCGATAAGTTCGGCTCTGCTTTGCTACCTGGATTTACTAACCTTCGTTACAAGTTTTAATTGCAACTCGTTCAATTTCCTTTTCATTAACAAAAGCTTCCCAGTACCATAAGCACTTCGGGTTCCTGCACCGATCTAGGTGCTCTAGGTGCTCTAGGTGCTCTAGGTGCTCTAGGTGCACGATTGATAAGCCTTTGTCCCGCGGATGCTGGGAACAAAACGACCACGAACGGACTGAGGGATTTTGTTCTGAAAGCCTGAAATTACTGGAGCAAATCCGTGAACGATTTTGCACGTGCCGAAGGATCCTGCGGACTTTTAATTTTTTTTTTTCTCCACGAGACAGCAAAAACCACAGGACTGCGTCTGGCTTTGAATTCTGGAAGGGTCAGTTAATTACCAGGGTTTCCTTTGATTGTCCCTGACTGCTCGAATGATAAGTGATAACGGTACCCATGTTAAGGCTCGCGTAATAACTGGATGGGAATATTTGTACATAGCTATAAATTTTATATGGAGATTTTACGTTATTAACTTAAATTACCAATTTTACCTGTGTCAATGAAAATACATTTAATTTTCCTGTTATCGTCTGACCGTGGCATTTAATTTCGTTTTCATTTACCGTTTGTACAATGTTATCAGGCTTTTCTCTTGTACTATGGGTTTTCAACTCCGATCCGCTTAAATCAATAGGGTACGTCGATCAATTATTTGATGAAATATATTGCCCGATTAGGTTAGGTCCGGTACTCGTTATTTCGATAAAAATGGAATCGAGGTAATTTTTAATGTTAATCGTAACGTATGTGAGGTCCAATGAAATATTGTTTACTATGTTTATTTAATAAATATAATGTTACATCGTAACATAAGGAATATCGTGTAATTATCGTTAATCATTCATTCTTCGTCATCTGCGCCAAAACGAGTTAGGATAAAATTTATAGAATTTGAAAATCGTTTTGTCGCAGCATATATATATATACTTTACTTTAATTTATATATATATATATATATATATATAATTCTTCTCTAGAGACAGCACAAACATGTAGTATGTTACAGTATCGTTACACGCATATTTCTATCGTCGTAGGAGGTGCTCTCGTGAGTTGAAAAATTAAAAAAAATTTTTTTTGTCTAATAATTCAAAAAACCAATTTCAAAAATAACATACAAATTGAGCTTGCCGTCTAGCATTCTCGAATCGTCGGCGGAACGTCATTGGGGACAGTTCCGCAAAAAATTTTGAGCAAACTCAAGAGTCACCATGCGGTAATACTGATTGACTTAAAAAAAAACCAAAAAAAATACGAAAAAAGAAAAAGGAGGAAAAAAATGAGAAAATTACAATTCTATTTACAATCAGTCGTAAAGCTCGCGTGTCACGTAAGATTTTGCGTTATCCGACGATCGACCCTTTTCTTTAAGACTATCATAAAAGATTTTCTTTAGTTTACGTTAAACCGGAAGTTCGATTTATTATTGTTCAAGGACTCATTTCCTTTTCGTTATTACTCATTGACATTGCGAATTTTTTTTTTTTTTTTGTATAATCCTAAGATTGCTATTCGCTTCCGGTTTTTGCATAAATCTAACCTGAAAAAATTTTTTTTTACCTGCTACACACATACACTATATATACGTACGTCCTCTCGATCTGACACGCGACTTTGGTCCAGACTTCTGTACTGGCAACGCGATATTGAAAACTCCCCTTTTAAAGCTATCGGATTGGTTATTAACCTCAATTACATTAATGAATTATTTACAAAAATTCATATCGAATATCGCCAATAAATTTCGTCCAATCTCGTCCGGAGACTCTATAGAATAAATATCGGAGTCTTCGGTTTTTCGGAATCTGTCAAATTCAATATTTATCCCAACCATCCTGGAAGAACGTTTCTGCGAAACAACGAAAGGCCTAAGGAGAATCGGACGAGCGCGAAATTCGCTCGATCGTAATTCACCGCGCATCGTTCTGCGCATCTTGCATTTTTTTTTTTCATTTTTACCTACAACACGCGTCTCCATTGTCTCGCGGTTGCCGAGAACATTCGGCGCATAATTCTCTTGCGTCTTTCTTCTCTGTTTTCAGTATCCCCTTCGTACTCGAGAAAGTCTCAACACTCTCGGTCGTTTCTTCTGCGCAATGGCGCGGACATTACGAAAATAGGTTAGATTTACAATTGTCATTTCGATATCGACCTATTACAAATACAATATACTTAGCGACTCGAGGCTGATATGTACAACATTACGCTTCGTTCGAAATCATTGATGTTTACCTGTCCTGTGAGTCATTTTTCTGTTTGTGTGTGTGTAATATATATATATATATATATATAGTATAGTATTTATGAAAAGAGCAATAGGTGTACAGTTTTGTATCTATAGGACGCAATGACGTTAATATTCTTTGAATAATTGTCGTACAAAAGAGACGAACTTTTGTATATGTATAAAAAGGGATGGGAGAAAGCATCGGAGAAAGAGAGAAAGAGAATTAGAGAGAGAGAGAGAGAGAGAGAGAGAGAAAAATCGACTGGTACCGAGTGACAGCCGTGTAATTTTCTCCTGGCAATTTCGTCCAGCCGTTTGGCATTTGCCGAATAACAAACAAGCCTATATTCGTTCATTCCTTTTACCGGCACGACTGATTAGTAATAATTAACGATCCTGGTTGCCATGCAAACAGGAGAAGGTAGTGGGGTAAGTTGCCCTTTATCTCTTTTTATTTTTCATTATGTAACCGTTACCCCTTTTCAATCCGTTTGGTTTTTTTTGTATTCATTTGGGGGGACTTTGCCTGGGTAAATCGAGCCGCGCGACACGGCAAGAATCATGGGCAGAGTTCGTGGACATTCGAGTTCGATTAAAATGAATTTCCTAGATAACAGGAAACGGGTTCGATCGTTCATCGATCCGATAGCCGGACTCCTTGTCACAGTTTTAATCTTGAGACTCAATCGTATCCTAATCACTGCACAAAGTTCACGCTGTAAGTTTGAACCTCCATTGGTAGAAGACTGACGTCCTGAAGACCGTCCTTGAGCTGCTTCTGACTCCTGGTTCCCGTCAAGGACATCTTCGTGACGTTCGGGTTGAGCCTGAAGAATGATGTACCCTGGACTATGTGATCGCTGATCGGACAATGCTTCAGGACGGTGTCAGCACCTACGGCGCAGCTGTACCCTTGTCTGTGCAGAACCATCAGGGCGCTATTGACAGGCAGCTGAGGAAGCTTCTGATCGTGATTGGTCCTGAGATTTAGAAGGTGAAGATCGCAGGGGAAGCTCTGAGTAAGTAACCGAACTTCCGGTGACAGCTTCACTTCCGCTTCCGTACCGTCCACTACGAATATGTTGACTGGATAATTTAAAGCGTTGCTTAAATGATTAGCGAACAGGGATGGTTTTGAGTATTGATCCCGGATAGAGCCCACGTCCTCCAGGAGCAGCCAGTGCTTCATGACCGTTTTGCGATTGTCCAGGAGGCCCTCGCCCATCCCTCTGGAGTCATCGTACAAGGTTCTTCTGTCCAGCATCACCTCCAGCCAGCCTGGCTGATAACTGGCAGCGCCCTGGCCGTGGTTCACCATCAGGGTCAACCTCTGATTCGGATCCTCGATGTAGGCCATTGTCGTTATGGGAAAGTAATTACCCTCTATGCCAATCCTCTCGATCTTGGTACGCTTGATCATCTGATGTCCGTTCAGATCAGTATAGAATTCCGGAGGTTCCCCGTTCAGGATGTCCGTTTGGACCCTCATGAACATCTCGGTCTCGCGGTTCTTCGGCGGCGTCTCAAAGTCCACGATGTTCCTGAGGTAGATGGCTTCGGCGAGGCCACCTTCAGCGTGATAGATGGCCACGTGGTGCGTGAGCAAGCGACCATACTCGACAGTCAACCTGGAGCTGAGTGGCCCGGAGATGATGTAGATCTTCTGGTGGGGCGTGTAGACCTCCAGGACGTCCTTGTCGTTGTCACGCAGATTGGGGTCTGGCATGAAGAGGTATGCTCCACTGTGAAACTGTGCCGATGGGTAGGCTGCGAATTGTATGGCGCATTGCATGATCTTTCCCGATGACTTCTTCGTCACCCTCTTCAGAAACCCCGTCTGGCCGTCGAAGAGGAGCTTCATCCTGTGGCTCTCCAGCTGCACGTCGCCGACCTGCATTGGCTTTATTGGGAAGAGGGTGTCCTTGCCACATCTGCTGCAGTAGACCGTGGAAATGGCCTCGCTCGGTACCTTCTCAACGTACTGAAGATGGTAAGTGGCTATCGAGAGGGGCTTCAGTTCAGCGATGAAGAGGATCACGTAGACCTCGTGGGTGATGCTGGTGGCGTTCATAACCGGAATTATTTGATAGGGTATCGGGCTCTTCTGCGGATCCAGTACGCGGATCTTGTACGTGGTCACCTTCAAGGATATCACTTCCTGGCGAGGCTGAGCAAGTGGATTGAAGAGGACGATCTTCTTAGTCTCCTGCGGGCTGACCGATATCGGAATCTTCTTCGGGAGCTTCTCGTAGCTGTCCCTGTCGGACTCTGGCAGAACGTAGACCGAATTTGACTTGGCCGTGGTGGCTGCCAGGGACTGAATGGCAAAGCTCTGAAGACTCGTCATGTCGGAAATGGATTCAAAGAGCTTCAAAGCGTAATCCTTCATGACGAAGGCCTTCGAGGTTCCCGTGATTGCGTCGTGATGCTGAAACAGACCCAGGTTCCTCCTGGCCTTTACCAGCTTCTCAAAGTACGTCTCGTATAATTTGATGTCCATGTTGGACTGCTTAGCAACATTTAGCGCTATGCTATAAAGAATTTCAGCTGATCTGAGATTGGCCTCGAGCTCCCTGTCCAGGATCTTCATGTATGGTCTCGTGGTGAAGTATCCACTCCAGTAAGCCGGTCTACCCTCGCTGAAGATGTCGGAGTAGACGAAGAAGTCGCCCTTCAACGAGGGAAACTTCTTCACGCGCTTTTCAACCTCACGAAAATAATCCTTCGGCGTACCAAATGCAACCTCAGCATTGTACTCCTCTTTCCTGCTGTTTATGTAATCCAAGAGGATCTTGTAGTTCGTATACTGCTGATCCCACTCGACAGCATGATCGTATCTGAAGTCATCCCCAAGAGGCATGAGGACCACGTTGTGAGGAAAGAGGGAACCAGTTCTCGAGTACTGCTGCAGAAGGAGTTCAGCCTGCTGCTTGACGTTATGCTCAGTTATATCCATCGCCTTGACCGAATACTCGGTGTACTCGCCGCGTATCTTCCTGAAGTCGAAATTCAAGCAGACATGGGGATGCGGACCGCAGGAATGTTTGATATTATAGATATCAAAGGGTTGATTATGCGTTAGCATATCAGCCGACCCACTCTGATCCCAGGGCTGACGCCAGACGAAATCGCCATATCTCTTTTTGGCAAACCACTGCTTCCAGGCGTAATGAATGCGCTGAATGACTGTACCGGAAGCGCCGGAAGCCTTTAGAAAATACGGAATGGTCCCCCCGTGCCCAAAGGGATCCACGGCCCAACCGGATTCAGGCGTAACGTCCAAATTAGTCTTGAGCCACTGGTGACCTACGCAAACAAGAGTACAGTATTAGTCGAGGACAAACTGGGAACTGACGGTTATCGTTGCCAAAATAGAAGATATTTCCAGAAGAAGAGGCTCAGCAGGATAGAGAGTAAAGAGCAGCTAGGTCGCGAAGACCGAAAGGATTCCCCTAGGTGACAGGTAATTCCGCCCGAGCTTCGTATCCCCCAGGAGACGCATGACCAGGAAAGATCCTATCATCCAGGATGAGCATTGCCACTTCCGTCTATGGGATACCGTATCGTAAAGCCAGGGTGTGCCAACTGTTACTGTTATTATGATATAAGCCCAGCCGGAGTGAGACTTCAGAATCTCCCCGAGCCCTGGACAGGGTGACCTTGAAAAATTCCTACACCCAGATTCCCACCTAAGAAGCTCCTGCAGTGCGAAGGTGCCTTTTTCTTTAAATTCATCCATTTTTCAAACCGTATCGCTTTTCTATCCTCCACACGCTATATAAGCCTCTAGCGGCACAACTCGTTAGCTCCGGCACCGGACAGCGACCAACGAGTCTGGTCCAAGCGGGTGGCCGATGCGATCAGCGCAGCCCGATCCATTTATTTTTATGGAATGCAATAAGCCCTCCGGTGCGCTTTTAAAGCTCGTACACAGCGTAGATCGTCGCTTCGATTAAATATTTATCTCGGTCGTTCAACGGCTCGCGCCAACGCCCGCCGGTTTCAAATGGGAAATTCGCTTTCATAAACCCAATGCCAACCCTTGCGACGAGCTCCGGGCATTGCTACCCTCGTACGCACGTGTTAGCAATATTTGTATATATATACACACACGTATATACATGTGTACTAATGTACATAAAGGCTATACACACGTCGATGACTGCCTTTCCGCTTTCCGTATAACTTTACGTACAGCCTAGAGAGACACGTGGCGACGCAACGGTAGGTAACTGTACTCCCTACTTATCTTGACGTTCCACGGGCAGTCTGCGCTTTTGAGTGCTCGCACGAGCCAGAGGAACGTCAGCTCCAGGATTATCAAGACCCAGCCGATTCCCTGTAAATCGATAACCAATTATTCCGAAGCGACCGCTTTGTTCTATCGGTATACGTATACGCTACCACGTGCGGACTGTTATAACGAAAAAGCTCGCGAGCTTTACCGGGGACACACCAATCGTCCAAATCCTCTTGGAGTGACTTCGCCGCTCGCGGTCCGAACTACGAACTTACTTTGGCTAAGGAGAAAACTTTTTCTCTGGATGATGGAGAATTGAGGGGAATTATGGAAGAGAGGCATAAGACAGTTGGTCGTTACCAGAGCGAAGGTAGCTTAATTTTGTGGTAAAAAATATTTCCGTGGGTAAGAGAAAGATAGAGAGAGAGAGAGAGAGAGAGAGAGAGAGAGACAGGTTGGGTCGTTCGAGTGGGATGCTGGCAGGGGGTGGGAGGGAGAGGGGTTACGAGCCGAGAGCCATTAGAATTAACTGCGAGAGAAGCCGCAAAATTAATCCCGGGGGAAGGCTCGGCAGCTAATAGAATTAGCTAAAGTCAGTGGTAGTTAGATAAT
This sequence comes from Calameuta pygmaea, assembly GCA_031762395.1. Taxonomy (NCBI): domain Eukaryota; kingdom Metazoa; phylum Arthropoda; class Insecta; order Hymenoptera; family Cephidae; genus Calameuta; species Calameuta pygmaea. Next base: position 409,910 of record JASANN010000521.1, on the reverse strand, counting down.
ATATCCCTATCCTTTATCCCACCCTTGGTGCACGACCAAAGATACCAGGGTTAAATCTCCTGGTGGGACCGCGCGTTACGTCAAATTGGTTTTCTTCGTGAGAGACAACGATGTCGCACTTGAGGGGTCTTTTGTTTTGTTTAACGTTATATTTTTAAACCCGCGCTCTCTTGGGGGGGGGGGGGGGAGGTAATTTATTATTTTTTTTTAAAGACAAATTTTATAAACTCTCACGTCTAACAGGGATTCTGGATGGCGTTTTTTGAGGTGCACTGATTTCGTAATGGAGTTTCGGCGAATGGACTGCTGTACAATTCCGTATTCCGCGTGCGGTAAACGCTCGACAGGTTGGTAATGACCGACTATTTATCAGTGGTCTCTTGGAATGTTCCGAGTTAATCTGGATGGTTCGTGCGGATTGGGAATGTCAGGAATCAGCATGGCTCCTGGAATTTCGTCTATGGGAATTTGGAATTGGACCACGCTCAATCTATCCAGTACGTCTTGCACTGTGCGATTCCCTTTAGCGCTGTTAGACACGAGCTACTATAGACACGACCTGGGATGTCTGAGTAGAGAAAATTGTGAGAAAATCGATAAAGGAAAAGAAAAATTAATAAAAAAAAAAAAAGAAAAAAAAGACGGGGAAAAATTAAAATCTTTAATTCACTTGAGACACGGTAAGAATTTGTAAGTTGAGCATCTCGTGGGCGATTCCCGCTTTGAAAAGATCATGATCGTTAATCGGTCTCGTAGTGACGTTTGGGTAACGAAAATTTCGACTCTGAACGAAAATAAAGCGAAGTCCACACGTGGGACAGGAAACGTTCCTGGAGGAGACGAGTGATGGGGCGACGCGATTTGACGTTTCGGATTGTGGAAATTCAGTCGAAAGTGTCACGCGTGGACTGGACAAGAAAAAAAAATGGAAACTGCAAAAAATGTGCCTGGAACGCGGTTTCAATGGAATCCAATTATGTCGCTTTTGTCAGGGTGCACACGTACTTCCACGCTCTGTCCGTTCGCATTTCGCGTTCTGGTCGACGCCGACGCCTGCCCCAGCGTCGATACGCGACCCACATACACTATACATATATAAAAACCGTTGACATGCATGAACCTGCCTACCGACTAATTTTCAACTTTTCTCCCCATTTTCCCATTCCGATCTTGAATATAAATGCCCTATGGTTCCATCTGGATCCTTCCTAAGATCGAGCGAGTAAATCACGAATTTCGTACTGAATGCGCCTCCGAAATAAAGTCCAATTCAAAGGCTCACAGTACCAAGGAACAAGGCCGAGCGATGTATTCCTGCATTTCCTTATAAACAAAAACCGCACCGAGCAAAGGGCGGGTAATTCGAATGGGCATAAGACAACAATGGGCGACCGTAGGGATTGTTGAAGTTTTTCCAAGTAAAATAGCGTCCACGTAAAATCACGAGTTAAATGCACCAACGAGAGAGAGAGAGAGAGAGAGCACAAAGATTCAGCCCATACAAAAATTCCAGACAGTTTGGTAACCCGGAAAAAAATCCTGAAATTTCATGTAAAATTGTATAATTAAAAAAGAAAAACTTAAAAAAAATATAATTTCGAATTTCAAGTGTTCGGATGACAGGAGGTCACCTGGACCCTCTGCTTTTCGATAGAGGAAGTCAAATTAGAAGGGTCCTTACCTCGAGCAGCACCTTCCTACCTGGAAGCGGTTGGTACTCCTGGTGGATTTGCTGTGGTAAACCGTGAGAAATGTCGGCCAGGCTAACAACGGGGACCAGCAGCTCGAGCTTTCCTCCAGCTTTCTCGAGGCTCGCGACAGCTCGTTAGAGGAACCGAATTTAATTAGACCCTCGCCATGAATTATTACAGTCGGACAATTCGGTAGCTGGGCTTAGAGTCCTGGTCTCGCCAAGAGGGTAGTGCGGGATGTCGACATTGTTAAGCCATTAGGATCGTCGGCCAAGGACGAGTTATTTCAATTAGGATTTCTGGAGCAGATGAAGATCGGCGCAGCATCAGGAAGGTACGGATGAAAATACACGAGAGCACCGGACCAGCTGAAGGAGAAGAAAGGGAGGGGATTGGTGACGGTAGAATTTTGACGTGGATGACGAGGGTAGTTCAAGGTGAGGGGTGAGAGGAGGGGGGGGGGGTGCACGTATAAGAGGAGAATCTTGATTCCTGGAAATTACAGCTTATCGCGTTTATTCCTTGGATCTAGTAGAGATTGCAGTGATCTAACTGATGAGTCGTTTAAAATGTTGAGCCATCTACCCCCTCCCCCCCCCCTACTATGGTTAGCGTCGGTTTAGCGCGATTTGCATAAAACAAATAGTCTGCCTTTTGAATAAATAGGCCCGCCGTGGGGGGGGGGGGGGGGGGGGGGGGGGGGGGGGGGGGGGGGGGGGGGGGGGGGGGGGGGGGGGGGGGGGGGGG
>JASANN010000521.1:388673-407372 GCA_031762395.1 Calameuta pygmaea | reverse complement strand
GCCAGCCGTGGGCCCCCCCCCCCCCCCCCCCCCACCCACCTCGTACCCCTCGATGCTTCGCTTAACTTTGTTACGAAACTATATCCGAGCTTCCATTATCAAAAGCGTATCTGTGGAGCAGTCCCTCGTATTTTTCCGGAGATTCTGGAAGAACTTTAAAACCAGATCCAGCATCCCCTATTGGTCGTTGAATGACGTCACTCGTGATTTTAATTTGATAATTCTCAGCGATCTTCGATCAATAACATTGGCTTTACGGGTACCGCGTATCGTTCGATTGTTGTTTTTTGTTATCGGAAAATTTCGCGGGAATTTTTGACGTAAACAGAAACAGACACGTGTACCTGACGGAGTCCGTACGAAAATAGAAGACACAGGTCCTGCTCGGATGGGCAGCATCCTTCGAAGTAAGTAAAGTAAGTTTGGCAAGTGCACGGACGTTGGGAACGTCTGGGAATACGTAGGGCGGGTGAGAAGGAAAACTTGACTGGGTTAAATCGCAATCAGCATAGTCTGGCGTACTCGTCCCTCTGGCGGGACTTTCTCGTACTGCTTCTCTCTTCATCCTTCTCTACGGTTTCCCCACTGGGTACCCAACTATAGTCTACGACTTACAACTACACGTTATGGGAACTTCAAGTGGCCCTTCGAGGTAACAAAGTTATCTTAGACAAGATAATTGCGCAATTCGTTGAAGCTCAATTAGACCGATAAGAAATGATAACGAAGAAAAAATAGTAGGACGATAAAGGACGTGAAGAAATATTAAAGGAATATATTTGAAATAACAATTTTTCGTACTTAACGAAACGAACGAAAGGTGGTAAATTAATAAGTCGCGAGAATCGTGTAAGTTCGTTGCTGCTGCGTCGGTAAAACAGTGTGAAGAAAATATACGGCGACAATAACTTCTAAAGCAGAGATTCGCCTGTTATCATTTAGCTCTGTAAATTAGCGCGTAAAGAAATCAAGTACAAAACGCAACGAATCCTCCCGACGAACATAATTCCTACTGACCTTTATTATTAATCACATTAAAAATCCTAACAGTCGTAACAGCTGAGCCGTTTTAAATATTTATCGTTGCATTTCGAATCCGTGCGAATTTCTCCTCGATGACGACGCGTACAGAGTCGATCACGACGGCAATGACGTCGAAATTCACGAGCGAAACGACGTCGGCGTCGGCGACGCTAATGCACGGCGTCCATTGTAATCGTGAAATTGCACGTTAATATCGCATTTACAATGGTTATTCAAACGTCGATGAAGTCACGCGGGTTAACATGCGACTGGACGAAAAAGCGTCAAGCGCGTCGTGACGTAACGACGAAAATAACGGCAAGGGGGGGGTACCCCTACCCCCGATCGTCCCTGTTCGAGAAAAACGAAAAAATCATTTTTCCCACCGAAAAAATTTTTTTTACCGACAGTACAAAAAATTTCAAAAAAAACCCGTTACGACTCTCGGGAGTTATCGTCGGCGAACGATATTAGGAAGAATCCCTCCCCCCCCCCCCAAATTAAATAAAGTGGCGAGACCGTATATACGTCACGTAAATTGCTTTAATTATTTGAGGTGGCCATTGGCCCGCGAAATTACAGGGTGGCTGCCTCGCGCAATAACGAAGCGTTATTACATGCTAAAAGGAGAGCCTAATGCCGGCGAACAAACCATTAAACTACACTCAACGCTCCTCGCCTGATTATAACTCATTAGACACGACACGTGTGCATTAACGAAGTTGGCCGACGTAGCGGAGCTGAGGGGGGGTAATATCGGGGTACCGTGTACAAGGGTTGTTCGAAATGAAGGAAGCACTTTTCACCTAAACCGTAGTAATTCCATAATACGTACATTTTCCTACCTATGGTTAAAGGGGTAACGCTCGACACCCCCCCTCCCCCCAGCCCACAGCGCACACGTGACAACTTACCCAATTTAGAAGAACGCGATCGAACTTTGGCTATTGGAAACAAGCAGGCTGAGTCGTTGACCAAATTTACGAACAGACCCCTAGCAACCCACACGGAACCAACAGCAACCCTTATTCAGCTACCGGCTTATTCCACGTGCTGATACGTGATGGAGTCAGGGGGTAGCAAAACAAGTATGGGTAACTGGCACGGTTTGCATTTGAGGGGTTGATACAGGGTGTAATTTTTTGTCAAATTCCAATTATCGATACGTTCAATAAATTTTCGATGTAATCGCGAAATATTTCACGCAACTGCGCCAAAATTATTTGCGATCGGTGTACGAGTGAGATTTCGAGCGACAAGGACGGGATGGGATTTTACGAATCAGTGCGACGGAGAGGCTCGAGGTTGGCTCGGCGACGCTATTCGTTACCGGCTAATCCGTCGGAAAATGTAGTTGCAGGCGCAGCCGCGATACGGCGCTGTAAGCCGAGACGAAGGAGCCTCGGCTAATCTTGGCTCGATGTAAACCGCGATGGGCTGCACACACATGCATCGTTAGACATCAACTGCACGATTATCCCCAAGGGTTCCTAACGATCAGGCCGATTTCCATGCTCGGCCCTGATACAGCCGACGCCTATCGGGAGCCGCAAGGACGATCCTAGAACGGTCCGTGCGCTCGTGACGTCACTGACCATTGGTTACTACGTTCACTAAAAATCTCATAGATTTCATCTCGTTGGATGCTGCAAGAAAAAAGATAACAACGTTCCATTATCATTGCAGGACCAAAAAATTTGGCAAAACCACTCAGATCGGTAATTCGCATGAAATTTTAAATAATCTCAAAATCGTAACTCCTCGATCATGACGTCTCGCAGATCAATGGATCAATTCAAAATTTCACTCTCAAGATTACTTGTGCCTGCTCCATCAAGAGATAAGAACATTTTTATCTTCCACGTTGGTGGCTGTTCCCCCCCCCCTCCCCTTCTGTGTTACGTCATATCGATGTTCCTTCACGATACGGACGTCCTGATGAAATATGGATTTTTTCGATGACGTCATTATTAATTTACCAACATCAACGTCCCCTCGCGTTTCTCGTGACCGAACGTCGTTCTCCTTTTCCTCCTTTCGCCGAATAACAGTACCCGGCGCGCGCTCGTGCGGATAATAAGCACAGCTTGAAATCCCGACCTAGCCCAAAGGCAACGAAGCCACAATTTGTAACCCCTTGGCGACCTAGAGCCACGAAAGGGCGACAGGTGCAGCAGAACTGGGCTATGGGGTCACCGTTACTTCTGTCTATTTATTTTCTAACTCCACGTATGACGTCATATAGGAACCATACAGTACAGTAATATTAGTCGTATATTCCTGTAAAGTAATACAATAGAATGCTGTAATTTCCCATGGGGGAGTCAATATGGTTTTACTTCAATGTCTTTTATACCTATATACATGCATATATATATATATATACACATATACATACGTGAGATACACACCTGTGTATTTCAAGGGAAATTGAATCTCGCAGGACCGCAAGGGCCGTGTCTTTCACTAGAGACATTAGGATCGGTTGCGAATATATGGGGGGGAGGGGGGTTGGTTGTGAAGTGTTTTGGAATGGGACTGAATGGAAATGGGGGGAGGGGAGAGGGTCCGGAATGGAATCGAACGAAATAAGGATGACGGAGCAAGGGAGGGGAACGTCCCAAGAGATTTTTCTGGTCTTTTCGTTTATTCGTACCTCGATGAGACCCAGAACTCTGGAACCTTCGGCAGGCCTCCAGAAGAGGCTTCCGTCTCCTGTTTCCCGTGGGAGGCGACCTCCTCTTCCCTTTTCCAAAATAAAGTACCTTAGAACGGGCCGACGCCGGCAATTTCCTCGATGTAGGTCAGGTCACTTCGTTAAGGCTACCACCTATCAGGATTTTCCGACTCCTTTTCCCAATCCTACGGTAATTGCCTCGGAGCTAATAAGCCGAGAAACACAAAGCAGTTTCGTTCGCATTGAATGAATTTTTATTTGAATCACTGATTTTTCCAGGGTTCGTCATCGATTTTGAGTAATGGGTTGACAGCCGGGGGTATCATCGTCCTAGCTTGTTTCTGCGCTGGATGGTGTCTTAAGGACGTCGACTCGGGAGTGAAAAAAAAATAATGCTGGGAAAAGATAATTAATCAAAATGGTTTGTTTGATTAAGGAATAAAAAATAAATTTAAAAAACTGGGACGATGTCCAGTGCTGATTTTCTTTTATTTTCCGTTCTTATCTTTCGTCAGCCTTTCGCAGCTTTTTACTGTAATCCCGCTGGCTGATTAACTTCGGACATTATCGCTACTGCAGGGAACTGGAGTGTCTCCCGGTATAACGGGTGGTAACGAAAAAGATAGAAGGAAATAAAAAGAAGCGAAAGTTCTTCCGCTCTTTCTTTCTTTTTTTCAAGCAATAACAAAAGGCGACTTCGGGCCGCAAAAAACGCGACACCTCGTTGTCTCCAGAGCTTCTTCGCGCCTCCGCGGGACGTCGCCCCCGCGCAATTAAAACTAAACCGTCGCGTCTTCACACTTGATGCCTTCGCCTTGTGACTTAATTAATTTTGCAATTGTTGCGCGTCCCGACGCCTCGCGACGTATTTCCCTCTTTATCCAGTCCCTTTATTCAGGTGCAGTCTTTGTCCCTCGGTAATTGGGGGGGGGGGGGGGCGCTCCAGATTGACAAACGTAAACTTTGAAGCTTTCCTGTGGTAAACGACGCACGTTATCTAACCTGTGGTCGAAATAAAGATAAAGGAAAACATTATAGTTTTGAGGGGGTCGTTCGCGACTTTTTCGCCCTAGAATCCCAATGCACCGGAAAAGAGCGTCTTTTGATATCGCCCTGAGACAATCCAAGGGTGTCGCGGCGGTGCACGGAAACGACCTCGTTGGGGAATTTGAATTTGGAAAATAGGCTTGGAGGAAATTTCGTCGGTGGTACAGCGCTCGCCATTCCAATGCAAATCAGATAGGTAGGACTTTGGTCCGCAAGGTTTGCCGAAGCTTCAGGCTGCCTCCCATTAGCTTTGAATTGCATCCGATATGAGAATCCTCGAAGAACGTTAGAGAAGATATTTTGTCCCTCAAAGAGGAACGGAGTAGTGGAGACTAGAGTAGCTTCTACGTAAGTTCCTAACAGGGCGCCGTGAATAGGAAAACCCAGCGTCTTGTTACGGCCCTGAGGGAAAGCCTAAAAATTTACGAGACTCCATTGCCACGGGAGATTTTTCTTATTATTGATTTGGAATGTATTTGAAAAATATTTTTTTTATCTGATAAGTGAGAAAAATTCATGGGAAATATTTAAAGTCATATTTTTTAGGGTTAGCCTGCAAATTTTTTTTTTTTTTTTTTTTTCGAAATCTATACGTTATTTTCATGCACGCGTGTAAACATGAAAAATGGTCGCGTTTCCAAGAAAGCTACAGTTAACGAGGTAGCTGCTTTAGGGACGTGAGTGTGGCAGCGGGGCCGGGAATAAGAATCATGCATATTCAGAAGGTTGGTAACGAGGGGGAGGATTTCGAGGTCGAGTTCCAGGAAGTTGATTACGCGAATCTAAGAATACTGATCGAAAAAACTTGAACGGAGAAAGAAGAAATTTCCCCAAAAAAAAAAAGTATCCCAACGACCGAATAAGGGTGAAAGTAGGAAATTGTATATCTATTCGTAAATGTGGAGGAGGGTCGAAGGTAAAAAGTTCGAAGATATCAAAATTTCGTAGTTTTTTTACTTGCCTGTACGGGGATGAAAGCGACAAGACACCCGCTGCCAAATAATAATATTTTTTAGGGGTTGGTATCGAACGACTAGCTACACCCCCAGTTGCACTTCTCACAGGCCAACAACGTAACGTCTGGTTGCGCCCCTTGCGGCTTTCACGGAAGCTGCAGAGTTCACGGTCGGCGAGTATCGCCTGAGAAAACGAATTAATTCGTATTTCCGGTTGGGGCTCAAGGAAATTCCTCGTGGTTTGTCTAAGACCGTCGCCATTACTTTCGATTCCCCTAAGAAAACTTCTATTCGTTCCATTTCATCCCTCAGTGGAATAAATCTCAGACAGACTACCCCCCGTGTACCCAGACAGACATGAACAACCCTACGCCTCGAAACTTTATTCTGGCTCTTGCGAATATTTTCTCGTGCAGCTTCTCGTGATAGGCATTGCAACTGTATCTAACCCTTTCGTTACCACTGATTCTCACTAACATTTTTCTTATCGGCTTATCAACCCTCCAAAGTCTCTACGATGTTTAATAAATTTTTTGAAATTCGGATATTTCATCCCCATTGAAAAAAAAAATCATAAAATACCACCCGGTTAGTCAGGTACAATAAACCCCTATGATGCAGGTGCCAGCGTCTAGAAACAAGAACTCATTGGGAGGGAGGGAGGGGGGGGAGAGAAAGCGATCAGATAAAAATGGAGAAAGTTGCAAAACGGGAGAAAATCCCTTTGAAATATGATAAGTGATTTTACTTGTCAAGAGTTATATGAGCAAGTTGTAACTCCTATTCGTTCGTGGCAAGATCACATTTTTCTTAGGGTGTTTAGCCCCTTTCTCAAGGGTGGCATTTGTGCCTCTTTACGTCCTTTAAAAAAATGTCCAGGTACTTGTGAATTTAAAAAAAAAAATCTTTACCCTCCTTATGATTACTGTAGCTGTACGAGTCTATCGCTCTGTATCCTGCTGAGTATTTTTCATTGGATTAAGGCTGGCGAAATTTTTTGATGATAAAAAAAATACTGTTATTTTTAACCTTCGATTAGCTGGTCCAGCATGGCGTATATATGCGAAGTGGCTTCATCCGTCATTACCCAGCCTCCCGTAGTCATTTCGAGACGACCCTCCTTGACGAGCCTCTTGACAACCGCCTTCTTCGTCGGATGGGCGCTGCAAAGAGAAAGACGAGGATGGACGATTACGAAAGTACGGTCGCACGAAGCCTTCGGAGGACTTCCGAAGGTCCCTTAGGACTGGCCAAAGCGAAGCTGCGAGTATCTCTCCCACTCGATTTAATTCTTCTGCTCTTCTCCCGACAAAGGGGAATAGACAGTGGAGTGGTAAAGATAACGACGAGCCGATAAGATAAAGAGAGAAAAGAAACTCTTCAATTTGAAGATTCGAATCTTGCGACGCGTAGAAAGGACCGATTGAATTCATACTGTTTACCTTTGGAAGAGGCTGCGACATTTCTAATGGACCAGCAAAACTCATTAAAATACAAAAACAGAGAGTCGGAATATAAACCCGATTTATTCTGTAAAAAGTTTTAAAAATTCATTGATTTATAAAAAGAAAAATTTTTTTTTTATCCTTTACCCTACATCTCAAAGACAAGCGTACAATTGTATTTTGAGATTTTTTTTTTAAAGCAAGGTCCACGAAAGAAAACGTACGGCATTACTGGACGTTAATTGCGAGAAAAACTTGCTGAATATATAGATATAATATATGCATATTATTTCCTGAAAAGCAAAATTCTCTGTATGCTTTGAAGTGGCACTTGCATGCACTTGCATGCACTTGCATCCTATGCACTTCCAGGAGTAGCGAAGCGTCGAGGCCAACTCGGATGGCTTCCTTTTCACGCGACCGTCCTTTGTTTCCGTAGCCCTTTCATCCCTTTCACCCTCCACCCTTTTTTATCCTCCCCCCCCTGACCTCCCGGTTCAACTGCATCTCCGATGCGATAACAAGTCACTTTTCTTCTCACTTCCTCAGTCAAAGTTCAAACAGCCCTAATGGCTCATTTTACAAAGGTCCCTCGTCCGAGACACAGACCCCGAGAGTGGATCCAGCAATGACGCTTCCCAGCATCCCGCAGGGTCCAGAGTGAAAGTCAAAAGAAATAGAGAAAAAGCCGAAAGTAGAACTTTCGATAAGAACTCAGAGAATCCAAAGTGAGAATCGAAGATTTCAAGATTGGATTAATTGTTCGGATGCTGTACCTCTCCCACCAGAGTGATAAGAACGAGACTTCGCTCCAGATGAAGGTCATGTTCGGCAACTGCTGGAGCTTCGTGACCATATTGTTCAGAATTCCCCTGGTGGAGCTGTGAAAATATTGCTCGAAGGTCTTGAGCCATCCCGGATCAGTGTGACTGTGCGGTACCAGAATAACCTAAAACAGAGAGAGAGAAAAAAAAAGGGTTATTAAGAAAAATGAATTTTCCATGTAATTTAACACCGGATCGATCGGCGTACTTTTTAGCGCACTCGATTATCCCGTATACAAAAAATTAAAATTAGAGGGGTTGATTAAAAAAAAAATATATATTGCAATATTTTTTCACTTTATAATCCTGTAATCTCTAGTTAAAAAAATTATCGGGAAGCTTCGCAATTTTCTGTGTGAAGAGCTGAACTATGACCTCCATGTAATTTTAATTGTACTATCCTCATTGGATTCGATATCATCGATATTCGCGATAATACACGGGGAACTACGGAAACTGTAAATAGAGTCTCTCGATGGCCGATTGGTAATTTTGTGAATCCCGCTACGTGTCTCGTATCTACGTGGTCCATGTTTCATCGTTGGGATTCCCGCTAACAATGTGCTTTGGCGTTGCGCCGGCGTTGTTCCTCGTAAAGGTCAGTGGCTCTCACGGTGACCTCTATACGATAGTCACTCCGTGACTTTAGGTGGTCGCGAGTGAACGCAGATCGTAAAAACTCACGACTGTACAAGCAGCGCATTCCGCATGGCTTTCGAGTTCCAATGAAAACTGGAGAAAAAGCCCCCCCCCCCCCCTGTATATTATGGCATCTGGTTACGAGCTTGTATATTTTCATTGTAAACCCGGCTTTTATATTTTCATTGTAAACCCGGCTTTTATTATATCCTCTCTACGGTGTTCGTAAAGCTACCCCTCCCGTGCGGAATGAATAAATTAGCACTGACCATAGACTCACGCTGACCGTCCCCGTGGCAAAAGGGGGTAAAAATCAAAATTTGTTTTTTCAAGGTTGAGCGCCACTGTCGCAAAGGGTCAGAAACCGGCGATACATTCGTTCACCGGTAATCAGCATATGGGAAGCCAATGGCACGTTAAGCCGTGATACGTAGTTCGTAATAGAGAGCCTGTCGGGGGGTTGGTCAGCCGATGCTCCTTTCGATCAGCCTCGATAAAGGGATGAAAATTAAGGGTCGTACCAGACGAAGCTATTGGGTTTGGGGTTTTCGAGCGACGAGCACCTGGTCCGAGGTTGCAAAGGGGGTTGAAATCCGGTAGACGAAAGAGTATAGGAAAACTGATGAACTGATGAGCCAAGTATAAGGGTAGTCGAAGGAGAGGTTGGTCATCGGTTAAAAGGCACGTAAACACCCTGTAGAATTTTAATGAATGTCCCCACGAACGTCGCTCGGCTCTCGCGTTAATTAGAGGGTGGAAGAGGCTGCGCCTGGAAGCTAAGCCAAAGTTGGAAACGGGAACGGATGAACGTTCAGACCCCCGACAGAGGCCTGAACCTTATTGATATGCATGAGACTGCGCTTGGGTACTGGACCCCTTTAATACAGCCCTGGTACTCGCTATCCCCTCCCATTCCCAGCTGCCTACGACTAGGACTGAACCTTAGATCGAAGAGACGCACAACCTTCACCCTGTTTCAGGCTACCTACTACCTGCTTCAACTTCTCCAAGGCTTTTCCTCTACACGTCCTATCCTCACTGTAGGCACCTCTAGGTACTTGCGCCTGACTAAATTCGAATTGCTCCTCGCATGCGGATCATCCTAATGTTTAACCATGGAGATAAGCTCGGAAATTTATCAACTTGAATTACACCCTTAAAAGGATTTCTCGTGTGATAGCTACTCGGGAACATTTATGGAGTCTACTTCAGATTCAAATCTTTTAGTCGTTAGGTCATTTTTTTTTTTTTTTTCTTTTAACCATCAAACGTATTTAGATCTACAGCGAATATTATATGGATTGATGACTATTTGCGAATGACAGAAAATAAAATTTATAGACTTTGCACGGGTTGTTTCTCGATTCAGGACTCGGTGCGCCTCGGGGATTTTGGTTTTACGTATTTTTTGAATCGTGACTCGAGAATCTTCCAGAAACCCCTAAAAAGTTTATCCTGTTGTTTGTTCGCGCACATTCCTTTTTTTTTCCAAACATCGCTCATCGATCTGCGAGACAAATTCGCCCCCACCCGAGGAGTCGAGTCGGGGAAAGGAGAAAATTAAAAAAGCTTAGGGGATCAAATATCCCTTGTACTGTTTAAGAAGTGAAGATTTTTTTTTTTTCTTTCTTTTCCATAAAGTCCAAGGGATCTAGTAGTGATAACGAACTCGTCGATAATAGCACGAAATATGCAATGGGAGAGTGAAATGTCTGTTGCCCTCGGAATTCGAGTCTCTCGTTGAAATTTATCTTCGACGTTTCTGCACGTTCGAAGGACGGAAATCGAGGCGCAAAGGGCGGCCACCAGGATCCTTTGTGACCAGGAAAATCCTGCGCTCCTTTAGTGGACGCATAAACGAGAGCACTTTGGTTCGCGCTTACAATGTAATATCTTGTATTTTATGTAATCCTTGGACCGAGAGTCGAGAAGCCGCCTTGAGGAAAGTCGCCTGAGCTATTTCTTACGGGGGAAACACAAAGAGAACTGCACTCTGGGTAAAACGCAAATATTTGCATTTAGGTTATGCAAACCGTGCGTCACTGTGGACACGGATTAAACGTGTACAGGACATGTTATGTATATGTGACAGAAAAAACTTTTTTTTTTTTTTTTTTTTCAAAGTCACAAAAAGGTCCAGTTTGTTTAAGATGATCCAAAGATTCGACCTTCGTCATCTTGGCTGTAACCATCTATTTGCCTAGGCAGTTTCTTTTTAAGAATCTTTTCGTGGGATCTCTAAGGGAATCGTTCTCGAAGGTTGAGACGATACAGATTTGAGAGAGAGACACTTTGAGACTCTCGTAAATACCCGATGTCAACATCAAATAAGCGAAGCCTCCAAAAACTGTTATTCTCAAATTTCATTTTCCTAAAAAAAATGTTTCAGGACTTTAAGATCGAAAAAATCGAATGGTCCATTGTGGACGCTCAGATATGACATTACCCAATAGATAAAAAAATAATCAAGCTAATCGGCTACAGTCAGACCCTCGTACAAATAGTTGGTTGAATAAATATACGCAAGTGGAGGAATATAAATTTCTTGAAGCGTCACGGCAGCCATCTTGAAATTAGTCTAGAGTGCACTCGAGAGTCAACGAGTCTTGCTTCTACCGGATAGAGCGACGCTAGCGCCACCACAGTCGGTTTCTCATTCAAAGCAAGAGGAACGTGACATAAGGTATCCTTCAGTATTATAAATATTCTTGTGAGTTCTAAAAGTCCTGAGGGCTGCCGGGCCCTGCGCGTCTCCTCGTAATGCGTCTCACGCGAGAGTCGACCTCGTAACGTACTGGAACGTTCTAGAAGGTTCTGGGCGGCGAGAAGATTTTACAAGAGGGGAAAAAGTTGGTAGGAAGACAGGGGATGCGTCATAACTCTTGTAGAAATTATTCTAAAGGACTTTTCGATGTCTTTTGCCATAGTCTAGGCTGAATGCAGACTCGTATACGTAAATAGTCGTGACCTGTAATAAATAAACGTTTTCATGTAAGACACATATATATATATATATATATTCGTATCGCGAATATATGTACACATACAGTAACGGATTTCGTGTCACGAGATCGTACGAACATGCACGAAGAGGAACGATCAGCTTGAGATATTTATTAAGGTAAAGCAAAGCAATCGGAATGGCACGTGGAGTAGGAAAGTTTCTTTTTTTTCCTTTCGTGAAACAAGATGGCGGGTCACGCCACGTTAATTATTCTCGCGTTACTCGTATTTCCTTTGTCATTTCCTCTGGCGTCCTTACCGATGGGGTTTCCCCTCTTGTAATTTTCCTAGTTTACATCAGCCCAGCTTAGGTCAAGTCCAGAAAGACGATTACTCATAAGCCAAGATAATTTGTCTGGCAAAATTCGTCCCTACCGCGCGATCGAACATTCCCGAAACTCGGCAACGAATCTACGCACGAAGTATCGGGGGGGGGGGGGGGGGGGAGAAAGGAGAGAGAGAGAAACCAAACGAGAATACAGGGAGAGGATAAAAAAGGAATAAGGGCGAACAAAAAACGTACCCGATAAAGAAAAGCCGTTAAGTTTAAGTATAGTTCGGAAAGTTTCCGCCGCGGGCTCGTGGCGGTTAGTAAAAAGGAGGAACGACGAAAGTGGATCGGGCAGGGCCCGAAGATCTTAATAATGCACGAGGTTCGGTAATTCCTTCGCCATTAACTTTCGATTGATATTGATCTTACGCGCAAGCGTAATTTGCTCCGGAAGATTCCACGAGGATCAAAGCTAATCGATGGCTCACGGGATGTTTCACGAGACGAAATATTCGTTAGGGAATTGGATAAGAAAATGCATTGTTATTACGATTTTATATATGTGTATAGTGAATACGTATCTATAATATATGTGGAAATTTGGAGCACGGAAAAAGACGATACGAGACGAAAGCGGGACCTTTAAAAATTGGTGGTAATAAAGCAAAGAGGTTTTAAGCGGCTTAAACGACAATAAGGAGAAAGCGCGGGAGATTTGAAAATCGCGCCGAGAGTATCGTTTAAGCGAAGAACGAGAGAAACGAGGAGACAGTATTAAGGGTGTCGTTTCTATGATATTCTCAGAGCGCAATTTCGGGGATAAACTATAGACAATGGGAATTCCACGAGTGGCGTCAGATTCCGTAAATGTATAAATTTAATAACGACTCGATTAATCGCGGTCACGATTCCGAATTCCTTCTCGACGATACCACGACTGTAATTTATCCTCGAAATAGTTTCTCGGAGTCCTCAGCGGTTTGCAAGTTTAATTTTAAGAAATTTCATAGATGTATGAGAAATTTGGAAAAAAAAATTTCAAAATTCAAACCGGCCCATTTTTTTCCAGCATCGCCACCTACGTCGCACGGCTTTTGTGTTTCGATAAATTGACGAATATCGGGGTTAAAAAAAAATTGAGAACCACTGCTGCTTTGTAATAATCGAGAACGTACACTCTTTCGCTTGGATTGAGAACGACGACGCCACCAGGCAGCGACGGCGTTCGGCAATCTGATTCCCTTCCGTAGGATCTTTCGGTCCTCGGGCATAAACACGCCAATATTCTCCGATTCGTCCTTAACAAGGGAATAGTGCGCCATATTCGCACCGCTGTTAGCCTCTGCTACCACATTGCAATATTTTTGCTCCCTCCTAACACAGCCGTAAGAAATAATATTCCTTGAAACTTGCACGAGGACCTTGTTAGAAGGACAATTTGGAGCGTGCGATAAAAATCGATTTTCGAAAAAAAAAAAAAAATGATCCCTACAAAATATTTCCTCTCTAGCTAGTTATCCGGAAACAACAGTTTTAGATGAAAAAAAAATTTCGTCTCTACGAAACATAAGACCAGGAGGATACGCGAATTTAAATATTTCATGGTTGACGCGAGAGTAAAAAAAAATGTTCGTAATAGTTTGGTGATAAAAAAAAATGATAAAGGTTATAAGGTCGAGAGTTAAAAGCACAGTTAGACAAGAGTCAGCTGCGTTTAACGATGAGACATTATTTCCAGCAGATAAGTATTATTTGACTGGAAGGTTAGGTCACTTTGTACCCACGTAGACGCCTGGCCGCCCCAACCTGACCCGACCCGACCTGACCTGACCCAATCCCAAACTATCATCAGAGCAGTCGAGCGCTCCGCGGCCTCAATTCCGGGCTGCTCGAAATTCAAGTTCGCAAGCCGGCAGGTAATTGTTGCTCGTCTTTTGGAACCCCGTCGGGCTCCGTTGTATCTGCCGAAAATGGCCCATGAGGATCTGCCATTGTCAAACCTATCAAACTCGATTTGCAACGAGGCGAAACGCGACGATCCCTTTACCGGCAGCCACTTCAAAGTGAAAAATGGCCATTTTCATTTCAACCGTCATTCGATATTCGCCAGACCACTTGCGGGTCCGTCTTTAAAGTTTCGTCGCTTTGTCGGCTGACTGTACAAATTTTCCAGTCGAGCACGGCTCGTATTTTGGAACACAAGGATTTTCCAAATTTATAAAATACCAGAGGCCCATTAAGTCTAACGAGCCTCCCGTCGTTTCGTACTTCAACGACTGCTGCTGCCTTTTCGCTAGGCTGATTAGCCGGGTGATGCGTGTGAATTGGCCTTTTTGACAGCCAGGGTTAATAGCGGCTCTAGGTAAACTGACAGATGTCAAACGATCGTATGGCTGTAGACAGTCTCAGTTACATTGACGAGGGTTAAAATAAGGGCTGAAATGTTATAATTTATTAGATCTAAAAAATTAATTGACTAAAATAAAGGCCCCGGTGAATAATTTAAATAAATTATTTCCCATCCTTGGGTTCCTAAAGTAATCACAATCTGTCAGACTGTCAGGGCGTTCCTAACCTCGATAACTTTAACCCGAGCCTAAAGTCCGACCAGATTCGCGAGCCGCAATCGGCGAAGCTCTTGCGCTTCGACGTTTCGACGAATCAGCAGGGCGAGTTACAGGTTAAGCTCGAAATGTTTTTCGAGCTTACCAAGAGAAAATAAAGCTTCTTAATCTTCCCGGTAGCGAATGATCCTATCCCCCAATTTCTCCAGGTACCTTTTTTTTCTTTTTTCTCTTCTTCGTCCGTCCTATGAAAACCAGACCCACCGCGTATCCCGGAACACAGGGTAAGCTCGCCGCCGGACTTCTCGGACATAAAGCTTGCAGCTCACGCGCCCAACTTGAGCCGCACTGGGGAAACGTGCAGGCGGAAAATTGGAAAACAGAATGATCGAGGTCTCGATAACGATAATTACCGGTCGGCTACTATTGGGCCACGCTTGGCCGAGCTCACACGTAAAATCCTCCAGACTATCTAGTACGTGCTACCCAGCATAGTATCCGATATCGAATAGATAACACCGGCTTATCTTGGTACCGGATAAAAATATTTGAAAAGAAAAAAAAATTTTACGCCTAAATAAGCAAGCGTCACGTTTTATCATTGTCTCTCTAGATAACAAAGGAACTTAGGCCGATGTCTCAGGAAAAGCATGAAATATGACGCGAACGAAGCTAGACTCGCTGGGCTATCTAATTCGGCGAGAATGAAAATGGAAAATTCTTTGACTAGTTCGAGCCACGATCTCAGGATTCGAGTTTTCCACGTATGCGACGTGTTTAACATTCTTTTCCTAGCGAATGAGCCCTCAAGCCGCTGACACGATGAGGAGGTCACGTAGAGGGCCTCTTTCCCTAGGGCAATCCCGGAGGGACCCGACCTCCCCCCCCCCCCCCCGGTCCTTTACCCTTCGAATTCTCCTGGGCTCCCTTATTCCGAGCTTCATCTCCAGCACGTTTTATCATACCGTTCACCGGGGAGACGATGGGGGCTCTTCTTCCTCTGAGGTTGCTGCTTCCTGCCCGACCTCCTCCACGCCTCTTGGCATCCCGCAGAAATGCTCACGACATTTTTCGGATATTTCCAATGGCTGCGGATAATGGAACTCGCCTAAGGAATGCTCTCGCAAAACTTTTCCTCCAGGAACCTGGTCTCGAAGATGTGGTACCAATATCCGGTTCAGCAGCCAAAGACCCTCTTAGCGAACCGATCTAGCTCTTCCACTTCAGTCCAGTTATGCCCATTAGAACCAGAGCGAAAATATTCTTTGAAAATGAAAACAAGCCTCGTCCGAGGTCTTGCTTCAGGTATTTTCTTCAAGGACGACCACTTGACCTCTTCCGGATCAGCACGGGCTCTCTTCGAGTATCCTACTTGCATACTCTTGACAAAGATAAGACCCGGGATCTAATTGCGCAACATACCGACCTAGTTTCTCGGGGTATTATCCGATATTCTCGAGACCCTCCTTCATCTGAGGTCCTTGCTCCAGGTCCAAAGAGCTAGACCTGGTCCAAAGAGCTAGACCAAATCTCTACCTTGCCACACCAGCGAGAAAGGGACGATGGGCTAAGCTGGGTCTAACGCGACAGTATTTTCTTGATCCTCACCAGAGTTCAGGAAAAGATTATGAATTTTTTGATCGTCGAACTAAAAGCGACTGGACCTGAGAAAAAAAAGTGGGATAATTTCCTGGGAAATCGAAGGATCCCCAGGAGTCCTGGGCATGCGAGTCCGTCACTTCCGCCCATTGGAAATGAAACTTTGACTGTAATGCGATTTGCGGACCGAGCGTCTAGACGGCTTCGAGATAAAAAAGGACCAGTAGATCGACGCGAGGATCGCGAACTTTGCGAATTTCTCGCGAAAATATTTATCGTACTAGTTCACCGGTTACGGTCCATAGCTCTCATTCGATTTGTCTCTGGCTTACGTACACATATATATCTATACCCATCGAGCCATTCACTTTGGCAGTTACTGCGTCACTACCAGCAATCGACTATATTAACAATTCAGCCTTTCCTGTATAGCAATTTTCCTATTTTACCACCAGCAATGGATTTCTTACTCGGCGTTCGAGTTTTCCGCTGTTCTAGAATCGCTGAAAAAAAATTTCAAGCAAAATATTTTTACCAAAAATTTTATCCAATTTACTTATTTCTTTCTTTTTATCGATTAACTCACTTTAATCATTTTCCCCCTTAACCCCCCACTCGTCCGCCAAAATTTTTATTCGATTTCAAAATTCGTATCCCTTTACTCGCCATTCCCATTTTTCTTGCTGCGCCAGATTACCGAACTAAAATTTACTCAGTCGATAGAAGCTTCGAAGGTTCCACTCATAGATGACAGCACCGGTCACGTCACTCAGTGCGCATTCACCTAAGTCATTCCAACTTTTTAAGGCACATTCAAGATTAATGGTCCATCGGGTAAAATATACTTTTTCCGTTCCTAACTCTATCTCGGGCACACGTGATACACTTTAGCATATACATTAAGTATATAACGGTTGTGCGTTACATATACATCTACATCTACATAAGAACCCACTGCCTTACCTTGAGCGACGGTCTCGTGGGATCCTTACTGAGTTCAGCGTATCTCGACTCGAAGCTATCGTCCCAGTATTCTCTAGTGCGCATCCAAGATGGCTGAAACAGAAATAAAATGGCGTAAGGTTAGTCTCGTTATACGTACCCATGCTTCACCCATGAGGGTCAGCCCTTAGGTCTACCTTTCTGGAACCCCTGACGGTAGGCCACGGTACTACGTTAAAAATCCCCTTGCCTTTACATAACTATATACACAAAGCATATATAATACATATATATATACAATATTGAAATTCCCAGATCGACTCTAACCCAGGTTAACGATCAAGAAGGCACTTGGACTCCCCCATCGAAAATTCCTATTAGGCTTGAATATACGAAAAAGCCTATGAACCGGCTTTATATGTATCCATATATACCTATATACTTACAAGTGTTACATATCGAGTGTATACATATATAGATATATTTATTGAGATAAGCACATTGATTACGAGTCAATTGAATACTTCTGAATAAACTACCACGTGGTCGACTTTTCGAGTTAGCTACAAATTGTTTATAAATTTATTTATCAAACGCGGCCAACTTCACTTCGGTTACCGGACGCAAAGACGTTTTGTTGGATTCGCGGCGGTGCGTTGGTATTCCTGTGGGAATCGCGGGACGGCAATTGATCAGTCCGGGAAACTTCCTCGGATACAAGATGGATGAAGCAATCGAATGGATAACGAAGGATATTTCGTTTGACTTGGGAAGGACGAAAAAAAGATTATTTTTTTTTTTATTAATCCACAATGAAAAATATATTATTGAAATGGTCGGAAACGTGGCAGACGTAAAAGAAAATAACGTCTTGAAATATTGACGCGACAAATTTATCCTCGCGAAATTACTTTTTATGTAGACAAATAAAGATTGTATCGTTAGCAATAAAGTTTCGATTCATCAAGTTGCGTCCTTGTCCCTGAGGGAAATGACGAGAGTAGCTATATGTGCATATATATATATATATATATATATATATATATATATACACGTAGATTTGGAAAAAGTCTCACGTACGATTCTCGCCAGCAGAAAAGCAAGAAAACCAGAAAAAGAAAAAAGAAGTTCAGCTCGGGAAAAATCCGGCCTAATTCACCACGTGTTACGAGGGGGGGGGGATGATCAATCCATATGGTGGATCGTTTACCCTCGGGCGAGCGTCGGGTACTAAGTCTGGTCGAATAAAGAAAAGAAAGTTGCTGAGATTATTTGGCCAGTTTATCCGCCAGAGGCGCCACTCGCAATCTTCGCAGCGCGGAGAATTGCGCGGTAAATACAAATCCGTCCTTATAACTTTCTACGTCTTATAGTCTTCGGGTACTTGGCTGAACGTTTTTCGCTGAACTTTCTTACTCGATCTATTTCCACTTAATTTATATACCTATATACATGGCCTACGGTAAATACCAGTTTGTATATTTACGATATTATATATATATATATATACGAGTATATATTCATTCTAGTACATGCATGTATACTATAGTACACATTTATCGTACTATACCATACTGCGGTTTAGGGAAATCATCTAATGGTACGGTACTAACGTGTGGTTGGTAATCCTCAATCAAAATCACTGGATACTGTTGGTACGAGTTTCCTCACGGACTGAAAATTCCAATGGATTACATATGTGTGTATAT
>JASANN010000521.1:376810-388573 GCA_031762395.1 Calameuta pygmaea | reverse complement strand
GTATATATATATATGTGTGAATTGAAAGTGACACCCATCTCGAGTTCCTCGTAAATTCACGTGTCATCGATAATCCAATTTTCACATCAGCATCACAGAACGAAGCTTCGGCTTGCAGCCGCTGCAGTCGCTCTCGGCGAAGAACGTGCTGACGGTCAAATATTTGCGAACACACGTGAACGCACCGGTAGCGCGAGTGTAGCTCGGATATAAGCCGAAGCTCAGGGCTCGGTTACGGTGCGAGTTACTTGGAGAGATGAAAAATGGTGAAGATAAAAAAGTTCACCCGTTATTGTACGAGCGACGTAACGGGTGGACGAAAGGAATAGCGATTGAAAAGTGCGAGAGTATATTTTGTCGAAATTTGAAAATATATATAAAAATTTTTTTTTTAAGTCGAGACGACGTTCAAAATGGTGGATCGATGACAATTCGAATACCATTATCTTCGCGATGGGGTTGGCCACCCTGCGGGGAGGGTGCGGCTACTTGACTCTGCTGAATGTTAAAGGAGCGCTGGGAATGTTTAGAATGTGGGTAAAACGTGGGAGTGAGAGAGATAAAGAGAGATTGGCTTAGGGGTAAGATAAGGGGGGGGGGGGGGCAGATAGGGGTAGCTATGATTTATAGCCGGGAGGAACGAAAAGCAGCGAAATTTTATGGAAAGACATTCGAAGGCGTTGAGGATCGAACTTTTAGCGAATAGCAAGTATCCTTTGGGTCTGGGAATCGTCCAGTAGTTTTTTAGCTACGATTCCTCGTGGGTTGTAGAGTTTATAGTTCAAAGTTTAGGATCTCCGACAGGTCAGTCTCAAGGTCTGCTTATCAACGAGCTGAATGACCTTTGTAACAAAGACGCAGGGACTGATAAATCGGTATCGTTGAAGATTTTTGAAGAGAGAGTCGATCTGTGGCGACAATAGGAAATGGTTGATTTCCTTATCGTGGGAGGGGTTGAGAAATTTTTTTTTTAATCGGGAAATTTACACGCAAATGCGTATACGTCGAAGAATCTACGGACTCGAGGAAGTTTTTTTTTTTTAGAAATTGTAAAAAAAAAATTTATCTTACCCTTAAACTTTTTCATTTATTTCTTCAATCTTCTTTCACCCGCGAAAATATTATAGGGGCGCTTGGGTATTAGGTTTTCCCATTTTGTAGGTAGGGTCGTTAAAGAAGCTGTGAACGGGGCTGTAAGGTTTAGATAAATATAAAGAGGTTATCGCGGTAGATTCGCGAGATTACGACGGCATTCGGGTAGGACGTAGCGAAGAAAAACCTTAGAAAATTTTCTCCCCTTTTTTCCACAATTCGCAAAGACTCGACCCTGCTAATACGTTGGTATAATTTATTCATCCCCCCCCCCCCACCCCAAGAACGTGATCCCTCGCTCAGTTTCCCAAAAACCACCCGAATTGCCGAACGAGTCACGTCGGATTTTTTTTTCTTTTTTTTCCACCCTTATTTCTCCCGCCTCCATCCCAAGTATCTCGTCCGTGAAAAATTATGAACGATTGCACGGAGAACTCGCGATTTCGCGAATCTCTAAATCCGGTCACGAGAATCGCGAGGGACCCGGGTTTTGCAGCTGCGCCGAGTCGAGGCCCAGCCCGACCTGACCCGACCTAATCTCACCTCTTGATAACGCGCAAAACACCATCGGAGCGTCCTCTAATTGGGTGCGAAGAGGTTCTACAACGTTTCCGGTAAGCTTAATGCTCGTAGGATCCTGAATGGTTGGATCGATCGATAAATCAATGGATATGATTGGGACAGATGGGATGGTTGGGATGGTTAGGATGGATTGGATGGGTTTTTCAAAAATCTCCCTAGATCCTCATGATCCAAATCAAAATTTCACATTAACAAAAAATCTACGAATCCATGGATCAGAGACCGTGGAAGGATGAGATCCAAGATAAGACCCACCAAAGATCTTAAACAAGGTAGCCAAGAATGGACCAAGATCCTTATCAGCCTAAGATCATCCATTTGAAATACGTATCCACCGGTGTCTACCGGATCCAACATACACAAAGCAACTTCAGTAGGACCGAAGTCTGAGTTCCTCTGCAGCCACATTGAGGAGCATCGAGTATTTGATATTGAGATGGGCGACCGAAATTTCGTGGCTGAACGCCAGTCAAGGTTATCACGTAATTAGGTTAATAGACAGGTATGCATACCTCGAGGACAATTACTCAGCGATGTTCTCGTAATTGCGATTGACAGTAATGACAATGAATTTACGAGTCTTCTCTGGGACTGGTTTCAGAGCGTGTATCGCGTATTGATTTTCCCATGTGTTCCCTTCTGGTTTTCATCCGGCGTGTGCGGTGGCGATGATGGGGGCGGTGGGTGGTGGGTGGTGGGTGGGCAATGGTGGATGGTGGTGCTGGTTTTCGTAGTAGCGAGTCCTTTATTTTCCTTTATTTACCTCAATGGCATTCATCCGGCAACCAAGCAGCGTCGTCGACGTGTCTCGGCCTCGTAACGACGTTTTCCTAATGAACGATCACCTTTCACCCGATAACCCTGCCCTCTGCAAATTATCAGGATTATCGCTATCCGTCCGTTCGCACCAAGGAAACTTTAGCTCGACGACTCGATACTTGGTGCTCCCGGGCACATTGTGTTTCACGTGGTTCGTGCGACAGCAGACACGATAACCGAGAAGACAATTGCAAGGAATTTCACGGCTGAGAATAGGGGGGGGGGGGAAGGGCCTAAAATACCGTTTAGTAATATTGTATAAGAAAGGAGGTTATTTAGAAATCAGGATTTTTTTTTAATTTTCAAATTGTACGGATACGTCAATTTTTTTTTTTTTTTTTTGAATATTGGCTGTTATAACGAGAAGAAATATATTGGAAATGTCTAAAAGGGGGTTGGATGAAGATTCGAGCGTGGATGTGGATTTTGTGAAACCAGTGGAGCATGGGTAATCGAATTTAGCTGGTACGAGTCGGCTGACTTGTTCGCTACTGAATTTTGTTGTTGTTGGGAATTTTTGAAAAATAAGATGCAAGGAACGTGGGAGGTTGGAGGAGTGAAGGGGACGAGGAGCAAAGGTTGGGATGAGGTCTGGGGGGTTCAAAGGGGGTAGTAAGGAGCGAGGGGGGGGGGTAGCTTCCTCTTTGGCTTGGAGGAAGAGTACACTTGAGAAGTTTGATTTACGGGCTGGTGAGCAGAAACGCTTTTTTTCCTGGTTTTTTCATTCGCTAGTCGCCCATTCCACGTGGGCTGTTCTTTCTTTGTTTTTTTTTTTTTTGGAGTTCACTTTCTCATCCACATGGATCTCTTTTATCGTATTTCTTTTCTAGTCCGTTTACTTCGATTGGAAGTCTGAATATTGATATCCGTGGCGCATGCGAAAAAAAAATTTTGAGTTGATGTCCTAAGCTTTTTTTTTTAAATGTGTAAAATTGATGTGCGAATTATGAAATTTTTTTGAATTTTCGAAATAGCTTATTTAGTCGAATTTTTGAAAGAATTTTCACGAACTTTCTATCATAATTCGGATAATAACGTAAATTCTATGCTTGCCAATTTAAACTTGTTAAAACAACATAAAATTTGCAAAATAAAATTCCGGAATGAACTGAAAGAAGAAAAAAAGTAAATTCCACGAATGTCGTACATTTTTCATTACTTTTCTTCAGCGAATAAGCAGGGTTCGCGTAACAGTAGCGACCGGGGAATCCCCGTCCCGCGGTAGAGTAATAACGAGGAGAACAGTAGAGAAGAAAGTAAAAGACGAGAAAAAGAAAAAGTATGAGGAAATAAAGAGAAAAAGAGAAAAGAAAAATATTCCACGAAAGAGAGAAGGTATAATCGCGGAAGGATGATCCAACAAAGAATGAAGTTTTAAAGAAACGTGACGGCGCACTGAAACTTTAACCAACAGCATAATATAAAATCAAAAAAATATACAGAGCGAACGAAGGCGCTTTAAAAAAAAATGCGTAATTTTCGGATAATTTACCATCCAAATCGCATTTTTTTATATCCATAGGAAAAAAAAATTTCGCAACTCGCAATTTTTTTCCCCTATATTTACCGTCCGCTGCGCAGAACACGAGAAACGAACGTACTGCGCATTCTGTGAGACTTCGGCGCGGGAAGTTTGAAAATTGTAGTTCAAACGAAAAAGAGACAAGATATAGATATACACGTATGTACGATATCAAGACGAGTCAATAAAAGTATAAGGGGATAAAATTTCAGAAAAAAAAACTGGATTTTTCGATATGGTGGCTGCGACTCTACGTACATAAACGAACGACCAAGGACGAATCGGGTAAACGGCGGGAAATTTGAAAACACTCGCAAGGGGATGTATCCGTATTGTTAGCCATCAAAATTTGCTAATCTGCAAATAGGATTTAGTTGCCGCGTTTGCGTTCGTTTCGTTGCATTGAATTATGCAGCCCCGGGAACTCTGTCTGCGGGAAAGTGCATTACGGCTACGTCATAAATTTCATTTGCATTTGCCTATGATCGTAACATGCACATTGGGGGCTGCAGGTCGACATAATAATGCGAATCGACGATAGCCGGCCTCCTCCTCCTCCTCCTCCTCCACCTGCTGCTGCTCCCACTCGACCACACGATATCCTAATGCGAGCTGATAACGTGCCTTGCAAATCAATTTAATTCAATTTGTCCTCAAGAACAAAATCTCGCGATAGCTTAACTCGAACGTAATTTTCATCAGCGAAAAAAATTTTTAATAATTATTCCGTAATCATTTTTACACAAAATTTGCTAATAATATAAGAAAATTATCGTAGGCGATAAAAAAAAATAATTACCATAATATTTCATCGCACACGGTACATACATTTATCATCTAATAACTGACAGCTACAATTTCATAAATAAATCGAACACAATTTTGAATAGCAAATTCAAGCAGTTTCGTTATCCGTATCAGAACCTTCCAATTATACTGTGTATGGGATATCTGAGAAATTCAGCCAGTACATAACAATCTGGAAGTTTCAGGAAGATATATAATCAGCAGAACTAATCGGATCCCGAAATCGAGATCATCCACGTATTTAACGACCCCCAAAATAGTTCTGGACTGTACGAAGCAATTTTGCCCGTAAAAAAGCCCGCGAGCCATAATTTTTCTTGAAAATAGAGAAAATAAAAAAAATAAAAAGAAAATGCGTGTATCCAAGTGCAAAAAAAAAACCGTTAAGGTTAATGGATCGGAAATGAAAAGGTGACGAACTGCGAAGCGTATGTCGCGATAAAGCTCGATTCATCGATACTGCGCGCGATATCGCAGCGATAAAGCATGGAGTCGAGTATTCGATGAAACGAACAAATTTTTTTATAGGTATCAGGAATCGCGGGTTATCAGAGTGAAAAAAAAAAAAATACATGGTTCGAAACAGACGGAAGAATAAACACGATTTAATCGCGTATCAAGCACGACGACAAGTCACGCGTGACACGTGGCGGGTTCACATGTGAACGACTGACAGTTCGAATGCAAATATTTTTCTTTTAAATCCCCCCCTGGTCTGCATCGCCTATTGCTTTTACAGGTGTAATCGACATGCGATATGGCATCTATAAAGTTATCGATACCAGAGCAACTTTTATCATCCGAACTATACACTTTGCCCTTTGACCCTCCAGTACCTCCTTAACACAGGACATTTACCAGTAGATACTCTTAAACGTTGCACGAGCTTTATTTAATTTTTTTTTTTTTTTTTTCCACGACCAAAGTACCTCTTGCCAACGTAGCCTTAACCCTGACGAAAGTTCGTTTGGAAATTTTGGAAAAAATCCTAGAATTTTTTTGCAAGCTTTTTTTTTTAATCACCAAAAAAAAATTTTCCAAGCAAACGCGATTATGTCGCAAAATCGCATTAGCCAGTTGCCAATCGTATTACAGCACTGCGAAGTCTCGCATGTGATACATATATATATATATATCTATACGGAGCAACGTAACAGAAGGCAGAACCTTCCAGGAGTTCCGGCAACTAACTATCTTACGTCTCGCTCAATATCTCTCGAATAACCATTTGCTTTCTTTTTCTTTCTCCGGTGCAATCTAGAGTCTAGGATTATTACGCAACCTTCCTACCATTACGCGCGGCACGTTGCTCAAGTCATTAGGGACTTAATGGACGGCAGCCCAGCTGAATTTCTATACGGACTGTACCCACTGGAGAAACCCTGGTCTGGCTTGAGGGGCTTCCCCGTGCCGGACGCCAATTGGCTGCCGAACTATCGGAAGTTGGTCACCCTGCGATGTCTGATTCTCACTGAATTTACTTTCCTAAATGCGATTATCGATATCAATCGATCGATTCGAACCGTTCGAGTGCATCCTGTGCTATTCGATATCCTTGCGATTGACGATATCATTCGCGGACGACATTGCGCGGCTTCCGTACAGGAACCACTTAAAAGCGACTATAGTATCAGTATTATCGATACGGAAAGCGCAGCTTCCGTTTTCCGTGAAATTATCAAGGCGAATATTAACTTCCGGTATTTCCTGCCAATTCAAATCAGATAAGCGGTAAATCAGGTAATTGCGGAGGTACTTTATGCTCCGTTTGGCTCATCGAGAGAGACCGAAATCGATTTGAATAATCGAACTAGAAATAATTGACCATCGATAATAACAATAATAAAATGTAGCTTTAAATCGATAAGACGGATGAATCTCGGTTTTTTTTTAATTCTCAAGTAAATATTTTTATTTTCTAGCTGAGACAGAGCTAAGTTAAATTTTTGACGGGAAAAAAATCGCGTTGGAGCCGTAAAAACGCGACTTTAAGATCCACTTGCTTTTGCCCCCCCCCCCCCCCGCCCCCTCCCCATGACCCGACAGGTGGCTTCAGTGGAATATTGCATAAGATACGTGAAAAAAAAAAAAAAATAACAATCACGTAATGATAAAATCCCTTATCGATTATCTCATTAAATTCGTATAAACTGCCCAGAGTCTCGTTAGCCATATATATATATATATATATATATAGGTTTGTCCGTAGATCATAAATCTGCTTGTATCTGTCTATAACGACTCCCCTATTTACGGACATTATTCATTCGACTATCAAGCCGGCCCCCTGTCACCCCCTGCCTCCCCCTGTCGCCCCCCCCGATTGGCTCGGCGATACGTCCACTCCCTGCCTAGACTGAGAAGTTCTTCAAGCCGAGCGAAGGTACATACAGTTACGCAAAATAATGACGATGTAAAACTGCACGTAAATATAGGTCGCGTTTCCATCGAGCGACCACGCGCATTATTTCTAAGGGTTGGCAACCCCTGGGAGGGAGCTGCTTTCCCTGTATCCAACGTTATACGCAATTTATAACAGTCAATGAGAAATGCGCAGGATTGCGCAACGCTGCCCTCGGGTCGGGGAAATCCCCTGTTGTTCTACGGGGTCGAACAAACAGAACTTCCGGAGGCTGAGTTTCTCTCGCACCAGTTTACCCTTCTGTTTTGTTAACGATAATTTAATATGGCGCCACTGCGTTCGCTCGATTTAAACGTTCACCGTGTACACAGGAAAGATCGTTTGATCGTTGCAGGGAAACGAAGGAAGAAACTTATTTGAGGGGTAGATTTAAAAATTTTTTTTTTTTTTTTTTTTTTCCTAAATTGATATTAATTTTTTTTTTATCTTCGTAAAGTTACGGCCGAACCTTGTGGTCCATTTGGTACTAGATTCTCCCGTGGGCTTGTCGGTGCTCTATAAATCCTTATGGGAGTTCTGGGGATAAAACTGTGCGCGATCAGATTTTACAGAATGGATAAAAACCGAGAGGCATAAAAATAAGGATTCTGCGACAGAGTCAGGGGTGCCGGTGATGCTCAGGATAGAATGAAATTCCCTAGGAGTGTGATATACCAGTTTTCCTATACCGTATCCTGTATAATGTAATACTTATATGTATAGTGTGTGCTGTACGTACAATATGTGGATATACCGGAGTATACATTGTGTGTATATACAATGTATATACGTACAATGTACATTTCGTTGCCTGCACAGCTTGCATAAGAGAAATTACCCTAGTATTTATTTAGTGGCCTCAAAACTTCCTAATTTCCGTTGGTCAACCTGAATTTCCTAGCTAGAGAAATCACGAGTCAGCAATCAAGTGGGGAACGTAGTTTTTATCTCTGGAGAAGAATGGCAAATGTTTTTGATATTTTATTGGCAGCTTTTAATAATTTCGCATTTAATATTTAAAACGGGGAATTGAAACGTAAATGAAATACGGGCACGGTACAACGCGTGAAATATAGTGTGAAGTTAGTGGGGGGGAAAAAAAGTCCCTAGGAAAAGGTCACTAGAAAAAAATTACGAGAGACGTCATTTGGCTGAGGAAAAAAAGATGGTAGACAGTGATAAGACAAAAAGAGATAATAAGATGAGATAATAGGGGGGGAAAGGTATCATCTCCCCCCCCCCCTCCCTCCCCTAAACTAGACGTTACACTGTGAATTAATGATCCGTAAAGAAAATGTCGGCTGGTTACGAGTATACATTTTTTTCCTTCTTTTGCCTGCAGTTTCCAGCACAGCTGATCACGGCAGCCAAGGCGTTGGTATAAAGTTACTATTTCGTCCCCTTGAATCTCCTTGAAAACGCTCCTTGTCGTGTCCGTCTAGCCAGCGTAAAGTAGCTGATTGAAGTCCTGTGACGACTGCGCATGCGCACCTCGTTACCGGCTAAATTGGTGCGCAGACCATGGAAGTCTTAAAAATTCTTTTTTACCGAAATTCATGAAATACAAAATTTTTTTTTGCAAGGACGTTACTTGACTGGTCTGAATGTCGCCCTTGGTTCGCTCGTGCGGCAAACTTCACACTCGTCAAAATTAATCTACTTCGGGTCCTCGATGCACAATGTGCCATTTCTATCCGTCGGCTGCGGTTGACAGTGCGAGATGCAAAAAAAATATGTATTCTCGATGCTGCGAATCTGTGTAAAAAAAAAGAGAAAGTAGGGAGAGAGAGAGAAAACTGGCTTTTAGAGACAGGCTGGATTATCCGACTTTTCTTCTGTTCCTTTATTCTTCTTTTTTTTTCCGTACGATGTTTCACCACATAAAGGCGTCTGGGTTCGGCGAGACTCGGCAGTCTCCGTTATAGCCCAGACTCGTTGAGACCCATTAAGCTATGAAAGTGGAGCTTGCGAAAATAGAGAAAGTTTCAGTCCGCGAAGGTTAATAACCGACCGACCTGACTGTACCTTCATTCCTTTCGTCCTTGTATCCTTTGAGTTACAATATTTTTTTATCTCACCCAACCTCTCCAGATCCGAAAATCACGTCCTTTCTTCCTTCGGGCGCTGATTGATTTTGGAAAATTTCAAACTTTCCAGATTCTTATTGGTCGAAAAAAAATTGGTACAGTCCAGAACATAATCGTTTCCGATAACGATACGATTATCTGTAAAGCATCTGGCCGTTTTCGTGGTATTTGTGAGAAGGCGTCGGGACGCCGTTCTCGAGGGGGCATCGCATGATTCGACGCTGTCTGAAGGACGGGGGGAGAGGGGGGGAGGGGAATGTCTATGGCGACAACCAAATACTTCGTGGAAGTCAAGTCGACTGTCTTCGTGCTTATTATTATCCCATAACACAGCGCTTGTTATTTTTATGAAACGTCAATATCCGAAAGGCTGTAGCATTTCGGTCGTTCTGTGAATACTGGCTTAATACTCTCGTTCAACTATGCATGATATAATTTGTCTGACTGCGCGATGCCTAATCTACTTATTTTCTTAGTGTGTCCTAATAGCCTCATTGTCGATCTGAAGCTTTGCTTTATTAGATTGTCGTATGTCGAGCGAGGTTAGAATGTAGGATAAAAAATGTTCAAAATAAAAATACAAATTTTGAAAAGTGACAATGACGAAATTTTGCAAACGTATATCCTGTATTATTAGTGTTGGGAAAATTGATTAATAAATTTTCTATGCTATATCGATCACGTGAACGGAGAGTGAATTTAATAAAATAAAAATAAAGAAAAGAAGGGTGATTCAAAAAATATTTTGGAAAATATCAAATTTGGTTTCGTGTTAACAAGTGGCCAAAGGTCAAAGCGCGATCCGGCTCAGCGATGATAGGACAATTTACCAAAATACATAAACCAATAAAGTCAAATCAAACAGAACGTCGCTTGGCTCGCCGAATTATGGACGCTTTATAAACTGCACGATGCTTTTTATCGATTGCTCTAATTCTTTTTTTTTTTTAGTTTTTCCCAAATAATATTCGTTTTGCGTTTCACGTATCGTTACGTTTCAAAAACGGGAAGCGTAACAGGAATCAACTTTTTTTTTTTCAATTTCACCACCAATTTACTCATTTTGCCCCGCCACTGCTTTTTAACCGTCTCCTCCTATTTTCGGTAATTTTGAATAATTTTTTTTTTTTGAAGTGATTAGGCATTTTTTACTATCTCGTCTTAAAAAGATGAAAAAAAAAAGCCGGTAAAGAAGGGAGCGGCGGCTTCCCTAAAAGAGCAAATTGAAATGCAGCAAGGGATGTAGCCGAGGCTTCTGAGCGCCGCCGGTTCCCTCGGGACCTGCTGATCCCTATAGAGGATTAAGGGTTGGGCGCGTTTCAACCCTCGCCACCTTGATTAAACCCTCTCTTTCACAGGGCTGCCAACTGACGCAAAACGTATTACAATTTTCCCACGTGGAAACCCTTACGCTCTGGATAAAACCCTAAAATGGTCAATGCCCACTTACTGTTCCAGTAACTCGAGTTCCATTTGAAATTTGCTCCTTTACCCCCCCTCCCCCCCTCCCTCCCTCCATCTTAGTCCACCAAACTTCTACATAGACTCGGACAACCTTCGACAATTCGCCTACTGGATTCTTTAAGAATTCTCGACGAAGAGACAGCAGTCTGGCCTTTTCGAAAAAAAAATAAAAATTCCAAAATTTTTCCAACGAAGCTGAAAATTTATCTTTCCAAAAAATCGATTCAGTCTTTGAGAAGCTCAGCAGCCACCTAAAAATCCACTCGGTCGAAACTCCAAGATATCATATTGCTCCCTTATCATGGAGAGACACGGTCGGAATTTCTCTCTCTCTCTCTCTCTCTCTCTCTCTCTCTCTCTCTCTCTCTCTCTCTCTCTCTCTATTTCTCTCTCTCTCCACAGGTAAAAAAAATCAACTAACCCAAAAATCTTTTTCACAGAGCGAATCAGACAGACCCAAACGGACCATCGGATCCAAAAATCTTTAATTCCTCAATTCGACTCCCATCCGCGGTCTGCACTAAAAACATCAGAAATATTCATTTAATTTTGTCGTCA
Organism: Calameuta pygmaea; assembly: GCA_031762395.1. Taxonomy (NCBI): domain Eukaryota; kingdom Metazoa; phylum Arthropoda; class Insecta; order Hymenoptera; family Cephidae; genus Calameuta; species Calameuta pygmaea. Next base: position 377,241 of record JASANN010000521.1, on the reverse strand, counting down.
GTTTATATTTTATTTCCGTAAAAACAATGTTTTTATCCCCATACCCCATACACGCTAAATCCCAACATGATATTTCCAGTCCCGCTCCTTTTCGGTCAACCCGAACATACCAGTAGCATTCGTTAAAACCCATCCAGAACCTTCGCGAACAAACAGACTTCCTCCTGGCAAAGTAACAAAGCCCTTTTTCACTTTCCGCAACATCCCCACTGATTTATACGGCTCCTTCTTAAATGTCACGGCGATGCCTTCTCGAGAGGTTATTACGCTCGACAGGATAACTCCTTCTGTCTCTTACGAAGCTCCGTCTACATACCCACCAGCGAAGCTACAAGTCCTTACAGCTAACATAAGTATCCGATAACCCTCTGCCCGTCTCTCTCACTCTCGCGCTGACACATCGCGAAAACTTTCCTGGGGGGGGGGGGGGG
>JASANN010000521.1:324171-376710 GCA_031762395.1 Calameuta pygmaea | reverse complement strand
GTGTCAGGCAGTCGCCTCTAGCCCCCCCCCCCCCCCCCCCCCCCCCCACCACCTAACCAGAGTCTCCGGTATCGATGAAAAGTTTTCCAGAAATCGCGATAGCACCGTGTCTAAGCACAAGTCGAGTATAATCTACCGAACTAAGCCGAAGTCGCCAGAAACACGAAGCTGCCTACTCTGATAAGGAACACGGATCGGAGTACCGTAAAGATTTTTTTTTTTTTTTGAAAAAAAGATTTATCCTCAACGCCAAAGCAATCGCGCGTAGAATCTATTTTCTGCCATTCCCTGTCGACGCGTTCCCATAGCCTCGACGATCCAGAATTTATCGCGAATTTTCTCGCCAAAATCGCAAACCAGTCACGACCCACCGAACGAACGACACGTGTCCTGGCACGCGACTAATCTGACGTTTCCTTGTCACGCTTGCCAACTGTACCTATTTCCAGAAACAAAACACGTCAGAAGCACGTGGGAGGACGGAACGTCAAAACAGGCACGTCTGTACGTTGTATACATACATGTTATGTATATTGGATAATATATATATATATATATATGGGTGCACGTGCATATGTGCCCCCCAGTGCCTTTTTCAATAGCGACTCAGTCAAATTATCCGTAATTGCATGACTGCCAGGAGTGTCATTCGCTCGTTACGCCTGTTAACCACCTTCGTCCTCCGCCCTACAATATTCCATAGTCCGACAACCTGCAACCTACGACCTACAAAATGGCACCCCTACGTCATCGTGACCCTCCCGGGCATATAGCACGTGTGTGCAACTGCATGGGACTCCACGTGTAACGATTCCCCTTTTTGTGAATGCTTAAAAAAAAAAACCTCAAAGTATTCCTGGCATAGCCGCCACCTCTCATCATCGCCATTAGGGGCTGCTGATTCGTCAATGATATTCTTCGGCGATCCGAGCAATTTTTTCGCGGGAAATTCAAAAAAAGTATTTTTCATTCAAATTCATATTTTCGAAAAATTACACGTGTCTGATTTTCCCACGATTACGAAACGCGCCACGTTGATTTTCCTATTAATCTTGAATCATTTCTTTGGTAATCATTATTTGTTTCTTGCTCCTGGACTCTTATCTCTCTTGCTCCCATTCCTTCGCACGTGTCCTCTTCGTTTTGATCTCCGGAAATTTGTCGCATCCGACGCCAGAGGCTGCGCCGGCCAGGGATTGCCGGAACGAATGTCTCCCCAGTGGATCCTTGGAAATATCTTTTTTCTGATAAACGACTGTTTATTTTTGTATCAAAAAAAAAAAAAGGAAGCGACCGCGCTAGATAAATAAGAACGGTCCTCCGTACGATTTCGCTGAAACAAATGGCGGAAGTGCCTTTTCGAGCGGAAATTATTAATTCACCTATCGTAAACGCATATCCTGTTATCGCGCTGTATCATCGGCACGTGACCGGCCAATTGCACGTTGCAGTGAAAATTGCATGGTCCGAGGCGGAACGCGATATCCAATGCAGTTACATGCTGATACCACCCTTATGTCGATGCAGACGCGATGGTAAAATCGCATGTTGACTTATCGACGCTATCAGCTGTTTATTATTTCATCGTCAAGACTAAAAAGTGCACAGACAATAAAGCTCAAAAATTCAACCACTTAAATTCACCACGGAACAAGAAATAATCCCACGAGTAAACCTCGTATATTTCGAAAATGAATTTTTTTCTGTTTCAAAAATTTTTTCATTTCCACTAAAACTTCCAAAAACTCAAGTACAATCTACTCGATGCGAACTGTTTAAGACTCACTTTTTGTACCAGCTGTACATACCAGACAATGCGCACACACATATACGCAGTGCGCGTTAAAGTTTCGAAGCTCAAAGTCGCCTAATGCAACGGAGCTTTCGCAGCGAAATCCCAGTTTATTGGCTTCGTTAAAATGGCTCAAGAAGATTCGCGCAAACTTTCCTCCCTCGCCGAGAATAAGGGATGCCCCTTCAACACGACGAACCCTTATAAGAGACGTCGACTGCGTGGTCCGTTAAAATAGACAAAAAAAAATGGCGTCTCCTTTCGGTCTCCCTATACGCCTGCTCCAGCAAACGACTATACAGATGCTGTGCTAAACCGTGTGAAAGTGGCCGTAGACCTTACGGGGGCTGAAGTCGAGCTTGCGAGGGTGACTAAGCTCTGGCGTCCAATGAAAAAGTATCCCGACGAACAAGGAAAGCCAATTAAAGCCAGTGTGACCGAGTAAATCCTTCTTGGAGGCTAACTAATAATAAGGCAGACACGCTGCTTTCCGGACCTCGACACTTACCAACCCTCGTTAATCATCCGATCTTGATATACGAGCCCTGATAGGGGTAGAGGAGGGGGGGGGGGGGACGTCTAAGAAATACACCTTCAAGTTTCCTAGTCCCGGTTATGTACGCCTCTTGGAAATAGGGGTAGTTCCGGTAGGACCAGTTAGGGGGGGGCGGGGTCTCTCCCACAACTGTTACTACCCCTCAGCTGAAATATCCTGGTTGAGTATAAATTTTCATGCTTTCCTATATAGTCGTACACGTCACAGGGAGTCGTTACGTATGGGACTGTAATAGTGTAAATTTTTATTTACCCCATATAACCCCCGAAGAACAACTGGGTATAAATTGGACTTTGCCAAGTACCTCTCGTGGAAGTTCGTAGCTAGTGACTTTTTAGAGAAAAACTAGACGGACCTAGGGAATATTTTATTGCTTGGGGTCGGCAAGCCAAAAAAAGGTTGTTACTCCTTGCACGACGCTTGAACCTTGGAAATTTCTCGCGATGACGTACGACCGTCTTTTTGACGATCGTAAACCGTAACGACGCTACCAGCTAAGGGATCTCGGTGCCTCGTGATTTCGAGACTGCAATTCTGCCGTTTCATAGTGAGACTCGCGAATAAAAGGTTAAAAGCGATTTACGAGCGACGCAGATAAAGAAAAGAAAATAAATTCGAATCGAAACGTGCATATTGCAGTCGGTTAGAAACCAGACAGAATAATCGCGTGCAAAGTAAGTACGATTAAAAACAAAAAAAAAGATTACTGCGATAAAGTAAAAACCAAATTTTCCCTGTGACTGAAGTATCAATAAAAATCGATAATTACGTTCAGTAACTAATTCGATTAGCGAATGAAGCTTGAAAAATAAGCGTACGATAAAAAACAAAAATTATGAAGAAAAAATGAATTTACAGCGGAGCGAACGAAAAAAAATTAAGACTACCCCCTCCCTGCCCCTTTCGAGATATGTGATGTACCATCCCTCCGTTACTTTCACCTTTTCCTTTACAACGAGGAGTTAATAAATTGTAGTTCTTTCGCCCGACGCCCCCCTCGCCCCCCTCGCCCCCCCCCCTCACCATCGTAAATCGGCAACCCCTGCAAAAGAACGCCAAGGCAATCGGCACTAGTTCCTTAGCAAAAAGGTCAAAGAAAACCACAGGAGTCCCGGCCCATCCCTTATCACGAAGTGTCTACAATCGTCTCTCTCTTTTCTATAGTAAATATATATATATTACACGTGACTAACGTAGGAGGGCAACCGTCTGTAAAAAAGAAGTGACTGGGCAACAACCCCTGTAGTTTTATCGGAAAGGACGCGGAGGAAGCGCGAATCGCGTGCGAAGACGCCATTAAGGTTACGTCCGAAACGCATTCAGCGCTCTAAATACCGAGTGAAATAAATACTGAGAAATGCATTCTCGAGCCGGGGTTAAAGGGGGCTGAAAAGGGTGGCTCGTAAAACGGCCGGTAGACGCACAGATTTACAGGCTGATTGTCGCTTATCGAAGGGCTGCGTGTAACTGAATTCACCACTGTGTATAATGTATACGCAGTGTGCAGAATATACGGGAAAGTTTACATGGATACGTAGTACGTGTGTACACGTGTATATTGTAATCGTATTATCTTAACTCGACATTGATAACGAAAAATTCGAGAATTGACTTCACTTTTCGGCTATCCATGGTTCGTACAGCATCCACATGCCGGACGGACGGCAGGCTAATACTTTTTTTCTACTACCACGGAGTCGAGGCGGAACAGTCTCGATTACCGGAAAACGAGCTCCGACGGAACCCAATTGGAAGAGACGGTAGCTCAACGGGTGCTGTAGGTTTTTGGGGTCAGCAAACGGAACGGGAGCGAACGGTTACGGAAATGCGCGACCGGTCAGGCTGCTTGGAAAAATCGGAGTGTAGCGTCGGGGAAATAGTGCCGGAAGCGGAGAACAAATGATCGAGAACTTGTGAGAACGAATTGGATCTATAAAATCGAAATCCCTTCAGCAAATTAATAAATTAAAAGTCCTGGCCGGAACTGGTTCGGTTGATCCGTGAAGGCCGAGAACTGCGACCAGGGGACACTCGGACGAACAAAGCACTTCCGAAAAAGGTACAGAAAATCTATAGGGTGTTCTGGAAGTTACGATAATAACGCAACCAAAAACTTTTTGTACCATATAAGAAAAACGGCTAGAAAAACTATCAAAAAAAAAAAAACAGCCCTAGAAGAAGAATAAAAAAACTTCCCAGAGCATCGGCGCAACTGCGCCAACAAACCCAAGTGCGTAGCTTCCGATCGGTATGGTCGTTCGAAGTGAACCGGAAACCAAGAAAGTTCTATCTAAATCGGTAGCTGGAGCCTTTTGACAGCGAATCCAAAAATTACGTCACAATAGGTATAGCATATATATACGTCCGATAAGCGCATAGAACTCAAAAAGCAAAAGGGGTGCAGGGGGTGTCAAGACCCTCCGCTCCCGTAACGACTGTCAGCGAGCTGTCTATCGGGGGAGGAAGTGACGTCAGATAAAGAAAACGAAAAGAAGTCCAAGGACTTCTACGATCACGTACCTTGCTACATAATACTAACGTACACGGATGCACCGTGAACAAATTACCCCCTCATCCGCCCCTCTTCCCCCTCTTTCCCACTCGCTTCTTTCACGTACAAAGTAAATGGGAATATTCGAAAGGGGTTGATACGCCTTTGTATCGATGTCCATTCGGACATACAACCCTTGTGCTCCCGCTGGCAGGCGAAGGGACAGAAATCAATTTATATTTCAGTACAGACGTCCCATGAATTATGAATGCGAATGGAAAAATTGTCCGAGTCTTTGAGGGGGGGGGGGGGGGGATAGGTGACAGAGACAGGAGGGGGGGGGTTACGAAAGAGGCGCGAGAGAGAGACAGGAGATTCCTCCCTTGCGCTTTAAGGGATGAGACCGAACGCGAAAAAGCTGCGGGCAGCATTTACATCGGTCGATGAACCCCTCCCCCCCCCCTTACCCCCCCCCTGGCGTTTTATCTCTGCCATCACGAACCACCTAAGGATTTGCCGGATCGTTGGCGAGTGGAGTTCGCAATTAGTAGGAGGGAGAAATTCTTCTCGCTATCGGGGTTGGTAACGCTAACCCCGGAGATGGGATCGACTGAGGACTCCTATAGGGTTTATCACGTCCTTCGTAAGAGCGAAGCTTTTTCTTCGTAGATGGCACTGAGGTAGCCAACCCCACTGGACTCGACCATGTGAATTCCGAGGCAGGTACTTTATACGTAGGGAATAAGGGCGAAAGGGGAATACCCGAGAACTATAGAGAAATGCCGGAGGAGCCATATGCGTCTGCCAGTCGAGGGGATGAAATTCCATCGGCCAAGTGGACGTGAAAAGTGCTGGAGATATGCGCAAAGGCCGACGAAGCTTTTATTGGGAAATGCAAGTCGAGTGCACTATTAGATATGCATTTTTGACGCGAGCATATATATGTATATACATGTACGAACCGCTGACCATGTTTGGATTTGAAGCGAAGAGGATCCATCCTAGAGTATCTTTCCGGTCTGGATACAATAGCCAGGACCGATGTAGTAGGCCAAGACATTTGACATATATATATATATTTTTTGAATAAATATTTTAAACCAGACGAGGTTTAAAAAAGCGTAAATATAAAAATGCCAAAATATAACATAGAACAAGTACTGACGAAAGTACCAGTTTTTTTTTCAGGAAATTTCCAAAAAAAAATGCCGGAGGCGTAGCCCGCAGGAGCAAAGTCCTATCCGATCCATCATCAGGTCCCTGCCTCAGGATGAACTGGGGTCGCGAATCGCCATGGAAGGGCTAGAAGCATAAAAGAGTCCCTTCTACCCCAATCGCGCTATATATCATTCAAGGAGAGAGAGAGGGAGAGAAAAGTAAAAAAAAAGGTCAAAAAAAAGGTGGCACTGACTGGCATCGAACCATCGAGGTTAAACCTAGAGCACTTCCGGCTTTTCCATCCACCCGTCTCCTCGCTCCCCCTGGGTCCCATTTCTTAGAGGAATCTCCAGAGTAATATTCTCTCTCTCTCTCTCTCTCTTTCTCTCTCTCTCTCTCTCTCTCTCTCTCTCTCTCTCTCTCTCTCTCTCTCTCTCTCTCTCTCTCTCTCTCTCTCTCTCATTCTCCACACTCGTCTAGGAAGTGTTTGCGGATCTGTCAAATGCCGTCGCGACGCCACCGGATATGCTCCTTTAGCAGGGATCTCGAGTAGTGCTAATGGAAGAGGGAAGCGTCTACGTCGCAGTTGACGGATGCATAAACGGCAGAAAATGCTCGGAGGCATCGAGTGCCGTCGCCGTCGCCGGAAGACGATTAAGCCTTTACGGCTAGGAGTAATCGTGCGCCATGTAATTTTCGACTTCCGGTACCGCCACGTGTACCTATATACATCGCCCTCTTATCGCTACGCCATAAACGCAGAAACGTTCCTGCAGAGGTCTCTGCTTATCATACGTCACATTTCTCTTCACCAAGGAATTTTCCAAGGTTCGCATACGCTAACGTTATTCCTCGTGCTTTGTATCGCGATGCCTTAAATTTACACGTGAACAATAAAAACTGTTCAACCCTTCTGCAACGTCCGTAAGACTTAGTTCTATATGTATGTTTTATACAATTTTTTTTTACCACACACGACGTATGGGCAGAAAATAAAAAAATTTTCGTACAGGGATAACAGTCTTTATTTTGGGTAAGGGGGGTTGTCTTACGAGGAGTAGGGGATGGAACGAGCCTTTTAGGGGTAAGTGGCCCGGTCGTTCGTCTTTATTTCCAAAGTCGTCACGTGACCGCAAGAAACGACTCTGTTGACTTGGGAACGACAGAGTCAGAAAAAGGAGGGTAGTAAACGGTAAACGGCAAATAGCCAATAGCCATCGAATCGTAAAGACTCGAATTGCCTTTCGACGCCATAATGCGCTATCCGAGTGCAGATACGGAATGAGAGGGTTGATCGTACGAGTTTTAAGGGTAGGTAGTAGGTATACAGGCCAGTAACGGTTAATAAAGGTGGGCAAGATTTTTCACGTAAATGGTTATATACCCCCCCTACTGTCCATTTGCCGGACGACATCCGGTTGGGTTCGCAATTTTGGTATCAGGGAAAAACCTTTATTCGCAGTTCGTAAAGAACGTGGAGGAGCTCGAAGGGGGTTGAGGCAGTAAAAAAAATTCTTAACAACCCTAAAATCCATGTAGGTCCTGTATCACGTAATTCTCGTAGAAAACGACCGCAGCTACTTTAACCTTAACGCCGAAGAAAATGGCTCGAATGGTACCGATCAGTTGGTATTGTGGTTCGCTTTGTGTCCGCTAGAGGTAAACGTGCGGTAAAGTGCGCATTGTGCATTTGGCGCCAGTCGCTGCTATTTTCGCTAATGGACATTCGGCTGTTCGACCGAAGGCTTTTTCCACTTGCGAAATTGGCTCGTTTACGGGAAAAAACAGGAGCAACTTTCCCGGGGAAGGGGTGGGGGGGGGGGGTCAATGGGTGAAATTTGAAATTTCCAAAAAAAAATTAGAAACGTGACGTCACTGTGCGCAGATAAATGTAGAGGGGATGAAGTCGGGGGGGGGGGGATGAGGAGGGGGATGGCCCGCAGACGGAAACGGCAAACCGTACAAATTTCCGGGAAAAATGCTTTCACAAATCAAGGCGACGATTCGTGGGTAAAAACTCAAAGGATCGGGAAATTTTTTTCTTTTTTTTTTCACAGCCGATTCACCAGAATGCAATCCGAATGCTGCGGCAAACGAGGACGACGTAGCCTGGAACGACGGAGGAGGCGACGAGGAAGCTGACGTTAAAGAGGGAGAGACTTTCGCTAAATTCTTTGAGAGCGTCTTTGGCGGCTCTTTTGATCTGGCAAGTGTGTACACTGCCGGCGTTCCGGTCTGATATCAGAAAGAAGGTTAGAATTGGATCAGAGAAAAATTATTTGAAAAAAAAAAAAAAATGAAAAAAGGGTGACGTAACAAGAGTATAAACACAAGTGGAAGGGACGTTCTGGAGTCTGATAACGATGCACCCCCTTATTTTATCTATATAATCATCCCCCCCCCCCTTTTTTTACTCGACTTTATATACCTATATTATACACATCTTCTTCCCTTTGGATTCTCCCAACAAATTGGGGCTGGATTGTAAGAGAGACGCAAAATTTCACGTAGCTGTTCGGCTTTGAACTACTAGACGTTTCAAAGCATCCAGCCTCTTCTACTTCGTCGGCTTCGTCGCAGTGTCCATTAGGGTGACGTATTTTTTTTTTTTTCAAAATTTAATTCACTCGGTACACCGAATGGAAGACGTCAGACAGCGTCTGATGAATTTACCTGACACTTTTGAGGTTGACGGAAAGGGATGAAATTTGAATTAAAAAAAAATTTTTTTTGTAAATATCCATTACCGAAAATGAACGACGACTGGAATATAATGTGATAAAGAAGAAATTTTTGTAAACTGAGTCACGTGCGCGCGGACGATAATAATGCACCAGTAAAATCCTTATCTGCTGCAAGGGATGAAACTGGGACAGTTCAGCCCAACAAGCGGAGGCTTCTCCGCTCTGTCGTAATTCGCGAGCGGAACTCGTCAAATTGCGGGAAAATTTAATGCAAAGTCCATGTGGAGCAGCGCGCGTTCAGGCAGCCCCGCCGGCTAAGGGATGAAAATGAAGCCGAAGGGGTTGGCTGGGGTTGCGGAGAGTCAGTCTCAGTTGGCTGAGTAACGAGGATCGAGAACAAGAGAGACAGAGGAGGGAAGATCGAGAACATGGGATGGAAGATGCAAGGGGGGGAGGGGGAGGGGGTCGGGGGGGGGGGTGGATATGAATTTCTGGAAATGTTTGCTTAAGCAAATTGCGAATGCAGTCGGAGAAGAGAGGAGACAAGCCCTAAATTGCACGTTCGCTGCCTTCGCCCCCCTTGGTCCATCCATCCCTCCCTCCTGTCTACCCACCATTCAAACCAGCCTCCAAAGTCTAAACCCTTCACAACCCTCTCTACTTTTGCCCCCCCCCCCCCTCTCTCTCTCTCTCTCTCTCTCTCTCTCTCTCTCACTATACTCCCTACCTCTCTGTAGAGGAAAACGGCTACTTGGCCAAGCGAGAAAAACAAATTTTCCTACGGACGAGCCAAAGCGCCTTCCAGCCTCTTTCGCTCTTTACTTCATCGCCCTTTGGTATTTTCGCGATTACGTCACAGTCTTCCTCGTGCGCAAATATACACATACGTATCGGAGATTAAATGGCAGATGTATAGGAGCACGGGTAGATATGGCGAAAATTTAAATTTTTATTCGCTTTTATGTTTTTCGAGAACAAATTTCTTAAATTGCAATATTTGAGGGACTTGCTCGTGCAGATAATTCGAAGGACAATAGAATCTAGATTAAAATTGAATATTAATTTAAAAAACTGATTTCGAGAACCACGTCTGTGTGGTGCAACTGATAATCGTTATCGTACCGCGTGAAAAAATAATAATTGAAATCTGGTTGCAAAATTTTTTTTTCATTATCGAAAATCGCCGATAGTCAATCGCGCGTATCGAACATCCAAATCGCAAGTCAGAGTAGAATATAAGGTAATTAGGTAAGAACGTAAAAGGTGGAGACTTTAAACGACTAAGAATATGAAATTTGAATTCTGGCGGGCTTATGCTGATATCAAGGAGCACCAGAGGTGTCTGCAAAGCAATTATTCCAGCATGCGAGTAGTCGGGGGGAGGTGAGAGTGGGGGAAACTGTGGTGGGAGGGGAAGAACTTTACGCAAAAATTCCTCATTCGCTCGTACTACCCGTGCAATATATACATATATATATATATATTGATATTCGTTCATATTCGCAATAGAACTTATTTTTGCACGTGCAGTTGTCGATGAAAAAAAATTGCCATTGAAAAATTCCAAATTTATTCGTATTGTTGTTGTTACCTTCGTTAAAAAAATTTCCCACCGACTCTTCTTATCTATCCCGATTACGAATTTGGAAATTAGATCGATACGCTAATCGCGGTTTGATTCTCCGAATTCGTTCGCTTTCTCCTCCCGGTAAATGCACTTTCGTCCAGTCCCATGCACTTCCGGCCGGAGCAGCTGCAATTCGGAGAATGCGACACGTCGGAACCGCAATTGAAATTGCTTTCGTTTCGGGAAATCGACTTGGAGCACGTGGTCTGTCCAGGTCTATTAGCCAGATAATGAAAGGTGGGTATGAATTTTGATTAAAAAAAAAAAATAAAAAAAAAGGTCAAAGGCCAGAAACGATTCGAAAAAAAATTCCAATGAAATATAATAATAAAATCGTAACATTGATGAAATTTTGGATCTCTCAAAAAACATTTCCGTACGAATCGTAAATTTAAACGGGCTGACGTAATAAATTAATAAAATTTCTTTCTGGATCGAGTCGATTATAAAATCATATTCTCCGATCATACATTATTTCGTCACTGAACGGCTCGAATATTCGTTCTAGAAATTATTGAACGTTATCGATCGAAACGAACCTTCGTGCGAATCCTCAAATATATTCTGTCGATATTTCTATTTTTTTTTTTTTTTTTGTATCTTTCTATTCGATCGAAATCACATTCGAACAGTCGTCCGATGCGGCGACTGAAATTCTTAGGCATTTTTTCTAAATCGTTGAATGCAGCTGAGAATATTTTTTATCACGATTGTACATCGCAAATGACGTGACGGTATCGTCGAGCCAAAGATAGGGGTGGCTTCATAATACGCGTTTAACGTATCAATCGATCAAGAATTTCATCCCCTTAATTTAAGGGATGAAAACCGACGGAACAGACAGACTTAACCTCCCTGCAGATTCCTTCAAAGAGCAACCGACACCAAAATATTACCACCTGTCCAGTTTACCGGGTAAGGGTTTCTTTTTTCATCCCTTAACCTGAGAAATCATAGTGACCACGGAGGCCACCCTTATCTGATTTATTCGTCGAGACAAATTTTATGCGAGCATTTCCATGTGAACGACAATCGTCAACCCTTGACGTTCTGACACCCAATACGAATGTTGGTATCCCTGCGTATACCCGGTACAGTCAGTCTGCCAATTATACCAGTGACAGCAACGCAAAAGAATTTTTTTTTAGTAAATCACTCAAAAAGGGTGGGGTTGATTTTGAAAAACAAAAATTGCTTAAAATTCATGTTCCAGGGGGTCGACATGGAAAATTTCGATTTTTCTTGGAAAATCGCTACTTCTGCATGTTTTACAAGCAGCTTGAGAAATGCAGGTGCGTGGCTGAGTTCACGTATAAGACTGTATATGTATATATATAAAGACGGCACGCTTGTCGAAGATAGCCGAGAATAGCCGAAGAACGCCGAAGCGACGTCTAATACTTTGACAAGAGAAACCACCAGTGGAAACGTACACAGTGTTTCTGGGAAGGTATTTCTTTTCTTTTTCACCTTTTTTTTTTGTTCCGTAATGGAATCAACCCTATAGACACTGCTCATTTATCGCGCTAAACGTTTACTTTTGTTGATAACGATAAAGGTCCTTGTAGGACAGGAGCCCTCGAAATTATTCAGGAAACACATAAGATATCGGCTGTGGTCGATTCCCTAGAATTCACTTTTGATTTTGTGTTCATTTCAAAATAATTTCCTGCCGATCGACCTAACCTCTTTATACATGTAAATGTATACCTATATATGTATGATTTTATCATTACGTCGTTTACAGTCCTTCGTGCAGAGGGTATAAATTTTCGCGATATTTTTTGAAAAAAAAAAAACATAATACACACCTTGTTCGATTAATCTTACATCTCCGTTAATATAATAAAGCGTTAAGATAAAAAAAAATTGTATTGTTCAAATGACGTCACTCACCTGAAAGTCAAAATTTTTGAATTCCTCCTGCGCGTCGATATCCGTTTTTCTGAGAGTCGTAGCCGGACAAGTCGCACTGGAAACTTGAACATCCGGTGCTTCGCTGTAGTCCGACAAAGCGGAAGTGAGTCCCTTATCAAATTGTCTCAAGCCGTCGTTAATGAGTCCAGCTGGAACCGGCGACGGCGCCTGCGCCTGATTGACGTAATACAAACAGAGCAACAAGGACAAAACCACCAGACTCAAAACGAACATGCGGCCAGTGCCGCGTCTCAAGATTTTATACATGTCCTCGTTTGACTTTTAAATCCCAGCTAAAAGAGCCACTTCCGCTCCTTCGACTTCCGCTCCGGCCGATCCTTCCTCCTCAGTGCATCGCGGGCGCCGTGCGAAAGGATCGACGAGGTCCTCGCGTGTCGTAGCTGCCAGCCGATCTTCACCAAAACAGAAAATAAATATCGTAGTCCTTTTATCCTCGGGCCTTTTTTTTTTCGTTTGCTTTATTAAAAAAAACCTGCCAGTCCAGTTTTACATGGCGATTCGACTTTTGCCATTTTGGCTGATCTGTCGGGTCCAGTGAAATGCTGTGCGCGGAAACTGGCGAAAATGGCCCAGGAAAAATTACGAACGATCGTTTTCAGGTGAACATTTGAGCTTCTCGATTAATTTCTTGCGACAGGATCAACAGGGGTTTATTCGATGCAATTTCGGGTCGGAAGGGACCCGTGAGAATGGAAATTGCGGAAGGAAGTATTTTACTAATTTTCACGGAAATACCTGAAATTCCAATTGGTTACGGTCACTGTAATATTACGGGGATCGCTAATCATATTACGGAATTGCTACCAATTACTGCTGGCTTGTCAGTTAAGCGGAATCTAACACGTGGTCTGTGTATACATATAGGTATGGAAATGGTAAAGAGCGAGAAGAGCCTGACGACACAGAGTTTTGGTCGCGAGCCGCAAAATCGTGGCGAAGTTGCGCCTTTGCAAGGTGCAAGCGTGGCTGAAAATACGTTCGGAGCGAGTCGCGAATTTACATTGAAAATTCAGGAGAAATTCAAGTGTGCCGAGAGACCCGTGTGAACGTCGCTTTGGAAATTCATTTGAAAAAAGAGAAAAGCTCGGAGTGGAAAAGTTTTTTTTTTTTAAAAAGCTTTACGTTGTAAAAATGAAAAAAAAATATATAAAAATGACTCTTGTCGGGAAGACAAAAAAAGCCTTGTAGATTTTCGTACAGCATTTAGGGGGTGGGTTGGGGGGGGGGCAGAAAGTGGAAAAGAGAGGGAGAAAATAAAAGATAAGAGTTATTGGGAACAGGGTATATATGGTAAAGAGGGTAATAAAACAGATCCGGAGTGGGTGGTGGGAAAATTTTTGAAAATTTTCACGTTTTATCTCTACATCCGGGATTGCTTCTCGCTTCCAGTTGATGATAATTGTTCGAAACTCCTGACTGTTTTTTTATAATGATTCTGGAATTGGGACTCGGAATTGCGCTGCGCGGAGATTAGATTTTAATTCGAAATTAAATTGAGGCTCGTGAGACGAGGAAGTCTTAGAAATTGAAACGTCGCAGCCATTTTGCCGTGTTTAATCGGCGGCCGCCCAAGGAAGCCGAAGAATCGACGCCTGAGGAGACGAAGCTACAGGCCGTTTCAAGTGAGACTGGATCGATTTTCAGGCCTGGGGGAAAAATTTAAATTCCCTAAGATCACGAGCGATTGGCCTTCCTGAATCCTATAAGGAGACCCTGAGAGTGCAAAAGGACCAATTCCTGTCCTAACCTATATATAACGGCTGAAAGAAGATGGCCAAGAAAAAAGTGTGCTAATAAAAAATTTTCAAAAATTCAAAAAGGCTCTAAACGATATTTAAAAAATGTGAATGTTAATGTTTATGAAAATATTATGTCAAAACTTCGACTAAAACTCACAATATCGTCAGCAACGATTAGGATAAATTGCAATTTTTGACACTGATAAAATTACATGAAAAAAAAAGGTCGCAGACGATTTTTTGAATTTTGAATAAAATTTTCATTCCCCCTTCGAATTTTCCCTCTAAGGTCCAGCACAGTTGACACTTTTACGAACCGGATGTTCCCGAACCGTCGCAGCTCTAAAAGTTTTCAACGTGACACCTCGAACTCTTTGGACTTCGACAGCTGGACGATTGGACACTTTCCCCCACCTCTCACAACAATCCAGCTGATTTCACTGTCATATCCCAATTCCACAATTCCCATAAATTTTCAGTAGTCCCATTCGGTCCTTGGTCGTAGCTTCTTCGTACGATTTATTCGTCCTCACCCCCATCCACCCTCCTCCCCCACCTTTCACGGCTCTTCACTCTTCATTTTTCATAAAATTAAAAAAGAAAAAAAAATTCATCCCTCGCTTCCCGGAAATTTCATCTTCGGACACGTTCCCGGATCTTAATTCGATTTCCGTTTCCGAATGACAACCCGCCCCCCCGCCCCCCTTTCACAGACCCACAAACACCTCCGCGTTACACCCAATTTCTCGTGAGCTTCCGCGTAAAATTTTTTTTACTTTCTTTTTTTATTTCACACTTTCACCCACGACGCCTCCGCTCTCTCCCCCCTTCTTGCCAAATAAAAACTCAGCCTCCCTCACTTTTCTCACTCGGCGATTCTCATCTTCCGTATACGCAGAGTCTAGACACCCGTGACACGACACAGCCATGAACTCTGCAACAGAAAGTTAAGGGTGCAAGTTAATATTTGCCATACACAGGCAACTTCACACAGAAGATACAAGGAACGATCGAGCACGACGTCGACGTCGCCCGTGAACTTTCGCAGCAGCTAGAAACAGCCGAGGACAAGAAAACTTTTTCTTTTTTAACGTAAAGCGAATATTTTTAGGAAAAAAAATTCTTTTCGACGATCTCAACAAAAATTTCATATCCCACTGTGTTACATATCGATAAAAATAATAATAATTGATCAATAAATTTCTTCTCCAATTAATCTCTCAGCCCGCCGACCAATCACCGTATAAAAGCAATAAAGCGAAAAAAAAAAACAATTTTCATTAACGTTTCTCGATCCGACAATGAAATTCCTATAGTAAATTTTCGCAGTATCAAAAACGAGCTTTCGCCAACTGATAACAGACAGGCCAGTACGTACTGTCGATTTTTCGAATCGGCCAACAGGTGAGCCAACCGCGCGACCGAGCAGAACGAAAGTAGATGAAGCCCGCGTCGTGTCCGACGAGCGACTGAGGAACAGAGAGACAAGCGGACGTCCCGTCGGTCGTCGATCGCGGGACGGGAGTCGTCGCGGCGTCTCTTGGTCCTGGAGGCAAGTGAAACCGGTCGACCTGATGACCTTTTTTTCGGACGGGTCGAAAGTAAGGGAACTAAAGGCGTCGCGTGACGTATCAAAATTGAAAGGCGGAACGCGACACCGCGGCGTCCAACCGGGCGAAAGATTAAAATGAGAAAGACAAAGAGAAAGGATGTGAAAGTTCAAAAAAAAGAAAAGGACAGAGCACACGAGCGCTCAAAGAAGATAGGGTTAAACTTTAGAGAAACTTTAGCAATGGCGTCTGACAGAAATTCCGAGGAAATTTTTGGAAATTAAAATTCCCAAAAAAAATGTCGATTAAAATATTTCCCGTCAACGTCTTTTTTGAAACTCAAAATTTATTTGCCGATCGCCAATAAGTCGACTAGATCCACAAAACCTTTTTGATGTTTGAAAAACATTTTTTTTGTTCAAAAAATTTTCCACCATACGTATCCCCTTATAATTTGACCTTGATTTCCCTAAAAGCTCATTCAAACTTTAATCAAGCTGTCGAACGAATTTTCATGAATTTTATCAAACTCCCAGAGCCTCCAAACCAACAGGTTAATTTACCCAAAAATAATCTTAAATTATTTAATTTCACACTTGTATTACACGTCTAACCCCTCACGTGTCTCCGTGTCATAACTCGAGCGACAAGCGTCATGCACTTCATGAGAACCTGCCACTTAGCCGTAGCAAGCAGCAGAGTAGCTATATAGAGTAACGATAATAATAACAATATCACGAATAAAGGGAAATCCCCACGTCCGGCACTTCTAGCCATAAACTTTAAAATTAATCAGAGCCACCGTCCGCACTGC
The DNA here is from genome assembly GCA_031762395.1 of Calameuta pygmaea. Lineage (NCBI taxonomy): Eukaryota > Metazoa > Arthropoda > Insecta > Hymenoptera > Cephidae > Calameuta > Calameuta pygmaea. Next base: position 360,361 of record JASANN010000521.1, on the reverse strand, counting down.
TGTTCCTTGTTTACGAAGTTAAAATTCCAAAATTTCACTAACCATCCGCATATAGTTTTTCTCCTGTTGGCCAAATTGGCAGATCTATCGCTTTTCGCGACAATTAGTCATTCGAGTAGGAAACGTGTCTGCTGTGCGTCCCGTCGATTCCCGTCGGTTCTCAAGGCGAACCACGCCGTGCTCTGCTAGTGGCGACTGAAGAGCAACGGTTTTGACACGCCGCCGGCTATCCGCTTCTTCGTCGCGAAGAGCGCATGTGCCGATAATCCACGGAGCCAGCTGTTATATACATATATAAAGGCATACATATACATGTATATATATATATATATCTACTAGAGGAAACGTAGGTGCACCTACAAGGAGACATACCGCTGGCAAAGTGTATTTCATGCAAGAAGGATGAAGATCAGGAAAACTAGAGGAAGATCAGATCTAAGAGTGAAATAGGCAGAGAGCGAGCGAGAGAGAGAGAGAGAGAGAGAGAGAGAGAGAGAGAGAGAGGGAGATAGAAGATCCATCGAGTGCCTATAAAATAGTCTGAGCTTCAATCTGTGACGTCACTGTCGAAGATTTCATAAAGAACACCGGAAAGTCTTGGCTGTCGGCGGATCCGTAATTATCGAGGAAAAAACTGTCAGGAATTAGTTTGGACCTGACGCAAATATCCTTTGCTCCTCCTTCGCACAGAAAGTAGAAAGTGGCGTTAATGGTCAGACGGCGGGTGAGAGGTAAAGATATATATGGTGCGAGGTCGTTAATGAAATTTTTTGAGAAAAACTTTAAGAAAAAACAAAAAGGAAAAAAATTAATTAATTATTATTGAACTACCTCGTCCCGATATACCATTTGGTAATGAAAACCCCAAGAGACGGTTTTTTTGGGGTCTTAACGAGTAATTCATTCAATATGGCCGCTCGTTTCGAAATGTTCTTTTGGGATTTATTTTTTTTGAATTTATTACGTATTCGAAATATACTTGAAAAAATAATTATTAATTGTACGACAATGTTACGTAGTTGCTATAGCTTTTTTTCATTGACTGTTTATTGTTTTAATTCGTTTATATATATATATATATTATATTGCGATAATTGCATATATCATATATATATATATATATATATCATATGCATATATCATATATATATATATGATATATGCAATTGAATAAATCTGTGAAGAATATACAGTACTGGTCAAAAGTATCGGACATAACGACTTTAGTGGGTACGAAAGAGACGTAGGCTTAGGTATAAAATGAAAATTTTGCATTTTTCAAATTTCGACTCTTTCAACTTATCGTGCACCGACCAAAGGATAGATAAATAAATAAAGTGAATCAAAAAAATTAGCAAATTTAAATTAAATAAATAAAAAATATTTCATCATAATCTTTCGTGGAATCAAAATTATCGTATGGCTACGCAAAACGTATCTCTTATCAGGACGATACAATTTAATAATTATTTCCTATGAAAACGAAGTGCGTTTGTAAAAATAACTAGACTATTTTTTCTCTAGGGATATTTTGTAACGTAGAAAAAAAATGTTTTTTTTTCCCCCAGTACATACGAATTCTCGTAATTAAATAATTGGTCGATTTGTATGTGCACTAAAAAAAAAGAAATGATACACGGGGTCACCACGTGACCCCGAAGGGCTGTCACGATATCGAATTAATAAATAAAATGCAACTGGTGATTAACATCGAGTTTCTCTCTCGTTAACGTCTTCATTTCCACGTTATAAATAAGCGCCGATCGATCGATAGCTAATTAGGTTAATCGAACATCGCACGATATACATTATCAAGATTTTCCACAAATCGAGCTTTAATAGACCCAGCCAAGTCGTAACCGGAAGTCAATCTGATTGCATTCTAAGTAATTAGACCGTAGGTGTTTATCTGTGGTCGAATGAATCAGCGATGAGATTCCTCCTGATTCCTATTCCAGGGATGCTGGATCGAACGGTGTACGGAGATGAACCTGGACCATCCCAGGGTTCATCAAACCTCCCCTAGCTCAACCGACAATCTCGCTAATGTCCTTTTTGCCCGAACTTATCCCCGCTGCTATAAGAAGCCAAATAAGAGACTTCGTCTCTCGATTTTACCAATATTTCAGGAAGCCTTCCCAGCCGTCTGCAGCATCTTCCTGATCCTCGATCATCCCGTACCAATCCTTCCTCTCTTTAATCGTCTTTAACTGTCGCTTGGGTACCTAACAGAAGGATATCAATGGCTATACATATATATATATATATACTAATTCCTTCTGTAAAAATAATATTTTGAATTTCAGTGCCTTTCGAGGACCTTATCATTACACTATCCGGTATCAAATAATTTTTAGGCCTGAATAAAAATTTTGTAAAATTTTGTAAAATTTTTATTCCCCTCGTTCACTCGAACGATGCTATTGGATATCATTTTTTTCGAAATTATACCATATCCGGTACTACAGGGTGACCGAATAAATCGCAGATAGAAACTGGAGAGTGCGAGTGCGAGCGAGAGAACGAATAGAGGAGATTCGGAGTGTCTAAGGACAGAATGAAATTCAGTGAAGATTATTATAGAGAAGGATATATATATATATATATATATGTGTAAGTATACCCGTCTGATATATGTATGTGATAACTAAAGAGCATTAAGTAGATTAAACACGAATAAAATTGTAGGTCAGACATTTATGCGTTACGAAAGACAAAGGGGGGTGGCTTTTAAATAAGGAAACGTGGATGAATGTTTTTCAATAAAAAAAATATCGATCGATACTCGTTGTTCGCGGGCGAGTATCCAGAATAATAATAATGTTACGTAAGATATCAATACGAAGCAAATATTAAGGCTTCGTGTTTCTTTGTTTTTCTTTCTGTATAAAGTCAAAGTTTTCCCCAGGAAATTTCGATTGAGCCGCGCGACGACGCTTCTTTTCAGTCCCCTGGACGATTTCAAAGACGTAACGTGGTGCGAAAGAGCAAAATGGATGAAACAAAAAAGAAAAGTTAGAAAATAAAGAGTTAAATTACGCAGCGAAGACGTCCGAAAAATCTGGCAGTAACGGGGAACGGGTGAGATTGGAATTTTGAGAAAAAAAATGAATTTGCATTTCGAAGTAATAAACGAAAAAAAAACTGCAAAAATGTTTCGTCACTCGCGTTGATATCTTGAAAAAAAAAAATAAAATGACAAGACACTACGTAAGTGAAAACAGTCACTAAGGTACCAGCCCAGTCGTATATCTTGAACTTGACTCGAGCCGTCCATATCCTGGCGTTCGATAAGAAAATCGAAAATATTATGAGGAATTTTTTATTTTTACCAATACCAATCCTCTTCGTCCGCGACGAAAAGTCCCTAGGAATTATGAACGCGATGTAAAATCCAGTGAAATTATTTAACCCGAGAAAACGTTAACCGACGACCTGTGGATCCTTCGCGGCAGTTCGCGTCCCCCAACCAGGCGAATCCAAGAATAAAAAGGAAGCAGCAGGTCGCAAGGCAAGAAATACATACAGATACGACAAAGGTAGAGCAAAAAAAAAAGAGAAGCAATGCGCCCGGCCTTACACGTGTACAGATACAGGAGAAACATCGAATTGAAACGTTCGAAAAGGCGAAACGGTCTTCTTGGATTTCACCGAGTTTCCTTCGAGGATCAATTATATCAGCAGCGATTGAGTTTTCCTGCCCCCTCAACTTGAATTTCTCCGAGCGACCAGGGGATTTCGTTTATGGCGGCTCTTTTCTTCGAGAAGAATGGTCGAAGGGTGCCATTGATGAGGGAACGAAGAAAAGGGACACGAGCAGTCTGTAGAGTGAGAGAGAACAATAAAGGAAGGACGAAAAGGAAATGGGAAAAGAAAATAGAGAAGAAAAAAAAAAGAGAAGAGAAAGCATTCTCATTTCAAGAATTGGCACCGCGCACACATATGCCAAAACACACACGTGCTGCTCCGCGCGCCAATCAGGGAATCGACGGGCCGCTCGGGCATTACTATGTATATTTTTTTTTTTAATTTCAAATTCCATTCTGGCCACTCGTATTCATGAATTTGAATTCGGGCCTTCCGATTCGGCCGTGACATTTGCGTCGACCCTTGTAGTAGCCTTGATCCTCCCCCCCTTTAATTCACGAGGAGATTACAATGATTACTGCCGATGAGGGAAGATCAGGTGGATTACAAGAATCAGAAAGATTACCTGATCTCTTGCGGTGCGCAGCATCCCACTGGGATCCTTGCCAATCGTTTCGCCTCTTTACTTTTGTCATTCCCGAGGTCTTCTCTTCCTACGAGTCTTATATCCTTCGGTTTATCCTTTTCAGGCGTTATTTCTTTTTCTTTTTATTTTTATCTTTTTATCCACCCCCCTGCAAACTCACTTTGTTAGGCTTTATGGGTCGAGGGTACATCTCTTTTTTGAGGTTCAGACTCCCTGTTGGTATAGATAACGATAAGAGGCTGGTTCGCTGTTGAGATAGTACGTTCGGGTAAAGCGAGACGATAAGAGTGAAGAATCCAAATGGGGAGTAAGAAATTGAAGCGAATTACTCTTGAGCTGATAATAAAGTAACGTCGGTGGGTGAAGTTTGGATTTTTATCACTGAGATCGTCTAACGGATTTTTGATATTTCGAATAAAATTCCAATGCAATCAGGTGGGAAAAAAATTTTGGGTCAGAAACAAAGCGGATGAAGTTGCTTCAAGAGAAACAGGCGAGATGCGAAGAAGGGAGAGAAAGAAAGAGAAAAAATAAAGAAGTGAAGCCTGAAGTAGCTAACGATATAATTTCTGCATCTAGCGGAATCCGTATCCGGCGTTATGAGCGAGAAGCTATGTTAATGGGATAAAAGAGAAAGAAAAGAGAGAAGAAAAATAGCGCAAACTCGACGCCCGCAAAATGGAGAAACGGAAAAGTTGTAATGACGAACGTAAATCCAATTGGGAGTCTCCCGTCTCGCTCTCGATATAACTTCAGTCTTAACTCTTTAGCCCATTGACAAGTTGGGAAATAAAAAAGAGACGAAAGATAGCAGAGAATCGCGACTAGAGGCAAAGACGAAGTGAGAGAAAGTCAAGCAACAGCCGATAAGCGAGAGCGAACGAGTAAAGAAAAAGATTTCAAGATCGCCCGAGACAGTAGAAGCGACAGAGGGCGAAATCGTATCGAGAAAAGTTCGATAAAATTAAAAACGTGGGGTCGTTCATGACGTTGAAATAATAATTTAAGCACAAAGTTACTTTCTCGACACCCGGTACACAGGCGGGCCATAGGACGTGCGCCTTTGTTAGGCTTACAGGAAGTCCTTGTTGTCTTCGTTTATCATGATTGCGGTCTGACTCTCCCTCTTCATTTTCTCTCCGCGTCCCTGCCGCACTGTTCGCTTCATATTCTCTTGCCAACTTGACGAACTCTCCCACGCTGCTTCGGAGACGAACGCGCACAGCCGTTCGTACGTCTCGATTTGTCATTTGTTTTTCGTAACGAAACCGCATGCACTGGTTACCATGGTAACGGCATTGTTTTTGAGGTTAGAAAGACTGTGACAAGAAGATTCAGGCAGACATTTCGTATCGAATTAGTGGACTTACGCGACCGGGTAGAAAATCTGACAACACGGATAGAGAGAGAGAGAGAGAGAGAGAGAGTAGAGATAAAGTCCCTAGGCCAAAAATGATCTGCAGCTACGTTCACTTGATAAATAGTACGTACTAAACACCGATTGAAATATACACGACAGCTGCAACGGCCCATTGTGCACTGCACGGAGCAATAATATTTTTCCGTTTGCCGCAGGCTTTTTCTTCCCTCCTTCTCGCACTCGATTCTTTCTTCCTCTCACTCGCACTCACTCTTATCCTTTATCCCACCCCCCCTCCCTCCTTTCCACGCTTCGCCCGTCACAACACGAGTTCCCTAGTTTTTTTTTTTCCCCCCTTGACGTTGCGAGCCAGCCGCATCGGCATCCATTAAAGTTTCAATTACGCTTATGCAGCTAGGATGCTTTGTGACTCGGTGCTTCTTCTTCTTTTTTTGTGTTTTTTTTTTCATGAAAACCAGTATCCTGCCGGAGCTTCGAACTTTTCATGAAAAGCGTTAAAAGTTTGAGCGTACGCGACGACGTTCATAAATTTCACGACGATTTACTGTTTACTTGCGTGGCGTCGCGCGAGAGGGCGCCACTGTCGACATCTACCGGCACGACACCCGAACCATGCGACTTTTCACGGAACTATAAATAGCTTCGGCCAGTGTGACTCTAAAGCGTTCTTAAAAATCGCACCGGCGAGAACAGATCAGGTAAATCGAGAAAAGACACAGGATTTGGCAACAGCGCCAAACACGTGGAAACTTACCGATGCGCCAAACCCTGGCGAAGCTCCGATTTACTTTTCAGACAGTCAAAAGTGTCTAATCAAATCGTAAACATCGCTGCTGCCATTGACAGAATATATTTTCCGGAGCTATTGTGTTTGTATCTAAATGTTGAATGTTTCCCTTTTTCAACCGCTGCACCCTGTGACCTGCGTATGACCTGTGACCTGCGTTCCGCGACAGGAGTGGCACTGACGAGGGTGAAAGAGAGAGAAAAAATGGAACGGGTAAGTAAAGCAAATGCTAATGAAAGAGAAGGGAAAATGAAAGAGCCGGCAGCGGAATATTTGTACGCAACATTAAACAAAGACAAGAGAGTCAGAGTTAAGCAGACGTAAACAAGCGTAGGACGCTTGAGAGAACCTTAAAGAAAATGATAAAGGCGATGACGTCATAACCCTATAAAACCTCCTGACTTCATTTTTCACTACGATAACATGACTTTTTAAGGTGACATATATATACATACATGCGTCCACGTGGTTTTCCGTTACGTTTATCATAGGTTCTCGTTTTCCGAAATATTTCTTTTTTTTTACAGCACACGAAACGTAAACGGACACGTTTCCGCAAGCGGAATATAATGCGGGTCGAACAATAGAAAACTACCTGCAATCTATGGCGAAAGGTTTTCTCGTCGTGCCGCAATTCTCCGCTCTCGTTATACATATATACAGGTATATGTGTACAGTGTAGAGTCGAGTATATACACTATATATAGATATATCTTTCCGTGCCATAAAAGGCACATACTTTATTGCACACAATATCCCATACGAGTTCAGCGCGAGAATGAGAAAATCTTCCTAACAAGGTTGAAAACGCGTTGAGAGCTTTACCAGGGAAATTTAATATGAAAAGTTTCGAGAGTCCCTTGTAAACGAGACCTAAGCGCCCGAATAGCAGCCAGATGTGGGACGCACGCGCCCTATTTGCAACTTGTACGATTTTCTACCTCATTTTCCACATTTTTTTTCTCATTTCACTTTTCTTTTTTTTTACTTTCAAAGAAACCACCGCAATCCTTCAATGGGACCAAGGAGCTGTACGTAGCGACGACGTCGGGCGTCGGGACGCTGATCGCTTATCGCCATTAAAACAGCGCGTTTTGTACCCCCCCCCCCCCCCCCCCCCAAGTAATGCCAAGAGGGTCGAGGGGTTGAAAGGAGGAAAAAGTGGAAAAAAGTTGAATGAAAATCGGGAAAATGGCAATTTACGTGGCTTCTTTTATTTTCACCGTATTCAGGTACATACGCAGGATATATATATATATATATACCTATATGATTATATAGGTTTTATATATACATACAGGGTGTTTCATCTAACACAGTACATTTTATCGTGGGTGTATATCGATAACCTCGAGTGAGGTCGACACGTTAGATGAAACGGACTATATATATATTATATATATATATACACACGCATTACGCGCAAGTACAGATAAATGGATACGATGGGCCGATGGGCCGTAATAAAAAGTTGTGAGTGCAGAAAAGCAATGAACTCCATGGAAAAGCGTCTCCGAGAAGATCTCGAGAAAATTGTGAAAACTCCTAGCGAGCTATAAAAGAGTACGGAGCAGTCTGATGGAGTCTGGCAGAGTGCGAGTCCTCGTAAATGTGCCGGTATATAAGAGATATATAGATATAGAAAGGAGCATTAGATCGTCACACGGCTTGAACGCGAAATTTGAAACTGTGCTTGAAAGAAAGAAAAAGAAAAAAAAAATGAAAATAATTTTTCAAAAAAAAAAATAAAAATAAAAAAAGAGTTTTAATCCCTATCATTTTCATTACTTCCCAGGCAGCTTCGTTATTCTCAAACGTATATTCCGATCCAGGTACACGAGCCAACAAGGCGCGTCCACAACGACGGTCTGACCCGTAACGCCCTGCGCCCGTGCAGTCAATGCACTCAGGGGCGTAGCAAGATATAATTACACGAGCCACACGGCAAACGAAACGAAAGGGGCCCAGGGTGGCGCGATCGAATGAGGGGCGGAAACTGCATTACGCAATTCGCAAGCTTCTGCGACGAGGAGCCATTCAAGCCGATCGGCATAAAGGAAAAGTCGTGGTCGGTCAGGGAGTCAAATTCGATGAAGCTTATGCGACTGTATAAATGAATTTTCCCAAAGCCCCCCCCCCCTCCCCCCTAAACACGTGCGTCGACCCCCCCCTCCCCCCTAAATCCCATCTCCACTGATCTGGTCCATCCTCAGCATCCTCATGTACAAGTGTCTACATTGGCACCCGACAGACGACGAACCGTAGGATCGTAATTGCCTGTGGAATCAATATGGACCATAACAGTTTACAAAGCCCATAATTAACTATAGCTATAACTCCCCGTGTATAGCTGTAGTTATCGGAAATGATTAGCCCACTTGCATACGGAAACTGTACAGTACGTGCTGGGTGGGTTTGTAGGTGGGGGGGGTGTGCGGGAGAGACTTGGGACGAAACTGGTTTACCGAAATAGCCTAGTAGTGTAGGTTATAAGGGCGCCAGACAGACAGACAGCCCAGCCTGGAAATTCTGGCAATGCGAATAGATAGAGACAAACAGAGCAGCAGACGGACAGTCGCTGCTGCTGTTGGCGGATCGAGATGGGTTCTCGTTAACCAGAATAACTAGAATGCTCCCACGTATTTTGGCTGACTATGAGCTCACGTATCTACTTCCGTGCCGAGCCAGTCTCTGTTGGATGTGGATGCACGCACTGCGCGCTAGACTCGCGTAGTCTGGCTGGCTGGTGAGTTACGCAATTTTAAAGCATACGTTATGTAGATCGTAGTCTGGGATTATTCCTGGACCATTCATGCTGCTCCGGGATACGTGGCTTGAATGTTGGCTGCTTGCTGTTTGGCAAAGTAATAATAACAATGGGCATTTTCGAGATTTCGTTGGAGTGGGTAGTTTTGGGTTTTTTTTTTTTGAGTCGGTATGCTGGTGGGGGTAAATGCTTGTTCTTAGTTGTTATAACGGCTGATCTTTGTAGGGGATGAAATATGGGTTTTTTATGTTTTTTTTTTGACTTTTAGCTTTGTCAATTTTTTGCGAAATTTCCATGTTGGATGCTATGAAGTTTGAGACTTGTGACTTTTTGGTTTTTTAATGGGGTAGGTCGGGATTGGCTTTTGACGCCGGGAGGCTTTGGTTTTATTTTTTGATTCGGGCGCGAGGGACAGTGACCTTGAAAAAGTTGTAGCCTCGCGACACGCTATCTTTCTAATCGCGAACGAGGGACGTTTCGGTCGGTATCAGTCATGTTGGTCTGTTCTGAAATGAAAGTTGAAAGCGTGATAAGGGTCCAATCAGGGCACTTTGGGAAGATTCGCGATGTTGGATGATTTACTCATTTTTTTTTTTTTTTTTTTTTGAATATCACTATCAGTCAGTCAGTCTGTTCTAAAGTAAAAATTGAAAGTGTGATAAGGGTCCAATCAGGGCACTTTGGAAAGATTTTTTCAGGTGATTTACTAATTTTTTTGTTTAGGGATATCATTTTTTTCAATTGTTATCAGTCCGAAGAATCTGTTTTATGTTTGCCAAAAATATTACGCGTTTCTGCCATTACGTATATGACGATACACACGTAGTTACTCATGGGGAATTTTCCCCCAAAAAAAAACTAGACTAAGATATTCTGAATATCAGTGGCGGATGACGATTGCCGGATACGATTTCGTAAGGGATGCTGAAGGAAATATAAATAAAAAAAAAAGTCTAAGCAGAATAAGGACACGTCGAACGAAATTCTCCGGGTCTTCGACGTACGAACGAGACGCGGAGGAAATTCAGCGTCTGGAAGAAGTTCGCAAGAAATGAGCCGTAGCGGGAATAAAGATCCCCGGAGACGACTGCACGCATGAAACTGAAAATCCCTATAAAGTCTTAAAAGACTCGTAAACCAGCATAGTAATACCAACCGAGAGAAAGTTTGAAAAACGAGGTGAAAATTATTAAGCAGCAAGAAGGGAGGGTGTGAAAATTTGGTAAAGGGTAAAAAATCCGAAAACTAACGAAAAGGATAACTACGGTGCTTTTAGCTTTAATTTTGCCCCACTCGTTCGGCACACGTGTGCACTTAAATAACATGGCACGTGTAGAGTCTATTACGTGTACAGGCTCGACAGTGTATGAAGTATATATATATATATATATGTATACAGGAGGCATGTAATCACATGTGGTATGGAGGGGGAAGAAATTGTAGGGGCGGCGGAGGGGAGGGGAGGGCAGGACCGTAGAGCAAATTTCTGCGGTCAGAAAAGCAGAGCAGGACTCGTGGGACACGGGGTGCTGCCGGACCTCCCGCCTGCAAGGGTTGACTATAGGCAACCCCTGGCTGGGGGTAGTTAGTGGCTGATTTATTTATATAATTTGGCGCGCCGTTCTGGACTTTTGGAAAAGTTTGTAAATTGTTCCTGACCGCCGGAGCAACCCGACGGAGTCCAGGCCCCGGCTGCCAAGGCATTTTTATCCGTTTCGCAGAAGGTTTACGAGGCGTGAGAGCGACCTTTGACCTTAACTTCGTTCCCTGACCCATTCCCGTCCTCCATCCAGGACCCCTTAGCTTTATCCTACCGTTAGAAAATTTTCGAGCTGCTTCGAAAGATCCTCCGAGTTAATGAGAATAGTCAAAGGTATTTGCCAATTGGGAATGGCTCGAGTTGCTGATAACGTAATTGATAATTAATTCTTTATCGAGAAAAAAAAAATGCATTCGATTGTCACGCAAAATTTTGCGATGGTCTTTTAAACAATTTTAGGGCAAGTGACGTCATTAAAAATTTTTTTTCAAATCCCGATCGAAAACCACGTGACGATCAGCTGGATTTATCGATAGAATACGTAGATTAATGGATGGCAAATTCTATTGGCATAATTGACACTGTCAGTCGCGATATTAATGACGATAAAATTGAACAATTATCGATATGTTATCTTGACGAATTGGGATCTATAGATCGATAGTATCGATACTATCGAAGATTATTGATATTGCCAATTCGAATGAGATCTTCCCAGCGAATTTCGGTATCTACTTATCTGATAACTCTCTTTGATTTTGATATTTTTTCCTTTTTTTTTTAATCGCGAAATCACAACAAAATCCACCAAATCACTGATAACGCAAGCTTCGACCGCAAAAAAAATGGCAAAATCGCTGTGTCTGGTTTCTCCAATTTTTTTTCCCTCATCCACCCCTATCTTCTATTTTCTCCCTGGCTGCCTCTTTTTCCACCTTCCAGAACGAGCTTCGATTCACCCTATTACTTTTGCCTTCCGAGCCAAGAGTCCCGGTATTATCGCACCCTCATAATTATACGGGTAAGTTACCTAGCCTACACTACCCCCCGCGCGATCATCCCTCGAACCAGGCAGCAACCCCTTTTACACGGCTTATACACCCAGTACACATATTCACGTTTATGTCGCTTCTGACCACAAACATAAAATACTGATTCTCCCCAACCCCTATTTGCATGACGTTCAACCCCTACGCCGCCACCCCCCTCGCGTCCTCTAATATCTGACGCGATTATCCAGCAGGGACGTACTCACTAATTTATACAGATTCCACATTAACCCCGTCGTCAAATTGCACGACACAAATGTCAGCCCTCTTTATTGCCATAAGAATAATCAACCCCCTTCAACATATATATATACACACACCTAAGCTTGTAACATCCGAAGCTCCACTTTCGAATCCACCCCTTTCTTCGGAGCTGAGCTTTTTCCTACCCCTTCGTCACCTTCAGCACCTTCGTCACTTACTTCCTGCATTTCTCGACTCGCCCTTCAACCGAAACCCCTGCGGCCCTTGAAAGCTCAAGTCTGCAGCCACGGCTTCCAGCACTTCCGCTCGAGCACCCTTAGAAACTAACAAACACTGGGGGGGCGCGGGGGGGGGGGGGGTTAGAAAGCACCAATGAACAATGTCGCACGTGTCCGATACCTTCCGCGTGGTTCTGGTCCAGAACAGTCAGGCTCGTACAGCATCTTTCTCGGCCAGGGTAGTTTCGCCTGGATTCAACCCCCGAACAGTCACGTGGTCGATGAAGAAAAAAAATGAATAGGGTGCGTCGATCTCAAATTTGAGATTTCGGAGTTGATCTTTAATGGGGGATCGTAGACATAACCTTCAGGGGCTTGCGCCAGGGTGGAATGACCTTTGTACCCTTCAGAATTGCATATTCATAAAGATCACATCAATCCACTGCAACCCCTCGTGCTGTACGGCTACACCGAATATCTGCATCAGCCGACCTTTACTATCGGCTCGTGTTCTTGTCTGCGAATAACTATTTGCCAACATTTGCAAATTTCACCTCGATCCCAACAAATACTATTCGTCTATTTGCATATCGCATACTGAGTATACAGCTATGTATATGTATATACAGACCCGTTCTGGGAGTTACTTTAAATATAGTATAGATTTTGTATTTATTAGTAAAGTCAAAAAAAAATCTAACAAAATATATATATATATATAATACACATACGATAAGTGTATGTAGAACTTATGGAATAGTTCAAATATTTTGTAATCGTAATTTGGGCGTTACGTGTAAGTTTTGCAAAAATTTTAAGAATGCAAAGGATATGCAAAAATTGGGAAAGCAGCCAAGTGGATCTTGATGTTATTTAAGACGTTCGCGCCGGCTGATTAATCATCGCCGGCAGGGGATGCTAATTTGGAATGAATCCGTTGCCAAATTTTTTTTTTTCTTAATTATTTTTACGCTCAAGCACGTTTCGCCTAAATAAGGTAGCTGGTGTCAATTCGCAGATTTGATTAAATTCGGGTAAAATTCGCGTAGCTATTTTTGGGAATTGAGAATCGAGTATGGTATTGCGTGTAAAAAAAAAAAATATCTGCTTTCAATTCCCTTCGAGATACAGCGAAATAACGTTTTCCTTGGCCGGGCTCTTATCCGTTTTGAGCAAAAAAAAAGAAGCTACTCGATACGCCATTGTGCAGAATCAAGCGCATTGCCGTTCGCTAAAATATCGGAAAGGGATCGCGAGCGTTGCTACCGACTGTAACAATCCTTCTAGATCCTTCCTGAAAGCCACTTTATCCGGCAAAAACTTTTCCATTCGCGAAAAAGCTTCGGGGAAACATTTCGAAAGCACGTAAGAAACGAGCTTGCGAGCAATTCGAAAATGGGGGGAGGGGGGGGTATTGCGAAAACTTTGCGAAAATTACCAGCAGCAATTGGAGGTAGGAACAAAAAATTGTCCCCGAGCCTTGAAACCAAAATGGCTGCGTGCAGCAATCGAGACGTTTCAGAGTGAAAGCATCTTTTCCAATGGGAATAGGATAAGAAATATGTAAAAAAAAAAATTTTGAAAAAGAAAATAAAACAAATATTGGCAAAGTTACCACAAAAGATCATAAAACGTCGAAAAAAAAAAGGATACGGTTATACTTTCGAGAATAAACTTTGCGAAGCTTTTATCAAGAACGACAAAGGGTAAAAGAACTAAAAAAAAAAGCCAAAAAATGAATTCAATCGATCTTCAGTCAAAAGCGACACGAGTGGCTCCGAAAAGGAAAGTTTTCGGAATTTGAATCGTAATTCGATTGGACAGGAGTTCAAAGGTGACGCCAGCCGAAACTACAAAGGCCTCGGCTAAAAGGAGTTTCTGTAAATGCCAAAAATTTGCTAATAAACAATTGATTTTTCAATTTTTCAAACTGGTCGATCCATCACGTCTAGGCCTAGCAGAGACCCTGTCCACCATTTCATCCGTTCAATCTGAAATTCATCCTCGTACCCATTGGACCACCTCTTCATCCTACGAGCCCTCTCATCAGTTCACTCTCAACCAACAGGAACACTTTCCAGGGTAGACAAGGACCAGGTCAGATCCCATTTGAACCCAGTGCTACCACCTGACTCGTTCTATTCTGGCTCTGGCCAGGATGCCGAATCGCATTAACGGAGCCAACAGAGTCTCATTAGTGGCTAACGTCAGACTCCACTGTTCTCCCATGGACCAGTTGGCCGCAGACTGAAAGACACTAGGTTCCCTAGCAGAGATAACAGCCACACCTAGGTAGCCTCTTCAGTGGATTCCCACTAGGAGGGCAGGTACCAACTGAATACAACGAAAATAGGATCCACAACCTAGAACCCGCAAGCCACAACAAACCTGGAAGCCACTGGGTGACGGAGAAGTTGTGGGTTTTAAGGGACGGGTTACCTACCAGCTGAAGTAGTTCTCAGTACCGGAACTGAGGTAGACAATTTCAGGAGGCCATAAACGTGGAAAGAAATAATAAAAACTTTTTCATTAGCACTACGGTGCATCCAGTCGGGTAATCAGGGTTGCGAAAACTTTTAGAATATTTGTGTTTTGGTAACGCGCATCGATCACCTGGGTAACCATACGCTCTTGTGGATGCTTCCCTTAGTTGGGTTGTGGTTGCTCTGGCTGGAGCTTCGACTCGGCGAGCTATGGGGTAGAAACCGGAAGTAGGAAGCCAGGAAATTATGGGTTGACGCTTAGCTTGGATTTTTAATTAAACTTCCTCTTTGCCTGACCTGCGCGTCTACCGAAGGAACTATTGTGCTTCGAGGTGAAGAATTTTATCATTAAATTTAAGTCACCCTGAGCTTTCGTACTTTTAAACTTTCTTCTTCAGTGTCTCTTATCGCGGATTGGACTCCTTTGGGTCTTTATGGATACACGTGCTGTATCCAGTCTTAGCTTTAGGTTAGGTTAGGACAAAAGAAAAGAGTCCAATGGCTTCTGAACGTGGGAGTCTGTTATACCTGGTGAAGCCACTCTTGGGCACCTGGTGTTTCCTTACGTAGCCGGTACACGTGTATTTGGTTATATACTGGGTGGCTTTCCATGGCGTGACTAGGGGCTGTAAATCAGTATCTACACCCTCCCGTGGTTGTAACAGGCATCCCGACGCCGACGCCACCGGGGCAAACAGAACGCGTAGCCCCATCGGTACAGTTCTAAGGCGTCCTTTGAATATTCGAAACTCGAGACTCTGATTTTTTGAAATCCAATTGGTATTTTTTTTTCGACCGATGCGTTATGGCGTTCGTTTCACTTTGGATGTCATGTATGAATATTTTGAAAAATTTTTGTATACGCAAATATACTTTTTTGAACAATTTTTATTTAAAAAAATTACGAATTGCACCAAGATCAAAAAAATGGTAGGATACCAAAAAGTTCTTGAGATTAAGAGGACCACGCGGGTACACTAAAGGTCACTTCATTTCCGTTTATAGGTCACAGGTCATGGTTTATGGTTGTTGGGTGGTTGGCTAAGTAAAAAAATGAATAAAGGAGAAGAAGAAGCAAGAGGACGCGTTACGTCACGAGGAACGGTTTACGGTGACCAAAAGGAGTCGGATTGGAGAAATAGGTACAGACGGTGTGAACAAAACTTTACGAGCGGAAGAATGTAAGTTTTCATTTAGCGTCAATTTCATTTCATAAAGCGTAACGAGTTCCGGTGAGTTACGGTAGCCGCTACGGCGCCCGGTAATTCCTGTCGGGGAAACTCAAGCTAAAACTGAAACATTGCGTTCAGACGTAAGGAAAGAGAGAGAGAGAGAGAGAGAAAGTAAGAAAAGAAAGTACTTGGAGAAAAAAAAACGAAAATCTTAAGGAAGATCGAAGAGCAGCAAGACCAGTGTGAGATTTTACGTTGTAGCTGAGGTTGCTCGGAAGCAAAAAAAAAGAGTAAAAGAAACAAAGAATCTGATCAAAACGACAGAACAGAGTAAAAGTAAATAAGAAGAAAGGCTAGAGGAGAAAATAGCAAAGTGGTCAGCCACGGTTACCGCTCTGGCTTTTAGTGGATTTGATTATTTAAACCACTTTAATCAGCTTAATCATTTATACCAGCAGAAAAACTTGTACGAGGCTCTTATAATTTGATGCGGTACTCTTGTTCCATCTCCGTGAAGACCGGAAATGATAACGGAGATGATCTTTCACAAGATTTGCCACATATGTTAATTCGAAAGACAAAAAATTTTTTTACTATCAAAATACTCAAATTGCACTATGTCAACGGACCACCTAAATCTGCCTCAGACAGCTGATATGAAAATTATGGGCTGTGACAAGGACACAGTTTAGAGCCAGGCGATACGAGTAATTTAACAAAAATTTGATAACGTGATAAGGACTAGAGACGCGGAGAAGCGAAAGACCCTGAAAATACACATTGATTGGATGTGAAAAAAAAAATTTGTTTTTTTGGTAATACAAAAAATTTCCATCTCTCGATTCAATTAATTTTCAAATCCCAAAAATCTTCGGAAATTCTGTAACGCGTGAACGAGTACAATAAAAGGACTTTTATGTGCTTTCGGATAATAATAATAATGACGGATTAGAAGATTACAGGAAAGGTCGGGTCGGGCGTACGACCTGCTGCTTGGAAGGGTTGAAAATCGGGTCGGACAATATTGTAAGCGACAACCGTTAATAAGGCTAAGAGGATACAGACGTACGTAGTCAGACATACGTATTTACTCGGTCTACTTTACAGCGTCCGAAGGCTGTGGGGTTTTGCCCTGTCGGCCTATTATCGGATTAAAATGTTAACGAGTGACCGATATCGTGCGCCTGGAATGAGAGAACAGGAAAAGGAGAGAATGAGATAACGAAGGAAGGATGTGAAACGTGGGAAGGATTAGAGCAGCCCTAATTGCGAGGTTAAACAGAGGCCGACGCCTCAAGGTTGAACCACTGCGCCACATCGACGCCACCCTGAGTCCGAGCTGTACCGGCGTCGAGACCCACTGAAAATTTAAACGATTTTTCATCGCGGGTAATTCGATAAATTAAAAATTTTCAAAATAAATTAATTCTAAATTTTTCAAAAAATTTTACTTCCGTCGAGACACTTTAAATAATTTAGAAATAAATACGGCCAATTGTCTTGATATTTCCTATCGTCCAACAGAATGAAATTTTATTTATGAACTGATAGGGGGGGGGGGGGTTGTATTTCGAACCGGAAGTCGAAGGGGTTGCTATAAAATAATAATAAGTACAAGGGGTGCGTTTGTAGAGGTAACATGGGAAGTGGCTGCTGAAGAAGGGAAGAAAGAAAGAAAACAAAAAAAAGAAAAAGATGCATTCCGTAAGGAAGTTAAAGACGTCAGAAAGGAAGAGAGGTCGTAGCACTGTGCACATAAAGCAAAACAGAAAGCGTCGCGACGCTGGTCGACGCTCCGGTAGCTAAAAGCTTTTTAATTACAGGACGAACGACCGGCTATGATTACGCGATCACACTTGGCTTTTTCTTTTTTTTTTCTTTTTCTTTAATGCTCTCATTTTTATGCTTGCCGTACCTTACGAATAACGAGCTTTCAGGGGAATTGCTGCTCTTTTTTTTTTCTGTGCGCGCCAAATTCAAAAAAGCTCTTCTACGAAGACTCGCTAACGAGTGCTCGTATAAAATTATTCTTTTTATTGGAACAATACTTCTTGTCCCTGATACACATTTTCTGCTGTGGATACTTATCTTTTTTTTTTCTTTTTTCTTTTTGTAATCTTACTCCGAAAGCGAAAACCGTGCCAAAGGAAAACAAGAAATAAATAAATAAACTAGTAACACGCGTTCGTTACTGCCACTATGTCCCCGTTGAGAACGAGACTTCAGTTTTTTTTTTTCCAACTCAAGCGACCCCCATTCGATCCGCGTTTTCACGTCACGTACATGCGATACGTACCCTTAACCTTTTCAAGTTCCCAATTAGCCAAGCGATTGACGTCGCGACGCTTGAAAAAAAAAATATATGACGTCACGGCGACGGAATTCGTTCTCTCGGGATTTTTTTAAATAAAATAAGAAAAACATTTCGGATAGAATTTTATTAATTTTTCCAAAAAAAAACATGCCGGTGAAAGTTTCTATCTTTGCACGAAAAAACATATGCATAGAGTAACACGAAAAAAAAAATGGAAAATGAGAAAAAGGAAAAAAAATTTATTTCCCAGATACAATTTGCCAATTCGTGTATTTCGACTTCGCGCGTCAAGTGAATTTCGATCGGTACTTTTCGCACATTGCGAATTTCGATCGTGGCAAAAAGCGGCAGGTTTTAGGAACACGATGTGCGTAAGTAAAAGACAAAGAGTAAAATTCGAAGCGTGAAACGTAAAATAATAAGTAATGACTGGCGATACTGGCAGATGCCATTTATCGTTTCAGCAGTTGGTAACCATGGCGAAAAAGGAGTAAAGTTCGAGAAAAAAAAATATCTGATTCAACTTTTTTTTTTCTTTTTAATTCGTCGAAAAATATGAGAAACTTTCACTCGATATTTCTTATACAGACTGTCTCACAAAAAGGGATTCGAGAGACTCCCGTAGGCGTAAAATATATATTTTTTTAAATAAATTATTTTAGATTATTATCGAAATTTGAAATAATTATCGAATTTTTCAAGTTTCTCAGCTGAAACGACAAAGTACAGACGTCACGTAAATATTTCAATGTTATTAAAGTCTTTCTTGATATTTTTATCGACTCGAGACCTAACGAAGTGTAGATTAATTAATTATAATTTTTGAGAAATGATCAAAAACAATAAACATTAATTAGGATCAATAATTTAATATATTAATAATGCTTTCTTAACGGAAGCAAAATTTCTTTATAGATAATACATATAAATATTATTCTCTACTATACGTATATTCTACATATACGTTAATTACACATATGGTGTATATATATATATATATATATGTCCTAATGATTATCTGATAAGCGATTAGAAAATTCAAGAATATTTTATCAGACAGTTGCAATAATTATCAAAGATAAAATGAGCGTATGACGTCATCAGGAAGAATTTCCATCTGCTAAACGATTGCAATTACGATAAGAATATAGCGGGACGCGTCGGGACGCCCGGCGTCGTCCCTCGGCACTTACAATAGAAACTAAGAGAACGTAACCAAGAAACCTTGCCCGTGTTAGATGAAAGGAAAGAGTCTGCTTTGCCCAAGAGAAAGAAGATGAGAAATCGAGCCAGTGGAAGATGAAAGAAAAGGAGGAAGAAAAATAAAATGACGGAATGAAAACGAGCGGCACCTTTTCATCCCATGAATAAATTGCTCGCGGACTTTTCCCATTAGCTGCAGTTTAAACTCACTTGCGAAAAGTAAAGAATGCTAAAGTCCTTGCATAATAATAAAAAATTCATTAAACGACGAAGACGGTAATTTTTATTATCGCGATAAAAAAAGGACTGAAAATTTTCCCCCAAAAAAACAAAGACATTAAAATCGAATAAAAATATGATATCGATCGACATTCGATTTTTTTATATTTCCTCGATCAATAAATCTCACGTATTGACGCAACCTGAACCAGCTATCTGTACATTAGATCATTTGGATTATCCAGCCTGAGAATCTTCAGGATGCACAAATTGCATTAAACTGCATCACGTATCTGTAACGGCTAACGATTATCGAGGCCGAGGGAACCGAACGCTGCGCTCTGATTACGAAAGTTTCATAAGTAAATTAATCGACGTGAAATATAATAATGCAGAAAGCCATTAGCCGCACGTGAAGTCTCCGTTGGTGCAGGTTAAGAATGCAAAAAAGTGTGCATGAATTTGCAATATGTGCAAATATAAAAAAGGCTACCGAATCATTCGAAAATTAAGCAAAAGTCCACGAGAAAAAAAAATCAAAAATGTTTTCCAAAAATAAAAGAAAAATTTATTCTTCATACAACTTTCTTTCTTTTTTATCTTTTCGTCACAATTCCCAATGAAAGATACCAATAGCTATAGTGATAACGGACAATCGCAAATCCACCCGCGATTTGCCGCACATTAAAAACTTTTTTAAACGTTAAAACCTCCTATGACAATTCTTCTGCCAGCCGCATAACTAATGTCAGCTCTCCCATCCGCAAAGCTAAAAACCGGCACAACGAATAAGTAAAAGGTTCCCACTCTGGTTCCGTAAGAATGGGAATACGTGCTCGTGCATCCATGCATATATAAACCATAGCTATATGCATAGCGCATACGTAAGAAGAAAGGAAACTATCCGACTTAAGCTTCGTTTACACATCGTGGCTCAAGTTGCACCAGTTTCAGCTGCAGAAAGTTTTCCCTTCCAGTTCAATTTAAAAAAAAAACGACCCGACACCCTTGCCAATTAAACACGTCAAATTAGAGCATCGCCTAAAAAAATAGACACCATTTTTTTTATTTTTCCAAAAATTTTCATCCCTCCAACCGATCGTCATTTATCGTAAATAATATAATTCGGTTCGATTAAAATTTTCGTAATTCTCAAATATCAGCCGCAACGTAGCGATCGTGATTATCTTTGATAAGAGAGATTAGATAAGACCCGGGGTTATGTTAGAAGATAAGGGCGCTGCGTATAAAGGGTCTCTATATTCCTTTAACGTATTTTTACACGCTTGTAAAAATAATGAGAAACCGTTAGGAATTTTTCAAGGGGTGTATATATATATATATATTTTTTTTTCCCCTTTGACATTTATCTATTTTCACGCAGTCTCTTTTTTTTAGTCTTCCTTCATCTCCCTCTCTCTCTCTCTCTCTCTCTCTCTCTCTCTCTCTCTCTCTCTTAGCTACGTCATTTCCTCTGCGAGCCCTTACAACGTATTCACGCATACCGGACACTCTTTGCGTCCGTCCAGTATTTTTACGTATTACGTAAAATAAACGACGTCCTTTTTATCTATGGATTACAGGGGATCACGTGGATTCCGGATTCAGGGAATAAATAAGAACGCAGGGATTCGGAGGATGCCGGAAGTAGTCAGACAAGCGAATGATAATCCATCCTCTGGCATAAGTAAAGTCTGACTCTGAATTGCAGTACTCCCCTTTATCGCGTGAACCTGTATATATATATATATATATAGACTCAGATAAGTAGCGAGAATACCCGACCGGTCTGGTGAAAGTCGTGCCGTAGACTTTGGCGTATTGGGAATTTGAGAACAATGAGAGCGAAGAGGAGTGGGAGAGAGAAGAAAAGAGAAAACAATTCTTTTTTTTGTTTACAAAAAAAAAAAAAATTGGCACTCCTGTGTACCTTGCCGTGATGAATTTTTATTTTTTACTTCACACCAATTTTCTTTCGTATTATTTTATAATGAGAAAGCTTTTTTTTTAACACCGGACAACCGTGCCAAAAGGGACGTCGCGACGCCCTGGTCACTTCGACGGATTCGTCGTTTCCCGATGACGATACGTACGGTTAGAGAGATGCTGTGAAATTTAAAAAAAAAAAGGCGCAAATCGACGATTCGTAAAATCGTACGAAAAATTTCTCGATCGTCAAACGGAACACGTGGTATCAGAATATTCGGGATGTCGCTGATAATAAGGATAAAATCATTCGATCGAATGATTTCGAATCGTCGCGGTGAATTTTGATATTGAGATTTTTTTATTTCCCAAAGGAACCTGTTACCTACGTTTCCTCGTTTATCATTTTGTCAGGCCTCTTTTTTTTTTTTTTCCATGTATCTCACAGCTTCCCGTACATACATATATGTATATATATGTGTGTATATATATATATATATATATATCATATATTGCTAGGTCTAATTTCACTTGAAATGATATTTTAATTCCATTACCTCCAACAATTGAGCTTGGCTGTGTTTATATCGTGTAAAGTCGCAACGACACACCCGGTATATGCACTTAGTTAAACGCAGCACATCAGCGGATGGTACAGAGTCATAGGCACGATACAGGCAAGTAGTGCATTAGAGAGAAAAGTACTCGTTTTCCACAGCGTGAAATAAAGTGCTGGGAGCTTGAGGAGGCAGCGAGATAAAACGGGGAAGTCTTCAATAAAATGGAGGGTAAACTCGTCGAAGGTCACTTAAAGCTCCAGCACGTGTTACGCAACAAGGGCTACACAGGGAACGGAGATTCGAAAGAGCTCTCGCGCTATACGCAGCGATTTGAAAGCCGCCCTAAAGAGAGGAGTGCACAGCGCGATAAAGTGTCACGGCTGTTCGCGAGAGCTATCTCTCTAACGTTGCCAAAGTGTTTTATTTCCCGAGGGAGGAACAGCGAGAGAGAGAGAGAGAGAGAGAGAGAGAGAGAGAGAGAGAGAGAGAGAGAGAGAGAGAGAGAGAGAGAGAGAGAGAGTCAGGAGCGTGCAAAAAAGGGGTGAAGAATCTCACGAAGCCTGGTAGACTCGAAGAAGAAAAAAAAAGAGAGCAACAGAGACCAAGGGATGATTTTCAAAAGAGGGTAGTAAGAAAGGGGGGGGGGGGAGGAGGCGTGAAAATAGACTTATGGAAAAAAAGATTTGTGATATAAAAAAAAAGGGGATGAACCTAGACGGTGCCTGGCAGCGTCAAAAGACAAAAAAACAGGTCCAGGGTAATTTCAGTGCGAACTAGAAGTATTCGAAGGGCGAGGACTAGGGGGGAGGTGAGAAGGCGGGGGGGGGGGGGCGAGTGAGTCACTCAACGACGAAGAAAAGTGAGTTAGGACGGCCGTGAGTGGGGGGGGGGGTAGATGTGCGGCAGGGTAGGTGGGGTCAGGGGGTGCTGGGAATGAATGCTGAAAAAGCAGTGTTGATTAAACGTATTATGAAGGGATTTGAGATTTGAATGGTGAATGGTGAAGCACAGTGAGTGGCGAGGAGTGAATGGTCGGCGATACGAAGAAGAGGATAAGGGTGGAGTCCCCCCTCCCCCCCCCCAGATGCGGGAGGGTTAGGTTGCACGAGGGGGTAGCAGAAGATCGTTTCAGCACAGGGGTAGGTTGGTCATAGCGAGGCCAGGAATGCGAGGACGTCGGGACGAGGAGGGATCGTTGGTAGAGAACAATTCCGAGTGAAAGTGTGTAATTAAATAGGGGGGTTTCCCTTTTGACTCCCCCCCCACCCCCGCCCTCCGCGGACTTACGGTTGACCAATTTCGAATTATCAATGGTCGCTGAAAACAATGACGTGAATCTTCCTAGAGGAGGTTCGGAGGAGACTGCGACTTATTCCATTATCGTACTTTCCCACTAGGCCCCCGCCGCTCCGTCGCCTGAGCTTGCTCTTGGGTCGGGAGTCCTTGGAGTCCTCAAAGAGTCCCTCTCTCTGAATACGCCCATAGGATTCGGAACTCCGGGCTACTATGGCAACCTGGAAGGGGATCAAAGGGGGGGAGGTGGGGGGGTCGAATCCCACGCAGAAGGTACACAGGCACGTAACGACAATCCCGTTCCCGGTTCCTCCTGCGACGCTGCTCGTTGTAAAGGATACGCCGAATTCTCGAGCCCTTTTGGTGGCTTAATTCGCCGGAGGGTCGGTTCTTGGGACTTTGAAGAAAATATCAATGAGCCTCGCGCGATAACAGCCTCTCTGAACTTTATTCCGAGTCATCCCTTCTTCTTTCGTTATAACGTAGCTGCCACTGGCTGGGTCTACCTCTTTATCTCCTGCAGACACCACCCCCCCCCCTTTCCTCACTTCGGTCTGATCTCGAGGTAGACCAAGAGTTCGCCGTATCGTACCTGCCGAAGGAAAAGGTCGACTACGAGATTAGCTTACTTTTATTTTTCACCTACCACCCCCCCCCCTCCCCCACCGTTTCCCACAGGAACGAAATAAGATGGCGAATCATCCCCTATATACGTATCCCCTAATTTCCTTACATCTTACGTCCCTCCTTCATCTCATCTTTTTTCTCTCTCTCTCTCTCTCTCTCTCTCGATAGCTTTCGACCTTTCGACCTCTTGCCACAGCACGATCCCGAAGAAAAATAAATTACATCCTTTTATAAGTATACTCTTTTAGAGTGTCGAGGGGGTGGGGGGAGGGGGGGGGGGTTAAAAAATTGCCTACCGATACCAACGATAAAGTCGATACTTTTTTTCTGTGTACCGGATAAAATCAGATCGGTGCTGGAGAAAAATCTTTAAGTAATGGATGAACCAGGGGGATGCAAGATGGAAGCTGTGGGTTAAGGGTAGTCGTGGGAGGGGGGAGGGGGGGAGGGGGGGGGAGAGAGTGGTTGGTCACATTAAAATTCAAATATCGTGAGGGAACGAAAAGCCCTCTCGCTTTGAGGTTCTGTGGGAGGAATTCTAAGGGTGGCGGTGGGCAGGGGTAGTAAGGGATGCTAAGGATGGTGGCCCAATATGAATACATTAGGGGATGTTTGCATGCAGTCGTGCCCCGTAATGCCTTCTATTAGAATCATGCCGCCGCGTTTTAATACCGGATTCCCGGCGACCATCTTCAGGTGAATAAGAAGATTCAAACATGTGTATATCTTATAGAGATATATGTGCATACATATGTACGAGGCCATTGGGTTGAAACGTAACAATCAGATTGGACGTGGTGTCGTGGGAGACTTTTATACGAGTCGGAAATTTTATAAGAGGGTGGAAAATTGAAATTTTTGATAAGAATTAAGAGATACAAATAATGCAATTTGCATGTGCAATTTCTTCGATCAGATCGTCCCGAAACGTCATTGCGACGGAGCTTAGAGATTCGCTTGAAAATTTCAATTTTCTATACTTACCGTGAGTGCGAGAGAGACGGACTTATGGGCGATTACGTGCATCAGAGAAGGTACGTGATACGTTTAATTATCATTCGAAGGACTTGTACAGGTTGATTCAATCGAGATCGCTGGAGGGTCTATCTTTCTCTCTCTCTCTCATGTAGAACATATATTTTGAACTTGATGTACAATTGCTTTGGTTGGCATTCCTGACCCAATTAAAATCAAGTCTTTAATGCCAATTCGGAAACCTGGTTTTGAGCAGCTTTCTATTCGCTCGCTACACTTTCTACGCAATTCGTCTCCGACACTGACTTCTGTGTAAAATCGCAGATTGCTGGAAGGAAACGTGAAGTTCGAATTCGCCAGTACACCCGAGGTCAAATGCTGATTGCAAAAAAAATACTGAAACGAAAAAAAAATGGATCTGCGAGATCAGGTTTGTGAAATAAAAATTATTAGACAACCGTCGAAAATTGCTGCTAATTGGTATTAATTTCACGTTACGTTAGCTTCTGGAAAGACGGTTTTCCAAGAAGCAAGAAAATCCAAAGCAAAACAAATCTATTATCACAAACGCTTATCAAAAGGACGAAAAACAGCTTTTTCTTATCATCGCAAATTTACCTAATCTAATTTACGTGCCTTCCGATGAGAAGCAAGAAAAACACCAAAGAAAAACAGCATAAAATGAGGACGACTGAATCCATAGTAAATTAAAGAAAAAAGAAAAGAAAAGAAAAAAAGTCTCACAATTCCTTAAGATTTATCTTACACGGCCAATTAGAAGAAGGAATCGTCCGATAGGCATTTAAATAAGATTAAATAACAAAGTTCTACCTAGCGAAATAACAGGGGTGAAATGGCTGGAACAATTTTCCCCTGTATTAGGTACCCTGCCGATTTACCCTTATTCCCAAAGAAATATTGCCGAGGGATGCTGAGCGGAGGGTGAAAGTGGAAGCAACGCGTGATAGCGATATCAGGAGAAAGGGAGGGGGGAGGGGAGGTGGAAAGTGGGGATTTAATTGAAGGTAACAAAGTATAGCAATAGAGAGTAAGTAAAAGTAGCGATTGCCCGTAGCGGATAGAAAATGTCTGAATGTTTAGGGTTGATAAATTTTCAGCTGATTCGCAGGAGCGTCCAGCCGTGACATCTGTACCAGGAAGGCCAGACGATTTTACCTTAATCGAAATTGAATTAAGTAAATTAAGGTGGCAAACGTTCGCCGGCCGATTTACTCGACGGTCAATTTGCTTGACGGCCTGTTCGAGCTTAACACGTTGAGCGCCATGCGAATTTCTAAGGCATTCCCGTTCAGGCCATGCGCGCCACTTCTACGCGCTGCTATTGAATGGCCGATCGCAGTAGAAGATTACCAAATTAAGTAAATTTTAAATAAATTTTTTATAAATTTTAAAAAAATTCCGTAAAATAGTGTAAAATTTTATATTTTATTATTCTCATGTTACACACTGTCAGCTACCGATGGCTGACGCGGCTTAAACAGAAAGTCTAGTGTCAGCCACCGATGGCTGACGTGGCTTAAACGGAAAGTCTAGTGTCAGCCACCGATGGCTGACGTGGCGCTCAACGTGTTAAGTAACTTTCCGTCAGGCCGTTACGCATATATGGTTATACCTGTAATTCGTGTGTCTGACAATCACGGTACATAACCACTTGCGCGGGGGACAACGTTAAACGGAAGTAGGTAAAGTCAAGACGAGTCAGACTGGAGTTTCTGAATGCCGTAAAAAAGTTTTCGAGGCCAAGATGACGGAAACACCTTGGACGCTTTCAATGCACCGGAAGTACTCAAAGTTTTCGCCTTACGCCAAGTGGCCCTTGGCACTTGCCTCCGGGAGGAGTTGGCGGGAAATTCAAAGTCGTGAAATAGGAAAAATTTCTGGAGAGACACTTCTCCAGGTAAATTATGTTGGCCTTTAACTTTCGCTTACACGAGTACGAGGCTTAAGGAAATATTCGTTTTACGTGGTAATGCGGCAAACTATATATATAGGACGCACGGAAGCAGTCAGGACGATGTCGTTAGTAATATACCGGGTGTCGAAGGTTCTTTGGACCAAGGCGAATTTTAAACGGGCGACGATATATGTACGTCGACTTGATGTAAACGAATTAATGGATTCGTCTTTGACCTTTGACATTCTTCGTAAGGCCTGGTTGGCAATTGCGCGAGCGACAGATGCGATTATTGTATGCATTGAATGAAATGATTGCGTGAATTGAATGTTCAAGTAAAAAATGGGTAAGCTAAGTGGAATCGAATCGTTAAGTCTAGAGCTGCGTTTAATGACATTTGAAAAATATGAATATCCATTAGGACGTTAGAGAGAGTGAAGAAAAAAAAAAAAATTATTCCGAGAGCTGGAAAAATAATTGATTTTCAAATTCTTATTTCCTCGTGATACCGTGAAGCAGGAATTTTATTATTCAGCGCGAATAATTTACGCGATAATTTGCCATACCTGATACAGACAGATACGTTTTTAAAGGCTCTCGCCACTTGTACGACTCTGAGCGTGTCTTACGGCGACCCGCATGAGGCGACTAAAAAGTACAAAAACCTGATCGGCAAGTCGCGCAGGTCGTTGCTCGTGAGCATTGGGAACCTACCTAAAGAATGATACAAGAGAAAAAGAAAGAGTGTAAATATATATAAAAAAAAAAATTATTTTTTTAATAATTAAGAAATACCAGTTAAAAAGACAGGTGTAAATAGCTCATTAGTTTTACGGGATGCCAAGGACCACCTGGATATCACGTCGACAGGTAGTTACTACTTCCCATACGCAGATACATCCAAGTCGAAGATGTGGCGTGTCGTTAATTGCGACAATTACGAAAGCCAGACTGCCTGGAATAAAATAGTCATACTTGAGTCTGGTAAATTTGACGAAGTCATTAAGAACGGAAAGAGAGCAACGTAACATCCTCTATAGGACTTTTACATTGACATCAAAGATAATAACGAATCGAGAATTCTAATTAAAAGTTTCCGTCTTGGGTGCGTAGAAAAATAAAAATAAACCCACATCAAACTTTTTTTTTGCGAGCGAAAAACAATTTTCCCAAATGCCATTAACTTTTTTTTCTTTTTTTCTTACCGCCTTTTATCGGCTAGGATTATTTCTATGTGCGTGGAGTGGATAAACTGTGTGAATATATATATATATATATATATATATATATACGTGTATATATATACACTTAAGAGGAGTTTCCATTAAGACTGACCTCCAATCGACCATCAGTCAGCGACTTCGCTTTCAATCCTGAAGACGTAACAGGGAAGACTCTCATCGGAGGATAACGTTTCCAGGTCCTTAAAGGATCCATTGTCCTTAAAGGACTATTGTGTGACGTCACGGGAACAAAATCCGTTGCAACTTCAAACTAGAGAATCCCGTTCGATTGGGCGATACGTATCAAGACTTTCGGCTGTAGTGAATATAAAGCCTCCGGTCGTCCCTACCCGGCAGAATTATCTTCTCTTTCTCTCTCTCTCTCTCTCTCTCTCTCTCTCTCTCTCTCTCTCTCTCTCTCTTCTTCCTTCCTTATTATTTCCCGTTTTTCCACTTGCAAGATCGAGTCCTCATCCTCCACTTGAAAGAGGATCGTCCGCAAACCTGTTGGAATATCCTGAAAGGGAAATCCGACTGATGAAGAGGATGGCAAGACTGGGATTTATAAAACTCCCTAGAATAGGTACAGGGTGGGAATCCGCTTGGATTTGAAAGCCTTGAAAAAAAAACCCCTTGCGCAACTTCATTTCCACCCCCCAAACTATGCCGGCCCTGGATCGTCATGCTATCATAATTATAAGCGTCCAGTACCATTCCACTGGGTTCCATTTATTTATAAAAACGACAATATTTTTATTTGAAAACGAGAGCTCAGACCCTTGATAAACTCGGTGGTCGAACTCAGCCATTTTTATCAGACGCCAGTACGACGAGAGATTTTAAAAAGATAAATTACTAATAACTACTTTGCCAGGCTGTTATTCTATGAAATTAGTATGAAGAACTGGAGACTAAGAAGATAAAGAGGAAGTCCCAGAGAGTCTAGGAGAATAGCCGACCTAGTCCAGTCTGTCTTAACCAAGTCAAGTATTCAGGAAGACAATTATTCTGTAGTCCCCTTCCACGCGGCAGAGCTTCGTCGCGATGTTACACTCGTACGTGTTCCAGTACGGCGTACAGAGCGTCGCGACGTCGTCCTACACGAGAAAATGGCACTAACAACATTCACAGGTTGACCCAACCTGACTACGTCGAGTGGCGCCTTCCGGTCCGCGTGACGCTCCTTTAAAATGTACCGCGGAGTGTATATACACATATATATGCCCTCTAGATACATATGTAAATAGTTAAAATACACATATATGTACCTGGCCAAAATAGAAGCTGGCAGAGTATTCTCTTTTTTAACGGTAATTAGCAGGACAGTTGGCTGCACTGCCTGACAATTAAATCTGTCCTCGTCGGAATCTACGTCAACGTAGCGCAACGGTGCAGACGCGTAAAGACAAGAGATGAAAAGGGAGAAGCGGCGTATAAAAGATATTCAAAAAAAAAAATGGCAAAGGGATTTTAATTTAACAAAGGAAAAAGTCAAATCCAACGACACCAGATATACAGGGGGTTTTCTAACTTCTTAGACTATCCAGGTCCTTGTCTTCCTCGAACGGTTCCATAATGCTTCAGGAGTCACTGCTATAAACAAGACCAGGACAGCTCAGCTACGGCAATATTCTCCTAGGTATCCAATTAGTATGTGGCAGTGGCTTGAATAGGTTATGTAGGCGCGTGCTGCTGCTCGTTCTCTCGTATTACTCCTGTTCCACGTACGGTTGATATCACATACTACAAACTGCACATATGGATACGCCAGCAATGTATGTACAAGGTGGTATGTAAACTTCTCTACTGGACGTAACGTGGATTGCGAAACACTTTCCGCCCTTTCGTAGGTTACATCGCACTCGAGCACGTATTTCTGCGTCCGTCTGTCATGGCGGCCGCGCATGCGCACTGGACCGGCTATGTCCGCCCGAATCATAGAGCGGCGGGAAAACGGTTAAAATTCAAATTGACCAAAATACCGTATAACTAATTTTTCCGAGCTTTAACGAACCCGTATTCGATTTATAATATCGGATCAGTTTAATAGAATCCACTTGGCACGCCGTTTATTATTCACACCAAGTTTTTAGGATCGCGTGGCAGCGACCACGCGCCGTTACGGCGAGTTGCTCTAATTGAAATAATCCACCGACCGCAAATTAGATGCCCGCATTATCGGCCATTAGCATTAATCAGATCCGTTTAGGGTTCTACATTTATTTTGTCTCTGCATTGATTATCGTGTGAATACGAATTCGATTTAGGTCATACGAATTATGGAAAAAAAAAAAAAACGAAAAATCGTGTACGTCGAGTGTATACAAGGCAAATAAAATTCTCAAACAAATATATATATATATATTCACAGCATCTCCGATACAGGATTTCAAGTAAATCTCACAGAAAATTCCGTCGGCATTGACTATTCCTTTAGAAATGAAATTCATCCCACTCTCTCGTGCTCTGATCTCCGAGGTCACAGGTCAAAGACAAGGTAACGTCCTCCGATCTTGAAAACAAAGAAAATCCTCCTCGCATGTCATCCCACATGCAATTCCTAGACAAATCGAAAACATTCCAGCAATCTGACAGCATTGATCCTCTTCGGTCGATCAAATCCCCCCCCCCCCTCTCCCCCAATCTTTTTTTTATTATTCAGGTAAATTACGAATTTCTGAGGGTCTCGAACCATGCCAATCAGATACTCTGGATTTCTCCTCTCCTACCCAAATGCACCACAGTTTCCTACGTACTCCGATACGACGCTGCTTATATACCTTAGGTGTGGCGACTATATCTATATACATACAGACTTGCTCTATCTACCATATACATATATACTAAATACATATAACATATAGTACAGGTCTTCTCAGCACTGTATACTATGTAGCATATAGTATAGTATATGGATACTAAACAGCATTGCTACCAATACTAACATCAGTACGGGGGGGGGGGGGGGCAGAAGCATATAGGCTGAAGACCGACTAGTATCGAACATGCCATTCGATATATTACTTTAGAGGGTATCTATCGATTCTGCCGAAGCTATCAGCTTTCGTTGCTAGGCGATATCTCGATGATATCCCACCCTCTGACCCTCCATTGCCTTCACTATTCTCTCTATTACCCACCCCCCTTACGCCCTTCTTGCACAAATGCATCTCAAGAACCAACCGTACCCCTTCCGTCTCCCTCGACCGAGGGTACCATACCCTTCCTTTTTGCACCCTCTGACCCCAGCCACTCTCTCTCTCTCTCTCTCTCTCTCTAGGCTATAAAGTCTTCTTGCCTAAGAAAAGTTTTCGACTCTATTAACTATTAAATCGCCAATGGGAATCCAGGAATCTGGACAATCCCTGTCGTAAATCCTATCCGATATTACCATCGTAAAGACATCAGCGACCAGTTAGAAGATCTATGGACCGAGAAAGAAGATGGAACTGAAGTACGGCGATTTCAAAGTTATGAGTAATCTCGTAGAAAAAGTATCGGTGCTCTATCCTATTATAGATTTTATATCTTAAAATATATATATATATATATATGTGTTTTATATGGTCGAGTTATCTCTGTATATAGGATATATATACGTATATCCTAGAGTTAAGGAAATGTTGAACACCGGGTACGTTTCTACAGAACAGTGTGTTAAATTGAATGGTCCTAGGAGTGCTGATTTTGAGGGCTACGGTGCTGATGGCGGTAGCAGCCCTTAATACGCCCTATGCTGGTTCTTGCGCGCGGTTAGCTCAACGGCCACGAGCGACCATGTTGTTTTAGCGCAGATCCGACCGCACATACTAATTGCGAGGTATGGCCGCAGTAAGCGAGTTCTTACGCGTCTGGCTATCAGCGAAACCATCTGTCACGTGGACGGTTCTCCTGGGTAGGTTCGACCAGTCGAAGAACCAGCCCTCCAGGAGCAACAGGAGTTCGACTACGGTCCCGCGTCCATCCACCTCTGGAGGCTTCGACCGTATCTCCCTGATCCTTCTTCATCCTCATTCGCATTCTCATTCCCTTTTCTTCGGATCGGCATGGAATCGCAACCGGGGAATGCCGGCGATCCCCGAAACAGCGAGAACGAAAAACCAATGATATATCATTGGAGCTTCTAGACGCTGCCGGTTGGACGCCAAGAGGCGTCCGACGTCATTTGGGGCAACAGCGTAGACGACGCCCTGAGCCCGCGGAACGGGAAGCGAAGAGGTACCGTTTTCTCGGCTGAGAATTTTCCGAGAGTAAAGAGGAGGCGATGAAAAAAATTTTTAAATTCAATTTCGAAAATTTTTTTCAAAAATCACGTGATGAAATTTTGTGAAAAAATTTTTTTAATTATATTTTCATCTGGAACCCTGGACGGTTATCCGTATGGCGACTCGTAATTCCAACGACTGTGGGATTCTTATGGTGGGAATGTCGGTAAGGAAGTTTTCTCTCTCTCGCGTTCTCCCTCTTCGTTAACCAGGAGAGACAATACGCCAATGTCGCAGGACTACTTTTTCCGGCGCAGATGTCCCTTACATACTGTCGTACACGCCAGGCCGAATGTTTAATGAGAGTATTCATGTCTAATCATGGATGGTTTTTCGGACAAAGTGCCATGCACCCGTGAGCCCATCAACCCATCAGACGGCCCATCCGCAGCCGTACCCCGAGTGCCCATAGCCAGACTTCTTGGTCCTCGTAAAAGTACTAAAAACCAGTCAGAGCCCGATTTCGTGCTGAGCTCGCACTTTTGCCTTTAACTCTGTCTCTGCTTCTCTTTCCGATGCTCCTGTGTCTTCGGACAAGATTTGCTCGTAGCGAAATTTTATTCCTTGCATCCTGGAATGCGATGTGTGACTTGGCAACTGATGACGTTCCAAATCTCTCTCCCACCGATTTCTCCACTTTCCAACGTAAGACGTTTACGCCTCTTCCATTTCTTATCAACCATCGACCTCCGACATCCTACCCTTCGATTACAATTTTCCATAGCGATAAGAGCGCCACGTTTTCCACGACAGTAAATAAATAAAACGTGTGTCGTAAATTTGCAACTATATTTCGAAAACGGCGGAACGAACGTTTGCACGGGTGAAAATTAAGTGAAGTCGTGCTGCGAATTTTTCCACCCGTTATAAGACTACAGGCGCGGCCTGGTAACGTCGAAAATTCGTCCTGTACGTGATAGGCGTGAAGAAGACGACTCGATCATGACGTCACGAGTGTCAGTTTTGAACGTCAACCCTAACGATCCATGCTAACTGAATGGTTGGTTAATTTAAAATTAATTTTTCCCTCGTCTGATTCCTTTCCCGCCCTCACGTTATTCATCTTCCTTCCTTCCGAATTGCTTCCTGTTCCTGTGCCACTTCCGGTTTCTTCCTCACTCATGCCCAATTACACTCCCCCCCCCCTCCCCGCGAGTACTGCAATATTCAACCAACCCCTATTCATCATCACGTTTTACCCCATCGCTCTCCGCAATATCCACACACACTCCCTCGCAGCAATTTCAACAGTTAACTAGGAAGCTCATTGTCACGGATACCGGGTGACTCTCGTGAAAAGGCAGCCCAATATAACACGAGGTTGTTTACGCATGGAAATTGCGTATACTTCGGCGCACAAGTTATCCCTAGATACGTGCACGCGATCGAAATGGCACAGAGTGCCAAGAAGCGTTCCACATCCAGATATAAATTCGTCAGCGACTCGACACCAATTCCCTAGGGGGTTCCTAAAACTCAACTTCCTGTCCTGTACTTGTCTTGAAATCATTTTCTCTCTCTCCCTCTAATCCATTAATTTGTTGAACACCTACAAACTATTTTGGCGAGTGTCAGGTGTTCTCAAAGTTCATAAATTCAGCCTCCAGGGACAGCAGGTATAACTATGGGAAATATTGGTAGACGGACAAGCAGAGCATTCAGAACGAGCTGGCGAGCGACAAGGCCCAAAAACCTAAAAAGGGGCCCAACGCTCAGGTAGAATTGAAAATTGGACATCGAAAATATTGAGGAAGCTAAGTATCAGCGTCGTATTAAAATTTCTACATGTACATAGAAACACGTTCAGATCCAGACTTGCGTCCGATGAAAACTGCCCCAAAGATTTTCCTGGGCGCGGCTAATTTTTCTGCTCTAATTCACCCGCTCCCGGCTTCTCTTCTCCGGTACCTCGGGGAACCATTGGATAAAAACGTTTCAAAGTAAGAGAAGGAGGGTTGGAATTTTATGCAGATGGCGGTAATAAGGGCGAATGACGATATACAATAACGAGTTTTGTTTCGCCTGAACTTACTCAACCAACGGTTATGGCTGCCATCGTTCGCGGTTACGGCTCAAAGGGGACTCCGAGTTTACGGTATGAGAAAGAAAAAATTGACACGAGAAGCCTAAAGCGAGATAAAAAAAAATCCTAATATCGATACGCCTACCCATATGACGCTCATATAGATATATAACGTGGTAACAGAGACACATAAACCATTCAAGAGGAATAAGGCTGCGTGCCATGCGATATCCTTCCTGCCTTTGGGTATCGTACCGGTCGATCCAGTCAAATTCCAACGTAACTAACGTAACGTAACGTGAGAGCGTAAGGTAAGACCCTGCGAATACCAGAATAAGGGTAGTACGTAGGAGTGACGAAGAGGAGTGACGCCAGGGATAGAAAGATCAAGAGAGAGAAGCAGAGACAGACCCCATCTAAAGCCACGCTTTGTTGGCTAAGGCTGGCGAGCGATTACACCTAAGGGATTACAATGCGCCAGTGGAATCCGTCCAAAGCTTCTTCAAAGGTACCGACAAAAAAATGCTAAATTACGTATATCCCGTGGAATAAATTAGAGGGATGAGAATTCATAGGGGGGGAGGGGATTGAATTTTTCATTAAACCAGGAATTGCATATTCAGACGGCATAAAAAACAGAGTTTACGTGTACGTCCCTGAAGGCGAGTATCGAACTCGGCTCGTCGCGTCTGTTTGCGCTAGTTTTTATCGAGCGACATGCTTGCGTTTGCTCATAGAAAAAGCGTCGTGAAATGTTTCTCGGTCTCCTTAGCGATTAGACGCTTATTGTGATGCTGCTGGAAGAAGCGGATGCTGCGGTGTCGGTAGGCAGTGGGTAGCATTGTCGAGAAAGTTGCAAGAATGGGAGAGGGCGGGGAGGAGGGGGGAGGAGGAGGGGAGGGTGGCGACGGAGGGGCGAGGGCGAAGGGAAAGAAGAAAGGGAACGAGGAAGAGAGGAGGCGGAGAGTAGTCAGCTGGAGTGGCCGCCATGTTGGAATAGTAACTATTTATTATGAAGGTTGGAGACGCCTGAAAATAAAAGAACTTCTTGTGCCGAGTGTCCTAATAACTTCCGGCCAAGGAAGTTCATTAATCTCGAGTTTATCATGAAACGACGAAAGATTGCCGGATTCGTTAAATATTCGTTTGGCCGTTGGGGATGAAAAATTTCATTTATATATACCTAAACCTTTTTGTGCGCTTCTCTCTCTTGTTCTTACTTCACGTTTATGTTTTTTTTCTTACGGGTGACTGCACTGCTAGGGTCTTGGGCGAATCTGAGTATTTTATAAGCGGTGTGAAAGCAGCTTAAGCCACTGAGCCTCCGCGCAAACTGTCAGAGCCGGCTGCGAGCTGCGTACGTAAAGGCGGTTACGCATGGCGTCGTAAGGTTGGTTATAAAGCGAGTATGTGAAAAAGTGGCGACAAGGTCTCCCTTAAGCGTCCCGAGGCTCATTAATATGACACGCTACATGCAACGCGAACATAGTATATGAACCGGTGGTACGTGGTACAAGAGACGCGGTACACGAAGCCGGGAAAGGACGTCACTCAATTGCACAGTAGGTAGTAGAGACGACGACGCCTTGGACGCTGGCTAACGCGACAATTGGCACGAACGTTCTTTTAACTTGCGCAAAACGGCGAACTCCTGCCCCCATAAATAATTGAACGAGTGCAGTCCGGGAGAAAGGAGAGCAGCATCGCGTCGGGAAGGTACCCACTTTCATCGGACTTTAACCCCTTCCCGTACTTTAGCGAGTCTGACTCGCGATGAAGATTTTGGCCCAAACATGCATATCGCGAGTCAGA
>JASANN010000521.1:301251-324071 GCA_031762395.1 Calameuta pygmaea | reverse complement strand
GTCTGTTTAGCGCGCGTCGATGTGTACCGCTTGGGCCCGAGTTTCGTCGAGCTAAATGGCACGGGAAGGGGTTAATAGGAAAAGAAAAAAAACACCAGACGGCATGGTCAGGGTCGGGAGTGACGTTGTAATTCTGTCCGTTAAGTTATTCGAATAAATAACGAGACGTCGCTTTTATCCTGGCCAATAATAAAATGCCAGCGAACCTATTCGGTAATCGATTGACGATCCTTTGGTTTGGCACAGAGACAGCGCGACGTACTGTCGTAAATCCTAACCTCAGAATGCTTGGTTTAAACATGGCTTACCTGTGTGTTCAGGATGTCAACAGCGAGTAGACCTATAGACGCGAAGGATTCCTCTGTCAATGGTAAAAAGGAAGAGAGAAAGAGTGTAAAATAATTGCTCAGTCCTCCCTTGTGTCTCTCTCTCTCTCTCTCTCTCTCCCTCCCGTAACCGTCAGTGTTACTCAACGTGGCATCGCAGCAGCTCCCCGACGCTCGTTTAGTTTCACCCGCGAGCGTCTTTGCGCCACTGTCGTGTCACTTGTCAAAACTGGCGCATAAACACCGGGCTGAATGTAGCAGCGACGCCAAGCAGCGAGACACGGTAACATCCGCAATCCGCGGAAGGACTGTCCGAACGCTGGGCGCTGCGTTCACCCGCGCCCCACCTCGAATTCTCTCGATCTCTGGAGGAAGGTAGGGAGGAGTAGGGAGGGATTCGCTGGTCCGGTATACCTGGGTTGGAGGTTAGGTTAGCTCGGAGTCCCTCGCTCTTGTGTTCCCCGTTAGGTTAGGTTTTCATTGGGTTTCACTGTGTTTTCTGTAGTGCGCGCGCGAAGAGTGACTCCTGGTGGCGACGCCGTCTAAGCCGGCAAACCTGCCTGCGCTGGGAAAACCTAGTGATGCTGCCGATGGCTGCGATCACGCTGACGGCGGGAGAGGAGCGGGTAACCCGACCACCCAGTACAGGAGTGGTCGAGTCTGCGCGCTGCGTTCACGTCGTTACCCACTGGAATGCTGGGAACTGTGAGAGTTTCGTTACGGGGGCCAGGCTTACCTTGATTTCTCGAAAGAGAAGTCACCCCGAACTGTGGGAACCTTCTATCGCTGTCAGAGAGCGTTTATAGGTGCCTCGTAAACCTTTGCGCCTGGGGAGGAATAAACTTCGTGCGTTGGTGTATACGGCTGAGTCGGTAGATTTCTACGTTATCGACAGGGGTTCTTAACGACTATATCTGTACAGAGTAAACACGAGAATATTAAAAGTCTAGAATCCTATCGGGATTACTCGTTAATGTTTTTAATATCAACTTTGATATTGCCAGATAAAAAGTCTTTCTGAATCAAATCAACAGTCTCGAATTTACCGTCGTTTGTGTAAAAGTTAAACGTATATTTGGATTATCGATTTTAACGTTTAAACGAAAAAAAAACGTTTTGTAGAAGGAAGAATAGCTCGAAACATTTTGTCATGTTTTTGGAAAATATTCTCGTCGTTTTATAATACCCATAAGGCATCACGCTAAAGTGCCGTTTTGAACTGTCAACCAAGAGAAATAATTACTTGACGCAAATATGTAATCCATTAATGGACAGTAGCCTTAGTGTTGTGCACACATCGAATCCCCATTTACCGACGGCGAACTTCGAATAACTGATCCAGTCGGTTAATCCTTGGGACACGATGCTCAACTATTCTACAGTTAGGATACCCGCAATAGGCTTATCTTATAGACGTACTTTGGAAATCCTCGACCTGGCGAACGAAGACAAAAATAATTCCCATGGACGTCCATCGACTTCGAAATGTGGGAGAAAATAATTTTTAAACAAAGAAACGTCATTGACTCATCCATCTCCATTACTTTTACTTACCAAGACAGAAAGGCGGTGGATTCAAATTTCAATTCCATTAATACTTACCGTTATTCCATTACCTGCGTTACTGTCGTAGGAAAAAAGAAACGTCACGCTCCGTTCGAAAGACGCGATATGATTATTGAAAAATATTTTTGAAATTTTCATCGCCATAATACACCGGCGCGTGACGTTCTGCAACAATGGACTCACTCTTGCTCCCAATTTTTCAATCTCGCAAACAGTTTGACATTCGTGAGGAAAAACCGTCACCGCTCATTCGCCCAAAGACTTGCTACTGAATTTTCACGTAATTTCCATGTAACTGATAAACCAAAATTCGTATGACAAGAGAAAGTACGTCGCGCATCAATATTAGACGAGGTGACGTATAAATCTTGAAAAAAAAAAACTACGTAAAAATATTGCGTTAACGGTTTGGACTTACGCGAGTACAAATCTTCTGTACAGATCGGCGTAATTTGATTCTTAAATAAAATGTCGGTTTCCTTGAAAACGTTATGGCCGATGGCGCCGGTTCTTATTTCGCGAAGAAAGGGCAGGAGGGGGCGCCTCGACGGCGCGCGAATCCGCCGAGCATTAAGACCAGATTGAAAATTGAATTATTAACGAGAGACTCGCCGCCCGGCATGTAAATCATATGGAAATATTACTTTTCTTGCGCGAAATACGTGACCCGCGTCGCAGACCCGATATGCATTTTTCTCGGTACTTTAAGTTCGCGCAACGGCCACCGGTACCTCGCACGCGTCCGACAGATGGCGCCACGTTCGATTTCCCATTCGACTACTCCCAGCCGTATTTTTTTAGTGTCAGCCTTACCCGTACGTTACGGTACATGCTTACGGCTTGTTTTACTTCCCTTAAGCGACTAAATTATACGGATTTCGCAGGTACCTCAAGCTTAGCCGAATGAGGCCCGTTTTGCAGGGTACATCGCCATCTAGTGTCAAAAAGTTGCAATCCTTGATTATTACGACCGGTTACTGGCACATGTGCCCCCTTTGGGGATACAGCCATAAGGAAAGGAAGGAAGCCTCACTTTGTCCAGCCTGGACCAGAGTCAGCTATTCCCACTAGGCTATTTCTTGGACTACCCTGTATGGACGCTCAGGGATTCCAGGCGCAAACGTCTCCTCGATTACTCCTCGTGAATTCGAAAACACTCGACTTCCCAATTCAATTGTGTAAACTAGTTTTGTCTTCGATCGCGTGTCTGGTTCGAGTTTGTTCAAATTATTGGCGCATCCGGTCCGGATGGAAATTCTTGTCGGTACGGTATTACCCTTTCATACGGACCACAGTCTAATTGCGTCATAGATAATTCAGAAATTCATAAACTTCAGTATTTTAATTACCGTCCGAATAATAAACTGGAAATTGGACCTTGATACAGTTTCCACGTTTGGCCGGCTGCAGTTATAGGAAATTCGGACATGCAAATGCAGATGCAGGCTCGCAGTCACTTTGTACCCGGTGAATTTGTATTCACGTATATATCAGGATACCAAACAGTGTAATTATACGTCAGTCCGTTTTACTGGGTATTAACGCTTTGCTCTAGCTTTACTAATTTCGAGTACAGTCAGGTCAATTATCAAAACTAATGACAATGACAGCAGTAAGGATCACGGGAAAAAACTTAATTTAACCTGATAATATAATAATTATTTATTTTTTAATCTTTCTCGAGTAATCACCTTAGTTCGAATGAACGACTTTTTCTACGATTACTGTTTTTTTTCTGGGTTTTTTCGGAATATCAAAAAGGCTATTGTTTCGATAGAATAATGAAAGGAGGGTTTTTTTTTCGGTATCGTTGTAAAATTTTAATCAGTACAGCGGAGGAGCCAAGCGTCATTGAATTCATTGATCGCAGTGCAACGAGGCCATTATGGCCTGTGCTTACTTCGCAATATACACTTTTTGTACCACCCTGTATTTTCAGACAGGGGTTGGACAATCCGTATCTACGCATTTATCTTTTAATCCGATGAACCGTGAATTTAGGAAGGTCGCTGGACATTCCAGCACGCTCCCCAGTATACCGAGTGATCTGATTTATGATAACGTCGTGGGGGAATTGATTATCGAGACAATAAGTCTTTTTTGGAATCCCAGTATTTTCTACGGAATTGCCCTTAAAAAAATTTAGTCATCAATTTATCGAAGTTCTTAGGCTTTTCATTGACCTCCTTCGAAACGATTATCAAAGCTAAAATTTTCCAAAAAAAAAAAAGATATTATACACCACGATACAAAATCGAAAATTCAATGTAGAAAAGAATTGGATTTTCTCTTGAACTCGTCTATTCTCAAGAATCTATTCACCGTAACTCCTAAGCCCTAGTTTCCAGTGAAATCCCAGAGGATTCCATGGCAAGATTTCCTACGACGTTCGACCTGGACCAAACCTTATCTATGGATTGACCTAAAGAATATCTTCGACCGAGAGAGATATCGACAATTCCACAAAAAATTTGGAAACTCAAAAATTCGTCAATACAATTTTTTTTTTTCTTTTTACTTACAATCATAACACTCAGATTTAATTATCAGGTAGAAAATGGGTATGAAATAAAAAAAAAATTTAATCCCATACTTAATAAAAAGTCGAAAAAGCATCTTTCTCTCGGAAAATAACATTTCCGTCGTTCCCTCGCAATTTCAACATTCCCGACAAATGAAAGTCAGCCTTAAGTACCGCATGGAATTTCTCACCCAGTAAGCATTGCCATTTCCTACCGCCTCACTGTTTCTCCAAGTGTACACTCTAACCTTACTATACCAGGTATCCACTTCCGGTACCCACTACCAACTACCAGCGTCACCACTGCTACCACTACACTGATCGTCAGACCTAAACTTTTTCCCCGGACGTCATTTTCTTGCTAACCTGGAAGTATCCAAGCGATAATTCCTGTACACCCGGTATACATTGGCAATTCCGCCAAAGTCCCCAAAGAATGCGCTACCGAGTTGCGAAAAATTGCATCAGCTCGCGTTAACGCCATATAAAAGCCACATCGTCTCTCCGACGCCCAGCGTCGGGAAGCGTCGCGTTCCCCGACTCGGAAGAAAAATAGCGTCCACGAAAAATAATGTCAATAAGAAATCAAATAAAAATGCCCAAACAAGCTGACTCGTTGATTCGAGATAAATAAAATAGAATTTTATAAATCAACCAAAAATCTGCGATCAAGCCGATCATAGACGATCGATAAGTTATCGATACGACTATAGATCCTTCGATCTACACTACAGTGCCATTAAGATTTCCTACGAAGATCTTCCAGCGGATATTGAAAACTCGGCTTGTTGTCACTTCGGCCAAATCCCAATAACTTTCGGATGAGAATTTCCCGAGAAGATTTCATCCCCCTATCCTTCCCTCTTGCACTTTTCATTTCCACCCCCCCCTATTCGCCCCCATCGTACAGAAACGTATACGCAATATTACCAGACACACCAAAGCGCGCACGACTGCTCGAATCGGAAATCGAATCGAATCGCGATAAATCGAAGAAGCAACTGTGACTGATGGAAAATCCCCCCTCCCCCCACAAATATTACATCACAATGAAGTTCAAGACTAACAATAGAAAAATTTCAATATTTACCCCTTAAACCGCGATATTTATTGCCCCCCCTACCATAGAAACTGCAAAATTGTGGAATTGATTTGAAAAATTCATGACGTCACAAGTGTCCATCAAGGTTACGTCCCGAAATTTAGTGCCGGCACTGCGTCGCTAAATTTTCGAGCACACCCTGTATATACGTTAGAAGTGATTTTTTTGTATTCACTAAAAAAAATCTTTAACGCACTGCCAAAAATGATGTTTGGACATTGCGAGCCCATAATCTATTGTTATTTCTGCGAT
Source organism: Calameuta pygmaea (assembly GCA_031762395.1). Taxonomy (NCBI): domain Eukaryota; kingdom Metazoa; phylum Arthropoda; class Insecta; order Hymenoptera; family Cephidae; genus Calameuta; species Calameuta pygmaea. The sequence continues at coordinate 318,304 of JASANN010000521.1, read as the reverse complement.
AGGTTAGCTATGGGACAGCCGGATAATAATAACAGTGATAACGACGATAACAATACTGTCGACGGAATTCTGAATGGCAATCCAGTTCGACGAAATGTCATAAGTGGATCGGAAATTACTGTCGAGATTGCTGATATATAGGATATATAGAGTGCAGTGACTAATGTAGCGCGAGTATTTCGAGAAGAGCTGCCAACGTAACGGGATAGTCTGATTATGTTCGGTACAGGTACTGTAGATATAATATTTATCATAAATCGCCAATAGGAACGATAAGTCGAAAGTGCATTAGGCTACAGACGTCACAAGGATTAATAAAATATACGTCAGTCGACCTAAATGGAATCCACATTCGTCTCTTCGTTACTTAAGAAAGGAATGAGTGCAAAAATACTTTGGGTTCTATCGAAAGAATTTCTTTTTTTTTTTTCTTCAATTTTTTAATATATAATTCTTTACAAATATTATTATTTTTCGTATACGTATATTTATATGTAGCACACAGATGTATAACTATATCGATAAGACTGGGTGCAAGTTTACGTAAGTATACAATAAATTCGCTTAGAGATGCAAAAAGCAGACGCAGTAACAGCTGTTGAGCTAAGATCAAAAGATCGAAGATCGTATTATCTTTGTGAATGCAGTTTAAAAAAAAAAGATAAAATAAAAAAAATATACAACTTTTCGGCTCTTGGGAGTTTCAAGTATATATATATATATATGTATGTATGTATTACATGACGGGTTACATTACAACGCGAAGGTATAGTGTATGCAGACGGAAGCTGAAAATGCTGATGGATGTTCGGCTTCCGGTTTCTTCGACGAGGAGACGCGCGATGATTTATCGTATAAAATGTCGCGTTAATTTAGCGAGAGTGTCAGATTTCATAAAAATCAGATTCTTCAAAAGTCATTAAGTATATGTATAAAGTTAGTAAGATCATTTTCTTTCTTTTTTCTTTTTTGTACAACTAAAAAAAAAGCTCGTGAATCAGTCTAATTCGCGAATTTTAATCCACGATCTTTGATCGGATATCGCGAAATGACTTTCGCGGCATTTTTAAAGCTCTTTACCCCCCCCCCCCCCGACCTCCCCACTGACCACGAAGGTCGGCATTATATTTCTTCCGTTTAAAAAAAAATTTTTATCCTCGATCCATCGTATCGCTTTTTCGTGGATCCAAACGATCGATAAGATCTTCTCCTTGTCCCACGTGGAAAAGTCGATCGGGATCGAATAGTGCGACTGGACGTGAAGTCGATCAGTTTTGCTGTAAAATAATATTAATTTAATTTGAAGTACCGACTTCGTGCACCGTAAGTAGATTGTAGACCAGTTAATAAAAGAAAGGGTTAAGTTGATAATTTACGGGCGAAATTAGTCAAGCCCGTTCAGAAAAGTTCGTCCGATTACCTCAAGCTTCTCGGTCTCGACGCCATTAAGCGCTACCATCTCGGCGCCATTTTCTTCCTCGGGTACGTTCTTGGGTGAGAATATCGCACGGTAGAGCAGCGACGCCAGCAAAGCGCCACCTAGCGGTCCGAACCAGTAGATCCAGTGATGGTTCCACTGGTTATTCCAGATGGCGGGACCGAGCGACCTAACCGGGTTCATGCTGCACCCGGTATAAGGACCAATAGTGTTAGCGAGCACGGCAATGGCGAAGCCAAACTTCAGTGGCACCGAGTCCGTATTCTTGGCGTTTCGAGAGTCCCAGATGGAACAAGCAAAAAAGGTTAGGATCCCCGTAGCCAGACCTTCCGCGAAGAGACCTTGAAACGGCGTGACCTTCTCGTGCAGATCCGTCACGCAAAACGTGTCCGTAGCGTTTGGGTCTCCGTTGTGCAGTAGATCGTGAGGTGTCATCGCCTGCAAAGAATCGGCCATGTTGATTTATGAAATAGCTTTTTCGACGGGGACTTAATGTCATTTGAATTTCCCGCGCTGTCATTAGCTTCCATGAAAATCCGTTATGGAACGGATTGCGCTACGGTCGCTTACTCTGCGTAACTTTTGATCGTATGTTTTACTTCGCCATTAAGGTTATACGTGACCGGGATCTTGAACCGTATTCCGATAGAGAAAACACTGATAGCAATAGTGTTCCAGAAAATTCCATTGGATCTTTTTTTTTTACTTTGTCCGTATCTACTCGTAAAAACAAACCAGGCTGATAAACGTTACTTCCTCGTGATATCGAATATGTAGAAATGACTGACCTTAAGTAAGCCATAACCAAGCACTGCGCCGATGGTTTGCGCCAGCAAATAGACCAGGCCTGCTTGTAGGGATTTCTTGCCGACGACTACAGCGCCAACCGTCATTGCGGGATTAACGTGAGCATGGCTGATGTGGCCGAAGCACTGAAAACGGTTATTTTTTAAAATATTACTTAAAAAAAAATGGTTACTGTCGATCGATGTAATGTTGTAAATTAATGGCGATTGGTATCGATTAATTGTTACTGTAAACCGGTTGAGGTGTTTGTGCATTTTTTTTTTATTTATACAAAAAATAATTATGCACTCGTTTCGCGCGTTCGTTAGAAATGCACAGCAGGGACGTTGAATAAAATTAATATTCTTTTTTCAGGTATTTGAAAGGAAAAAGTTGCCAAATAAAAATCAAAAATTCTATCCGACTCGATCGATTCGTCATGCTTGGTTGATTCGTCAGATTAACGAGTGAGTATGTATATACGTTTGTATGATGCAATATGGCTATATAGGTATGCAGATATTCCAAGTGCATATGTTCGTCACGCGAGACTGCGTATACACGTTGCACATTGATGCACTCGTACGAAATTGGCCTAAAGGCTAATCCAAAAATATTCGTAGAATTTGATCAAAGCTGAACTATCGTTATTGCCTGTTTAGGATAATCGATTTACATTATGCAGCATCGGGAACTAACGGTTTGCAGATTATATTTTGAAGCTTTGCCAATCAGCATCGAAATTGCATATTGATTGAGTAAATTTTTCATAATGTTATATGACATTTTTTTTTTAATTAGTATGAAAATTTATTATTTGGAATTTGAAAAAATTATATTTTTTAGCAATGCTTGTTATCAAGGTCGTTCGGTAAAATCGTGAATCACGTTGTAAGGAGAAACTTTTAATGGCAATATTTAGCACTGTTTAATAATACAAATTTTTGATCAAGACGAATGAAAATTTTTTTAATATTTAAAAAAATGCTTATCATTCCCGCGGATAACTGACTGATAATTATTTTCCGTTAATTAGCATCAAATTTATTTATTGATTTATATTTGATTGAATTTCTTTTTTTTATTTACCTGTATTACGACCATTACTGTCAAGCCAAATGACAGTGTTAGTTGCAAATGCGAAGGGATGAAACTAAAGCCGCCTATGCATCCCATACAGCCAAGGAAAACCAAAATGGCCGTACCGATCATTTCTGCCAAACCGGTAAGCACCGTGTCCCATACGGTTCCGTCTTCTTCCATCAATTTTTTGAACCCTGAAAGTCAGAACGAAATTTTGGAATTTTTCGTTAACTTTTAATACCATAATGCGATTTTCAATTGGTACCATTATCGTGGTGTTATCACTGATAATTAATACGTATATGTGATTTATCAATAGCACAGTGCATCGTCTAATCTCAAAACTGCACAAATTCCGTCACGTTATTATAAAAAAAAATTTTTTACGCAGACGATACAATTTCAAAATGAAATACGTATATGTGGAAAAATTTGTATTTTTTTTTACCTCCACGCATTTTGATTGTTCCGGTTCGAAAAATTTAATATATGCAGAAATATACAATTTTTTTTTTCAAATTTCAAATTGACATTCGCACTAATCGAAATGTGACAGAAGTGATAACAGTGTCGAGGTTTAGTTTACGTCGGGTTACAGTTGCTTAATGGAAACGATCGTAATGATCAAAGTCTTTAAAGCCTCGCGCACTGTATCGTAAAGTTCGACTACGTTAATGGCACCAAAGTCAAATTCAAATATTTTGGGAACGACGCGTTGAGTGACGTTTCAGTTTAGTTTCTTCAGGGAAATATTCCCACTCTTGAGCTGTCAGAATAAATTGTGTCACTGGGAGATTGTGGTGTTACTTGGGCCATGAGTAACGCTAGAGAAATTCTGGAGTATAATGAAAGTAGAAAATTTTGAAAATTTTGAAAAAAAAAATTTTAGTCACTTTCTCAGTTTGGTGGCAGTGAATTCCTTTTTTTTCGGTACATTTCGCCATTGGACATGGTGAACAGTGTGCAGATTGATTTTTCTCCAAATTTTGAAATAAAAGGTAATTTTTATATTTTCTGATAATTATTTTTGACTAACCTAGTAGGCTCGTGACAACTCAAAAAAATATTTACAACGACGAAAGCAAAAATCAATACGAAATCGGACGTTCAGTTTTACGCGGTTCACGACTATTTGTCACTTTTGGGAAACATAAGCAGCCCCTGTCTATTTTGATATAAAAATTATTTTTTCTGAGACAGTTTCTGCCTGATAGTTTGTCAAATGAGTATCAGGCTTAGTGGTTCATACAAATTTTAATGGGATTTCATATATTCTTTCGTTTCGGAAATATCAGCCTTTGAGAAGGTGATAAATTTTTTTTTTTTAGTACACCCGGTATACACGATAACATAATGTATTCACGGATTTTGAGATAAATCATTTTAGAAATATGACTATGTACATTTTATATTTCAGAAATACGTAAGCACAGATTTCACAAAGCTATTCATAAATAACGCATCTTATCTAAAAGTAAATTATCTGCATTGTCAAAATTTCTACTGTGTAGCCAAAGACAAAAGGCGACGTACCGAAGCACTAAGAAGTAAATTTTGTCGTTAAAAAAAATTTTTTTAACAGATACCACGAATACAGTGAACAGTTCTAATATTTCGATAAATATTTTTGAGTAACCTGATAATTAAAAAAAAAATCTTCGACAGGTAAAACAAAAATCATATCTCCACGAAATTCAGCTTTCTGCGCCTTACAATTATTCCGAACGTTTCTGCATTTTAAAAATTCCCTGTTAAAAAAAAAATGAAAATAAACAAAAAACCGAATTTTCGTTCACATCCCACAAGCTCGAGCTTTGTTATGTATATTCCAAAAATATCTTGCCTTGAAAGAAAAAAAAAACGTCAAGCGTCTAAAAATCCTGTAAAAATACGCATTTCAAAATTCCCGCGCTTTCTCGATTAGCCGACCCTGCCTATCGGCATTTCTATAACGGTAACACTGACGTAGCGTATAAATAAAATCAGCGTGGAAAATAAAAGCAAAAAGAAAAAATTCTAAAAATAAAATTCAAAAACTCACTCTCGTTTTCAAACAATTTATATCTCGCTCCGCGATCTGCCATCTTGCTTGGGCGCACAGAAACTCTAACTGTCGCTTAACCATACGAGGATACGTAGTCGATTGTCAATAGCAGCAACAATTTATGTAAATGCAACATCTTAATAAAGTCGTGCCAGTTGTGCCAATCGAAACACGTGTCTTTGTCAGTCGTAAGTGAATTCATGAAAAAAAAAAAAAATAACTAATAACTGTCGCATTTACCTACCTAACCACGTGTCCTTGTAATGTGTTCGTAAATCTGATTTCACGACAGTTGCAATATTTGATCTCGTTAAACTATCTCGCAATGTTTACATCGTCTGCGTTCAATGCAAAGACAACGACACACTGTCATTTCGTAATGCGCAGGCAAAGTCAACGAGCAAGAAAAATTACAAAAAATACGTCAAGGATGAATAAACAAATAAACTGCATGAATTTCACTTGGAATTTTTTCTTCTTAGTATCAATTGCTCGATTAAATTTTGTACAAAAGAAAATTCTACAATCGAACAGGATCGATTAGTCCTTTCAATAATATCGAATTAATTCTCAATCATGAAAATGGTAAACATTATTTTGGAACGAATGGTAACTTTTTTTTCTTTCGTTCTCAAGACAGGAGAATCATTGAAAGTCCCGTAGCTGCATCGAGAAGGTTTCGTTAGCTGGATTAATAATATTTCGAGTAATAATATTGGTTTTATATTTTCAAAAAATTTGTTCATTATTTCCGTAAAATTTTTTTTAGATCGTATATAAAATTTTTTTTGAAAATATTTTTTTTTTTTCAAAAATAGTTAACACCAGTCTGTACACTCGTTCGTCGATTGCCAATAAATAAAAAAAAATATATATTGTAGGAGATGAAAGTAAGATAGAATTTTTGTATATATCAAAGAGCAGTTGAATAAACGAAAATTGGTTCTTCGTCCCTACAGCCATTAACACTTCTGATTGTTTAATCGTCGAGGACCACCACGCTAATTTTAGGTTAAAGACCGATCGCCATGCTAACGAAGGATTAATCATCGATCTGCATACAATCAACTAATTTCGCGAGCGTTACGGAGAGATTACGTGTCGCAATTAGTCGGGATACGTCGGTGTAATCTGCCCTGTTAGGAGGATGAGCGCCGTTTGAATTAGCCGTTAGATAAATTGTCTATCGATATTCCTGTGGGCTTCGTACGGTCGTTGCGGCGATTATTGACCTTGAATGTAATATTTTTTTTTAAATCAGTTTCGTCGGCTAAAATAATTCAAAATTTACTACCGACCTTCGGTCGGATTAAAATTGGCAACCGTGTCTCTGACACGAGTCTACAAATAGCCGAGAGTCAGTCTATAATGGTAACGCGGCTATACGGTAGCGCCATCTGTATTTACGAGCGGAACTAAAATTGATCACATGGAGTAATCAAGATGGCAGTGGCGTTCGTTGGCAAAAGAAAATTCGTTGGAGAATCGAAATATCAGGGCGTACCGACTGAATGAAAAAATTCGAACTTTCTTATCAGTTTATCATATTTAGTTAGGTATAAATGTTTCGTTAATAAAAATTCTGGCATCGAAAGCCTCGTGGATTTTATTTAATACTTTTATCTTTCGAGCTCAGCCTTAGACATTAAATCCACGCGTAATGAAATTATAAAAATAAAAATCATCGATTCGAAAATATAAGTTTAGGTTAATCGATATTTTATGAATAAATATTTTGGTAATTATTACTAGGTAATATTATTTTTCGATGTCAGTCTTTGTGATATTATAATATTCAAAAATCAAGAGACTCGTTAATACTGTCGGATTCTGTCGGTTTTACGAATTAATCGAAAAAGTCCTAGGGGAATCTTTATAACGGTCTTATTCGATTTCAATATTTCAACAAAGTCCCTAGGCACTATCGCTTGTACCAACTGCGAATTGATTGCAGTGAAAAAAAAAAGAAAAACCGATAGTCCTTTCGGGGGGGTCGTAAAAAACGATCTGACAAGTGACTAATGACTGATGACAAAAGTCTTAAATGAAAAACTTAATGATCGAACAGAGTGAACGAATTATGTAGAAGCGCAACTGACAGGAATGCATAATAAAGGGGGGTCAGGGCCCCAAGACGTTGAGTTTGAATATCAATCGAATCAAGTCGGGCATTGGCTTATCTTGGCTATCTATCCTTAGGAAGGTACTCTGAATTGAGGTTAGGTTAGGATTACAATTTTTAAACCACAATACTACGTCATATCCGTTACTGGAAAACAAACGTTAGAAAATGAAAATACTACGCGAGTCATTGTCCGCTTTGGTGAATTTACCTAACGTTAATAAAAACCGGAAATGACGTCTCCGAGACATTCAACCGTCCGCTAATTTGCACATCTGCAAGACACAAACGACCCAGTGACTTTCGATGCAAAAATTATCTGTCGCTCCGAGTCTGTTCGACCGCCTATTAAATGGTTAATTCTCGAATACAGCTCGACATCAAAATTCCGTGGAAACAAGAGAAAAATATGAAACGACAAAAAGAAAACAGTTGGGCGAACGTCACTTTAATTAAAATCCTCGAATGCTCGTAAATCCTGGTTCAGGAGTGGGGGGGGGGGGGGGGGGGGGCTTTTTTTTTTTGTTCTCGTTCCGATATTAATTTCAGATTCAGAGAAAAATTGTATTACTTCGACTCCCAGCGCCATCCGGCGGTGACTATTAGTTTTAGCAATACCTAGGGAAAATCCCTATACGCGTACAGTCCGCGTCAAATTTTTATTATTTATATTTTTCATATTTTATTCTCTGTCTTTTTTTCATTTATGGTGATTTTGTATTTGGCTCTTTTTTCTTACATTTTTTTTTGTCATTTAGACAGCCGGAAGGTAAGGAACCTGTTTCTTTTGTGTTTTATATTCATACAGTTCGTTCGTACTTGGGTCTTCGCGTAACATGTGCTTCCACGGGTGTAACGAGGAATAATCGTACGTATCAACCTTGAAAGTTTCTCATTGAAACCAGAAGGAAAAACCAGCTATTTTTATAACGATACCGCGTACAGATATCGAGAACGACGGAAAGTCTTGTCACACGGTGCCCTTCGAAGCCACAATTGCCAGGACAGACTCGATCGGTCTTATCAGATCGTAGAAAAAAAAGTTTGATCACGATTAAACCGTACGAGCACGTGTACGATTAGAATTGACAAATCCACTTCCGTGAAAATATCAGCAAATCAATAGAAACTCATAATATTGACTTTTGCCGGGTATTCGAGTTCCTTTGCCAAACGCTATAGAGCAAACATAAAAAAGCCATAAGCAATAATAAAATGAGACCAAAACCCATAAAAATTACCACGTTGCACCGTAAATCGTAAAATCCATCGCGCGTATCAAGACGTGCGGGCGCGATAAAAATAAATCCTTAATAAAGTCATTGAAAGATTCATCCAGCGAAAAATTCAAAAATAAAAAAAACCCATCATTAAGAATCACTGATAAAATTAATGGATCCGTAGATCGCGAATAAAAAAAAAAACAAAAATTTGAAAAATTGTCAGATTCATCAATCAAAAAAAAAAACAACAATCTTACCTTCAAATTTTCTTCGTGACATTTCAAAGCTTGTTTGGTGATTAAAATTCAAAAAAAAAAAAACTAAAAGATTATGGAAATTATAATCACAGCGTTAATCCAGCCGATGGTCTGTCGCGAATCGCGGACGTGGATACACTGATGAGAATGGGAACAAGAATAAGATACAAAGCCGCCGATACGATTGCCTTGGACAAAGTTCAGACCCAGCAGCGGCAGCCTAGTGGGATTTTTATTTTGACCGGAATTTAGGACCGAGATTTGGGATCGGATCCGAGACTTTCTAGAATATAATTATTTTTTTTTTCTTTTTTCCGTTCCCCCTCTCTCTCTCCCTCTAACCTGTTAACTTTATTCACTGGATATATTTGACTTTTTTGTCTCTATCTCTAGCTCCCTATCTGGCTCTGTATACTTTGGATTTTCCCCTCACTTTGCAACACCCCCCCCCCCGCCCGCCGCCCCCCTTCTTCTATCATCTCACTCGTAATACAAATATCACGCGAGTCCATATCCACTTTGCTCTCGACGCGGCACACGTGGTCTTGCAATTTTATTCACGTTCTCGCGCTCTCGTACGAGAATCCAAATAGCGGCGTCTGCGAGAACAGCTTTTTTTTGTTTCCTATTCAAGAAATTTTTTTTGGCAAAGTTTGTATTACACGGATTTTTTTTTTTTATACACCGTCTGCCTGCACTGAGCGTATGTTAGTGTAGCTGTAGGTTGGATGGTCGATATATTGCATAACTGTTGATAACCAGTTTTCATTCATTTGACGTAGTATGAGGAAATTGTATCGCCTAAAGTTTTTTTTTTGTTTATTGATTTTTATCATTTTTTTGGGGGGACATTTTTTTTATACTAGCAAATTCAATCGGAATGGATTCTCGGATATGAGCGAATGGTACGTTACGTAAAATTTACATTGCCCAATAAATTTATATGAATGGTCAATGTTATCTGCTATGTAAATGTTGGTTTTTGAATGTATTATTGTTATTATTATTTTGATAAAGTTGTACTTTCACCGAATAAATAACGACCATTGAGGAATTATCGATCGAGAATGAATTTCGAAATTATTTTTTTTTTTAGGTAAATAATGGAAAGTTATTAAAATTGGATAGAGTCGTTACGAGCGATACTTTTAATCGAGTTATTTTGACAGTTGATGAGTGACGGTTGATAAGTGTCATGAACTTTGAGTTGTTATCTTGAAAAAGTCAAGAAATTATCACAGGGCCGTCACTCGTGAAAGAAGTAAAGATTGATATTCACGCGTATTGATAAATGATATTTAAATATTCCGAAGGGTGGCAAAGGGGTGTCTGGAAAAATTTCTCTTGCAGCTTGAATTCAAGAGAAGGAGGATTGGAGGGGAGGAAATAAAAATTCACGAAATTCATTTTCCCATAGTTTCGATATTGCCGTCGAAAAAGTCTTTGAAATCCAGAATTCGGAAAAAAAAAACATACCCGCTCCCGAGTTATGACTTTCAGAACCCGCTCCGAATTAACGTTCTTAAAAGAATCCAGTCAAAGATCAACAAAAGAAAAAAAAACTGGGCGATTCAAAGAGGCTAACCTTGAATTCGCGATTTTTTGGTAATCCTTAGCATTTTGATTTATCAATCTTTACACAAGGATCGATCGATCAATTGAAATCTGTCGGTTTAAAGGAGTCGAATAAAAATTCCAACAGTAAAATCATATTTGCTTCGTGTATCCGATAGATGTCGCTGTCTTGAAAATTTCTCTTGGTGACTTATTACCCTTGTAATAAAGTGAAGCCACCCTCGTACGAAGCCTTTTTGACCACTTCGTTCGGTATCGCTTCGTTTTGCCCGAAAATAACGAAAGGCTTCCGATTGTTTCCGGGTTTACGAAAGTAACGGGAAAAAAACAACCGTGGCCAATAAGTTTTGACGGTTACGAGTTTGTAAAGCGACTCGGGCGACATCTCGCGGATTTCGATCGAAGCTACTATACAGTTCTTTGCTAGATCCGCCATGTGTCTCAGCACGCGAATCCAACAGAGAGAAAAGAAAAGACGAGTGTGCTGATATTGTAAATACATTATTCGAATCAAGGACATTGTACGCGTTTTACGCCACGTTCAGGTTGGCTTAAAATAAGGTTAAGAAACGTAAACAAACGGCTTCGGCGTATCTACGGAAGCTACGGAAATAAATGTAGTGGGCGAAATTTATGCTGATGAACCTCGATAACTTTAATGGCAACGATATTCGTAAAATATTCCGATAACTATTTGCGGCACTGTCAATCGACAATTTCACGCTGATAATACTTGGGTACACAGGAAAACAGTATAATTGCGGTTGAGTATATTCGATTGAATAATAACAATGCTGGATGATCAGGCGCTGGTAGAACGAGAGATAATATTTTATTAAATACATGAAAATGCGATACAGCTGAAATATGACAATAATATCGTCAGGATAAACAATTGATTTTTTTTTTTTTATCGACGCAACGTCGTGCTTCGTATTATCTTTAACAATCGGACGAATTTTCTTTATGGTTTTTGAATATTTTCTCGATCGACTTATGAAACTTCGTATATACATATACGTGGTAGCTCGTGCCTTTATCGGGAGATTACGTCATTTTATTTACACCGTTGTAAAAGTAAATGCTGCTTCGTCCCTGGTGCAGGCGACGTTTCATTTATCTTTTTTTTCCTTTTTTTCATCTCAATTCGATTTACAACGCAGTCGACCTTGAATACACAACCGATCGCCTGCTTATTCGTAAATTCATTTTACTCCGGGAACCTTACTCGATTGGCAGTCTGATAAACGATCATCTGGTAGGATCGAAAAAAATACTTCCGGAAGCCAGAAATAAATTTTTTGTAATTTTTTTTCGTCGGTTCCTTTTTATCCTTGGCATGAACAAAAAAGGATCCGGTGTCCTTATCTTTGAGTCTGATTTCGATCTGCTTATCAGTTTCGTCACTGACTCCGAACTAACGAGAAACCGGAAGCTGCGAAAATTCAACGTGGATCGTGGCAAGATTTGGCGGGAATATTCAAAAAAAAAAAATCTTATCAGTCCGATTAAAAGCTTTTTTGCGGCGATTAAAAAATCTTCATTCCTCTTTCTACGTGAACGATATGGAACGACGAAATCGAAGGTTAACGATTCATAGATTTCGACAATGTAAATTACGAAAAAAAAAACTTTCATTGAATTTCCGCCTCTCACGATTTTCGTTTTTCGCTCGAGTTACACGTTTTATCCTATAGAAAAACGAAGGACGAAATATCCTTCCTTTACTTTGTTTCGGAGTACACATTTTGGCACGCAGTGTACCTCCTCTTAAAATACTATCTAACAACGAGGTTAACCCTAGAAGGATAACCTACGTAAATTTGACAGAAAAGCCCGATAAATTTTTAACGTAGGTCAGAGATAGGTTATCCTTCTGGGGTCAATCGCATCTCGTAAATACTGAATCGACAGGATAAAAATTGATGCGCAATCGTTCAATATTGATCTGACAAAAATCAATCTAAAAATCTCTTTAATGCGCGCGCATAGATAAAAATTGATCCTTATCGATTTCACTGGATAATTAAAAATACCGAGTCTTTGTACAATAAAATTTTCGAATCAGTCTGAAAAAAAATGGAATATCCTTATTAATCAGCACGCGACTCTTATTTCTAGTGCTACGATAAGATAGTTCACTGTGATAACAATCACCGAGTACATTGATCATTTCCCAATGAATAACCAATAGCTTCAATACCGATGCGCAGGAATGCTTCAATATAAATAAATACAAAAAACTTTTATCTTCCGAGGTATGTCAGTTTACCTGAAAATGAAAAAAAAATCACTTGAATCAAACCCGTGTCAAAGGTCATTCCGTATCGAACTACCACTGACGTTTACCTCTGGATTCTGCGACTCGATCCCATTCAGTATTATGTGATCGTCAGTGAACTTAACCTTGTCGACATCCTTGGGCCAAAATAAGGTCTTGTACAGTAACGTAGCCAAGATGGCGCCTGCGATGGGTCCAAACCAAAATATCCAATGATGAGACCACTGATTGTTCCAGATAGCAGGGGCCAAAGTTCTAGCGGGATTCATACTGCAACCGGTATAAGGTCCAACGGCTATTGACAAACATGTAACAGTCAAGCCAACCCTGAGGGACGAGGAATCCGTGTTCTTATCGTTACGCGAATCCCAAAGGGCACAGGTCAGGAACATCAACACAGCCGTAGCGAGTATTTCCATGAGGAAACCTTGAAATACGGTAATATCATCGTTGACTAAAGTCATGCAGAACGAAGCAGTGTCTTCTGGGTCGCCGGCGTGCAGGTGCTGCTGCGGCGTGACTACCTGGAAGTTTGAAGGCAAGTTAAATTAAAAGGCGGCAAATTCAAATTACACTTTTGACATTCGGACGTAGTAACGTTACAGGAATCTGTAATAAAAGGATAACTTACCCTTAAAAGACCAAATCCAAGTATACCGCCGGTTATTTGTGCCACCAGGTATACTAAGGCTGTGGGAATTGATTTTTTGCCAAGAACAACAGAACCCACCGTTATCGCAGGATTGATATGAGCAGCGCTGATATGTCCTATGCACTAAAAAAAAAGAAATTTTTTTTCAAAAATATTTTAGCACGAAACACGTTAACTCGACTATTCGGGCTTCGACTTACTCAGATTTTTGACTTTTAGGAAAATTCGTTTTTTTGGAAAATTTCACTTAAAATCTTACCTGAAGAACTGTCATGACAGTTAAACCAAAGACAATGGCGGATTGAAATGACGTACGAATAGTTCCGAGACCGGAACTGCATCCCAGGCATCCGATAAATAACAACATGGCGGTACCAATGAATTCGGCCAGTCCCATAAGGAACGTGTCCCAAACCGAACCATCTTCTTGCATGAGTTTTCTGAACCCTGAAAACAGGCGGTAGAAACTCCTTAGGGCGACGTACAATTAAATTTACGACGATCGTTGCTCTAAGTCTAAGCAAGCTGACGAGTAATTAATGCCGTAGCTTGTAATTAAGAATTTCGTTACTTAACGATCATTAACAGTGATAAAGAAAGTTTCGTAAGAAACTATTTTCCCGGATCCCAAGAGAAATTAATCTCTTTGTTCCTCTTCTTTGATCTTCTATTTTTTCTTTTCTTCTTCTTCTTCTTCTTCTTCTCTCTCTCTCTTTCTTCCTTCTTCGTACCTCTTTTATTTCTTTATGCTTATTATATTTTTATTTAATAATTTTATTACCTTTTCCCTTATTGCCTCGTGACATTCTTATTAACATGTTGAATCTTTATTTTCTTATTCGATACTCATTCAGGTTCACATTCACGTAAATTTTTTATCTGTCGCTCGACACTTGACACCGACTTTCGGACTGTGTTCTCAAATCTATCAGAAACTACGACCAGCGATCCGATTTTTATACCTTTGATAGAATATCTGTAGCGTACTTGATAAACTGCTCTAAATAGCGTACAATGCTTTTACGAGCGTCGGGACGCCCTCGCACTACTAATACCCCCCCCCCCCCTGCCCTATACCGAACACAATAACGAAAAAGTCAGCTTTGTATGAAAATGTAAATAGCGTTTGGTATTTCACCGTTCTATGCGCTTCTATCAGCATTTCGCATGCTGTGATATTACGCGAAATGATTTTCAAGGGAAAAAAAAAACATAAAAATTTTTTATGATCCGGAAAAGAAAATCCGATAGAAAAAAAATCTGTTTGCATATACGCACGTGGTCTATGTTGTAAATTTGTATCATTTGATGTTTGTGATCATGTGATATTTACAATTTTTTCGTTATTTTTGATTTTGACTTTGATTTTTTTTTTAATGAAAATTCTTATCATTTTATCAACCTCCAAATTTCTAGGCACACTCACTCGTATTCTACGTCACGTAGATGCGTACGGTGCTCAAACGGCAGAGTACAAAATTTGGGCGAATAAACATAACGGCATTTTGGGGAGTTTTAACGAGGGTTCAAATTAAGGTGGGAGGTTTAATTAAAGCCTGTAAAAATAAATGAAATTCCAAAAGGGTTAAAAAAAAACGTAACCCTGTGTCTTTCTAGGGATTTTGATTATTCAAAAGCTCATCATGAATTTCATTGATCCGAGTGTGTAGCGGGAGAAAAGGTCGAGTTTGAAATTTTCGAAAATAAATTTTCATAAATTTAACCTCAATTTCGATATCTGTTTTTTCCTACCTTTTCCGTTCGACTGTTTGGTTCGTTTTTAATTCGAAACATTTAATTAAATATTTAATCGGGAGATTTCAAAATTTATGGTATCTAGTCTGTGCCTAATGACCCATACCATTGATTAGAATGAGAATACAATTTTGAGGAAGTCTGTAACAATTCTAGACTTCATTAAATGCTAATATTTGACACTAACAAGAGCCAGAATAAATGTTGATTTATATTTGTGATAACTTTATATTTTCTATTTTTCGTCTATCGCCAATTAGTGCTCCTGGATTCACTAATTGATACACGACCAAACAGACGTAACGATAAATTGACGTTAGCCTTCGAATACAATAATGATCAAGTCAACATAACAGCGCGATCCAAAATTAATTATCGACCTTCTCCAAACACAAAATAGTTAAGCATCAAGACTGGCAGAAAAAAAAGGTAAATACAAAAGAAAAAAAAAAAATTGAATAATAATTATCTTATGCGTGCTTCGTGTAATTTCGAAAAATCGTCAAAAGCACGATAAAATATATATATATATATATATATATATATATTATATCTATTAAAAAAAAATGGCAATTCTTTTCGCTTTCGAAAAGATTTTTTTAAGTATTTCCGTGTTTATCGCGAGTTTTAAGAAAATTCAAAATATTGCCTTCTAACATCGTTCACATGGTATTTTTCAAAATTCTCAAAATATCTTTTTTTTTACATACCAAACGTTCCCACATAAATGACCACGAGTTAGAATTCCATATCCGAATTCCTCCGTTTAACCAAACTCGAATTTTCCTCTGATTCCTTGAAATTCGTTTTTGCTTTTCGACAGGAAGCACCAAAAATAGTTTCGCTTCGGAATCGCCAAACTGACACGAATTATGAACGCAAAAAGCAGAAACGCCGTTTCCAGTCGATCATCAATAAATATTTCAAAAATCACTGGGACCAGTCCAAATTTGATATTGACCAGTATCATTGATAAGGATTACAAAAAAAATATCAATCACGATTAATATCAAAATAATCCCACACCATACCCAAGAAAGACACTTAATCAACATAACGATCATTAACACTAAACCTAGCGAAAATATTTATAAAAATATTTTTGACTTTCTAAGGTCCAAGTGACTCGCCGATGGTATTTTTAACGTTAATCAAACAGAAATCGATCAATCGATAATTCGCCATCAACTTTCACAATCCCTAATCTCCAAATTATGAAAAAAAAAAAACAAATCCGCTCGAAAAATTCAACCATACAAAAATCCAAAAACCTCTAAATATATATAAAAAAAAAATCCTATTCGAACAATATCCTCGCAATCGTTATCTCAGATAAGACCTTAAATCACATAATACATCTATTCGCTTCGGCAACAGGTAGTTACTAAAAATCGATTAATTGATAATAAAAAAAAATCATTCATCGGCCCATAAACATAATATTCAACGTTCCTATATATATATATATATATATTACATTATATACCAAGCAAGCATAGAAATGATATTCCTAAACTATCCTAATATAGCTTATCGCATTTAAATTTGACATGTGCAACTTATCACATTAACGTCATGATATTTGACAACAATTAAAACGACCCAAAATACATGTAGACAATAAACTTGCAATATATCATGAAAAACCTAAATGACAGTTTGCACAGCCATCGGCATTTAATCGTCTGCACAGGCCGTCGCGTACGACGTACATATATATATCTGCCATAGATAGATATATAGTCACATGTTTAGCAGTTGGTTAGAGTAGGCTGGTTTTAGACCTCTAGCGGGAATATCTCGAACGAGCGTTATGTGTATATACAATATACAGATA